>CAVLGL010000082.1:4682500-5272500 GCA_963668995.1 Parnassius mnemosyne | reverse complement strand
TTCTGCTATTTAAGGCTCCGCCCGACCTTTTCGATATGTACGTTCAGACACTCATAATTACGGTTGCTGCTATTTAAGGCTCCGCCTGACCTTTTGGACATGTCCGCTCTGACACTTATAATCACGATTGCTGGTATCCAAGACCCCGTCGCAGCCACAGGTAAGCCAAATGGCCACCGTTGAATGGTATCTGTATACGATTACATGATAATATTGACTCGAACATATTTTATTGGATGCATAATTGTATAATAAATACTTCATTAATTATTCAGTGGATTTTATTAAGATATTTACATAACCAAAAGTTTAAAATGTGGGTAGACGTTATCACAGCCACACCGTTTTATGCCATGATGTCATTTACAAATACGTTTTGAACTGATTTAATAATGTAATAGAATCGTCGCCTACTTTATGTAAGATCTATTTATATCAATATGTTTACTTTTATTTATTAAGTTTTATAAGTAAATGAATGAGATTATTGAATTTTTCGTTTTATTATATTTTTTAAAACAAGGATGACAAACGACGAGTACACTAATCGTTTATTTATTTTAAACTTTGTTACATAAAAATGGTACAAAGGTGGAAAGTTAACGCCTTAAGGAAGTATGTAGATTGTTGTAAATAGAATAATTTAAAATTAAGAATTTTATACAAACAACTTCAATATATTATGGATAACCACTTGTTCAAGAAATGATGATGACCCTGCGTGACAATTACTTTACCTCAGTACTAACTAGCTATATCTAGTGAGGTGAAAATGATTAGCCTCCATTCCTTAGTTATTTTTATGAGCGAGAACTTCGCAGTACTTAGTAAATGGGCACTACAATTTACAGACATACTGACAAAAATAATGGTGAAGGCTAATCAGCGATGACAAAAATGCTTTGTTACCCCTGAGGTCTATGAGATCAAAAGCGATCAAAGCTTAATTATATTATCTGTAATGAGTAAAAGGTGATACTTACCTAATATGTAAAAGTGTTAAGTCTTAGTCTATACATGTGTGGCGACGCTGTCGTCGCGCCACAAGCGAAACACATCAAAGCCTAAATCGCGCTAACAAAGTTCCGAAGTAAAGCAGTATTTATATAGAATACCTCCGGACTACCTTGCCTGGCGGGAGATTTCCCCTTTTCCTTTAATGGCTAGATTGGTGACCACCCGACGTGTTCACATCACGCAACCAACTACCTTCGGAAGACTTCAAGCCTTCATCATTATTCTCAAGAACCCATAACATTTACTCTTAAGAATCGTCTTCTGCAGTTTTCAGCTCCTGCAAGCCAGTCCAACATGTCTTCATCTCGACTCACCGCAGATTTATAGAGCAGACTTCTGGCACTTGCTCTGGCCCATCATTCTTATCGGCGTCACTTGCCCTTACGAACATAGTATGCATTCTCTACCGTCATTAAGGATGCACTGGCAATCAGACTGCACTATCGGCTTCCGGTCTGAGCAGGGGGGTGACGTGGCGGCGCCACAAGCGAAACACATCGATACCTAAATCGCGCTATTAAAGTTCTGAAGTAAAGCAGTATAATATATATAGAATAGCTCCGAACTACCACTCGGAACGTTGGCCGCTCTCCGGGCGAACAACTTGACCGGCGGGAAACCTCCCCATTTCTTTTCACGGTCAAACATGTCCCACTGATGGTTGCGGGCTTCCTCCCGTGAAATGCGGGGGTTTTTGGGCATAGCAAATTAAACTTTAAGTTCCTCTATAACGCACTTAACTGAGTTAGGTACGTATACATTATTACAACGCAGTTAATGAATGTGGCCGAGAAAAGAAGAACGCCGAGGAAAACCTGCTTTATGTTCCCATCTGAGAAGGAAGAGGGCGTGAGTTGTTGTCTCTCAAGAGCGCCTAACGCTGGTGAGACCGAGGGTGTGCGAAAGTCCTTCCTCACAGCCTATCAAAATCCACTGCTGAACCATAAACATCTTCACTGATTGCCTCATTAGAGGGATATTTACTATATTTGTCACGCTTGGCAAGCGCATTATTTTTATTTTGTAATTGTTTCCTATCAGAAAGACGTTGCTTCCATAGCATTCCTACCCATATGCGCCGAAGTTAGGACAGTGGTTTTAGTCGATGCGAGCTTAACATAAACAGTCCTTGCCAGGCTATACGTAGCGTAGGCAAAAAAGATACTATACTCAACAACAAGTTCAAACGTAGTGTTCTTAACAAAAAGGTTTTCCATATCTGATAACAGTGGTCAGTGGTCACGGCATATGTGTGAGCGCAATGGGTTCTCCAGGGATTATGTCAAAATGACTACTAAGCAAGGCGAGTGATGTATTAAAATAAATACAGAAATCAAAGATGTGGCGTGTGAGAAGCATAGCATTTTCTGCCACCAGGGCGGTGCCACTTAGAAATGAGGAGAAATATTTGACAGACTGCATGGCGGGGAAGTTAATTTGTTAGAAAAATGTAAAGATTCTTGCTTATTTCCGAAATATTAGTTATATTTTATAATAATTAGATAAGAAATAAATAAAATACAACGAAAAAAAGGGTTAAAAATGTGCAAAAATAAAAGAACGAGCCACTGAGGCATTGTTTTGTACAATTACACACTAGAAATCGATTTATTTTTATTTAAAACGCAACATTTCAATTATAATGATATTGTATCACTAATAACGTCGCTTTAGTGCCAGCTAGCGACATCTGGTGAACGAAAGATTATCAGCACTCATTGGAAATAGCCATAAAATATCGCTCTCTGGATAATGTTCTTTAGTATCAAAGTAAACAAGTGGTAAAATTAAAAATTTTGTACAACCAACTTCAATATAAATTATTAAGGATAACTCAAAAACTACCGCTCAGATCTTGATCAAATTTATATGGGCCACATGAGAAGTATCAGCTTTCAAATAAAGAAAGAATCATCGAAATCGGTTCACCTAGAAAAAAGTTATGAGGTAACACATAAAACAACAGCCTCCCCCAAGGAATGCCACAAAGCACATCCTGCATGTCTTATCAGGTCGTCACTCCGTCTATGTATCGTTCTACACTTCGTGTGTGGGTTGCCCTACACTTTGCCGACCGGTATGAGGCTGGTAATCGAGAACCTTTTTTCCTCCATCGGTTGTGGGTTTTTCGAGCTATATAGCCGGCCTAATGCCATTTCAGCTTACTAATTCGTTAGGCTATGTCAGTCACTCTGCTTCTACTGCGGATATCCTCATTTCTAAGTTTATCACGCAGGGAAACCCCCAGCATAGCCCTCTCTGTAGCTCGCTGAGCGACCTTGAGCTGCCTAATACGGCCAGCAGACACGTCTCAGACCATAAGTCATAACTGGCAACACGCACTGGTTGTACAATCTCATTTTTAGGTTTTGAGGTATACCTGACGAGATATGTCGTATTTTCCCAAACGCTGACCAGCCAAGTTGAAACCGTCGATTGACCTCTCGGTCGAAGTTGGACTTACCTAGTCGGACTATTTGTCCCAGGTAAACATACTCGTCAACAACTTAGAGCTTAGTGCTCTCAACAACTACCGGCATAGGTGATAGGTGTGACATGGACGTTATACATGATCTTTGTTTTGTCCATGTTCATCTTAAGACCTCTCCGTTGGGAGACACTATTGAGGTCATTGAGCATAGTGCTTAGGTCCTCCAGCGAATCTGCCATAAGGACTATATCGTCGGCAAATCGAAGGTGAGTGATGTACTCCCCATTGATGTTAATACCGCATCCTTTCCAGTCCAGTAGCTTGAAAACGTCTTTCAATGCAGCGGTGAAGAGTTTGCTGCAGTTGGATAGGTTTCGTACTCTGGTTCTGTACTCGGATAGCCATCGTAGCCCTACTGAACAAACACTTAAGCACTACGATATACCGACAGTCACCTTGGCACCACTGAATCTTTCTCATAGTCCACATACGCCAGACATAGTACAGAAGTCCGAGGAGTACAATTTGCCGAAGGGTATATAGGTGGTATGTGTTGCTTAAGCATTTTCGGAAACCGGCTTGTTCGGGAGGCTGGAAGTCGTGGAGTCTGCGTGCGAGACGATTCGTAATGACTCTCGAAAATAGCACGTAGACGCAGCTCAGAAGGGAAATCAGTCTGTAGTTCTTCAAGAGAGCGTTGTCACCTTTCTTGAAGAACAAGACCACCGTACTTCTGCTCCACGGAATTAAAGAGCTTCTGAAGGACTTCAAGTACCGGTCTTCCACCTGGACTTTGGATTAGAACACGAGAAGGATAGAGTATTGACTTCATTAGACGACCTCTCCAACTTAACGTTTAGGTTCAGTGTGTCTCTCACCATTCGGTGATTGCTACTGGTTTTCACCCTCGCGATCACTGAAACATCACTCACCAGTTGCCTTCTAGTCGTCCTAATGAAGTCAATCTCATTTTTTGTCGAATCTTCAGGACTCGACAAGGTCCACTTCCTGTGGAGCCGCTTCTGGAAGAAACAGTTCATTACAAAGAGTCCTTCTTTCTACATAAAGTTGGCCAGCTGCTGGCCCACGGGTTCCGTTGCCCTATTCTTAAAGGAGTTATTAAGACACTTAATCCGTGAGGTACCGAGATAAATGAAGACATGCTCAAAAGACCAGCATCTAGGCCCAAAATCTGAATAAAAATAGAGTAAATGTCGAAGGGCTCCAACATGATGCTTCGCTTTTAGATCGGAGCGATACATTTAACGCAGAGAGTATTGATGACAAGATTACGACATTTAATTCTCATATTCATAAGCTGTTTGACAAACACGCACCTATTCGTGATGTTAGGTTAAAACGTTTCCATTTCATTTTTACATTTGTTATTGGAGTTTGAATCGGAAACTGCTATATTTAATTATGTGTGTATATATATATATATATATATATTTGTATAATAAGTAGTATTAAGTAAATATTTGTATGTATGTATTTATATATATTTATGTATATATATATATGTATATATATATGTATATATATATGTATATATATATATATATATATATATATATATATATATATATATATATATATATATATATATGTATATATACTGTATGTATTATGTACTTAACGGTGGTAGAGCCACGCAGCAGCTTTTGCTGTTGCACGTATGGGCCGGCTCGAGCCGGGTTAGTACCACGACCTCACAGAATACCGGCGTGAAGTGGAAGCTCTGCTTCCGCGTTTCGTCTGGTGAGTGCAAGTGACCGGAGGCCCAATTCCCCCCCCCCCATCAACATGGTAGCGAAATTACATCATAAACTACCCCTGGAGAATCCCTCGCTGAGCATCCACGACCATGCTATTCCACTCCTGAGCGTAGGTGCTCAGGCTGCCCAGCGTATTCTAGGGGAGGGGGGGGGCAAAATTCCGCTCAACACAATAACTGCTCGGGGTAAACTGAGCAACAAGACCAAGGCGACCCCTGTCACGCTATCCATGAATTTCCGCAACATCAGGGGACTTCACTCGAACCTAAACGCCGTCCACTACCATCTAGAGTCGGCGAAGCCGGCCTTGCTCTTTCTGACCGAGACGCATGTGTCCTCTCCGGCTGATACTTCGTATCTCTCCTACCCGGGGTACAAATTGGAGCACTCCTTTGTGCCTCGGGCTGGAGTTTGCGTGTATGTTAGAGAGGACATCTGTTCTCGACGCCTCGGCAGTCTTGAAGGTTCGGACCTGTCCATCCTTTGGCTACGCGTAGACAGCGACGACCATCCACGCGTCTACGTGTGCCTCTATAGGTCCCATAACGGTAATGCCGAAACAGACCGACTCATCGACCACGTCCAAATGGCTACAGATTCCTTGCTACAACAGGTCCCATCCGCAGAGATCGTGATCCTTGGCTATTTTAACGCCCACCACGCCGAATGGCTCGGTTCACGTTTAACCGATCATGTGGGGAGATCTGTTTATGACTTTGCCTTGGCATATGGTCTGACACAACTGGTTACATCGCCTACGCGGATTCCAGATGTTGAGGATCATACACCTTCCCTGTTGGACCTTCTGCTGAACTCTCATCGGGACGGATATCAGGTTTTCGTCGATGTCCCTCTTGGCTCTTCGGACCATTGTCTGATCCGGAGTGTGGTGCCACTCACGCTCCCCTCGCGGTTGCGTTCTGCAGGTTGCTTGGCATTACCGGTCGGCGGATTGGGATGGAAAACGGTCTTTCTTTGCTTACTACCCAGGGGGGCGGGTTTACTTCTTGCCGAATGATCTCAGCGCTGTTGCTGACTCTGTCACTGGTGTGGTGGTACAGGGAATGGAACTATTTATTCCATCATCTGTGGTACCTATCGGAGGCAGATCTCAGCCTTGGTTTGGTCGCTCCTGTAAGACTGCTTTAGGCAGTAAGCAGGAGTGTTATCAAGCCTGGGCTGCGGCTTCGGCGACTCGGGATGTAAACACCAGCATACTTAAAAAGAAATATAACTTCGCCTCCAGGTCCTTCAAAAGAGTTATTGCCAAGGCAAAGTCACAGCACATAGGCAGAATTGGCGAGAAACTAGTTCGCCTTCCTTCGGGAACCCGTGCATTCTGGTCTCTCGCCAAGGCTGTCCAAGGGAATTTCTGTAAGCCATCACTACCATCTCTGCACAAGGAGGACGACTCACTGGCCCACGACGCAAAAGAGAAAGCCGACCTTTTAGGCTCCCTTTTTGCGTCCAACTCGACTGTTGATGACGGGGGGAACACACCGCCGACCATCCCGCGGTGTGAGTGCTCCATGCCGGATTTGCGGTTCTCACAGCGCTCGATTCGCAGAGCACTTCTCTCCCTGGAGATCCACAAGTCAAGTGGGCCTGACGGAATCCCCCCAATTGTGCTGAGGACGTGTGCACCGGAGTTGGCACCGGTTCTAACGCGTCTTTTCCGGTACTCCTACTCCCTAGGCGTAGTCCCGAAATCATGGAAGACTGCTTTTATCCACCCGATACCTAAAAAAGGCGACCGCTCACACCCGTCCAACTACAGGCCTATTGCCATCACCCTCTTGTCCTCCAAAATAATGGAATCCTTTATAAACTGCCACCTCATGCGGTACCTTGAAGATCACCAGCTGATTAGTGACCGCCAATACGGTTTTCATCGGAGTCGATCAGCTGGTGATCTTCTGGTCTACTTAACTCATAGATGGGCGGAGGCAGTAGAGTCCATGAGGGAGGCATTGGCCGTTAGTTTGGACATTGCGAAGGCCTTCGATCGGGTTTGGCACAAAGCACTTCTTTCGAAGCTCCCTTCCTATGGGCTTCCCGAAAAATTATGCAATTGGATCACTAGCTTTCTTGCAGATCGGAGCATCAAGGTCGTTGTAGACGGTGCATGCTCCGACTACAAGCCTATTTACGGTGGTGTTCTACAAGGCTGTGTGCTATCACCAACGTTTCGTGTTTCTTCTGCATATCAATGATATGTTGCAAACCGGTAGCATTCATGGTTATGCGGATGACAGCACTGGTGATGCTCTATACACCGGCCGTGCCAATATTTTTCGGGAAAACGTCGCCGAGTACCGGAACAAACTTGTGTCTGAAGTCGAGTCTTTGCTGGACAAAGTCTCAGATTGGGGGCGACTAAATCTACTCCAGTTTAATCCTCAGAAGACGCAAGTTTGCGCGTTTACCGCTAAAAAGAACCCCTTTGTCGTTTCTCCTCAGTTTCAAGGTACTCCCCTTGTTGCCTCAGCCAGTATCGGAATCCTCGGCGTCGACATATCGAGTGACGCGCAGTTTCGTGGTCACTTGGAAGAGAAGGCCAAATTGGCCTCTAAAAAGCTTGGCGTGCTCAGCAGAGCGGGACAGTATTTTATGCCGGCACAACGCCTGCAACTTTACAAGGCGCAGGTTCGGCCTCACATGGAATACTGTTCCCATCTCTGGGCAGGGGCTCCCCAGTGCCAGCTCCTTCCACTTGACCGCATCCAGCGCAGAGCGGCTCGAATCGTCGACGACCGAGTCCTTTCCGATCAGCTCGACTCATTGGCGCTGCGAAGAGATGTTGCATCTCTTTGCATTTTCTTTCGCACGGCTTTTCTTTCTTTCTTTACCACGGGGATTGCTCTGAGGAATTGTTCGGATTAATCCCAGCCGCCAAATTTCACGAACGCACATCGCGGCAGAACTCCCGATACCATCCACACCATCTGAATGATTGGCGGTCCACCACTGGGCGATTTAGAAGATGTTTTCTTCCTCGCACGACTTCCTTGTGGATTCGATTACCATCAGCGATTTTTCCAGACCGATACGACTTAGGGACCTTCAAGAAAAGAGCGTACTCCTTTTTAAAAGGCCGGCAACGCATCTGCAATTCCCCTGGTGTTGCGGTTGTTCATGGGCGGCGGTAGTCACTTACCATCAGGTGAGCCGCATGCTCGTTTGCCCCCTCTCCTATAAAAAAAAAGACATAGATGTTATTTACTTAGCTGTTTGCACTTTGCACCCACAATATTTTCTCTGCTTAGCCTGGAGATAGACTGGTAGAGAATGCCCTGTTGCATTAAGTCCGCCTTTTTGTACTTGGTGTGCAAATAAAGCATAAATAAATAAATAAATAATAAATTTTAGAGATGTGCCAACTCGGAAAAATCACGACTCGAGTTAACTCGAGTTGCGTAACTCGAGTTTAAACTCGAGTTAGCAGTACTAAACAGAGTAAATGATTTGCCGTGTAGTGGCGGTCAAGAATATCCACTACCCCATATCCTCCCGTGGGTGTCGTAAAAGATGACAAAGGGAAACAGGCAGGAGATGGGCAGCAGCATCTTCCTGATTATAGCCAAAATTACAATAAAAAAAACTGCGGTTGCCAACCCGCTCGCCAAGCGTGGCAACTATGGCAAATACCCCCCAAATGAATAAAGTTACTAAGAGACGGCCCCCAGTCCCCGGCGGCCCCGCTATTCCTAGGTACGGTGGCGACCATGGTTAACGGCGGGGAAGGGGGTGCTAAGAATCTCCGATGGTTGCCACCTTAGACGACTCGACCTGGCAACGTACAACGCACGCACCCTGAGGACTGACGAGAAGATCGTGGAGCTGGAAGAAGAGATAGACAAGTTGCGCTGGCATATTATAGGATTATCCGAAGTCCGAAGAGAGGGGGAGGACACGGTAATCCTCGAATCCGGCAACTTGTTCTATCACCGGGAGGGCGAACATCTGCCCCAAGGAGGGGTCGGATTTATCGTCCACAAGTCTCTCGTTAACAACGTTGTAAAGATCGGGAGAGTGTCGACGAGGGTTGCGTACCTTATACTCAGAATTACCAAACGGTATTCGCTGAAGGTCATACAGGTTTACGCACCAACCTCGTCACACCCCGATGAGGAGGTGGAGGAAATGTATGAGGATATCTCTAGAGCCATGCATTCCTCCAAAACCCAATATACGGTGTTAATGGGAGACTTCAATGCAAAAACTAGGCACAAGAGAGAACGGTGAGCTGAAAGTAGGGAAATTTGGAATAGGGCAACGGAACCTAAGGGGTCAGCAGCTGGCCGACTTCATGGAGAAAGAGGGACTCTTAATGATGAACTCTTTCTTCCATAAGCGGCCCCACAGGAAGTGGACCTGGTCGAGCCCCGACGGTTCGACAAAAAATGAGATTGACTTCATTATGACGACCAGACAACTGTTCAGTGATGTCTCCGTGATCGCGAGGGTGAAAACTGGTAGCGATCACCGAATTGTTAGAGGCACACTGAACCTTAACGTTAAGTTGGAGAGGTCTCGTCTAATGAAGTCAACGCTCCGTCCCCCTCGTGCTCTGTTCCAAAGTCCCGAAATCTTTCAGCTCGAGTTACAAAACCGTTTTCAGTTCCTAGAAGACTGCAATGAAGTGGACAATATGAATGACAAGCTCGTGGAAACTGTCCATGCGGTCGGAGCTAAGTTCTGCAAGACCCGCCGCAGAAGAACACAAAAACTCTCCGATCACACTCTTAATCTCATGGCTGTTAGACGGGAGATGAAGCTACATTCTTCAACAGACTTGACAGCATACAGGCATCTGAACAGCCAGATCTCCAAATGCATGCGGCGGGACTTACGCAACTTCAATACAGCTCGTATTGAAGAAGCGATCGAGCGGAACCAAGGCTCCAAAGTCTTTGCCAGAGATCTGTCTGCCAGAAAGAGCCAACTGTCAAAGCTGAAGACAGAATGTGGCAGTATCGTTTCCGGGACACCTGAGATTTTGAGTGAGATTGAGAGGTTTTATGGGCAGCTGTACACGTCATCGTTGGAGCCACACGCAAGTGTGAGTAACAGTCCAAGAGCGAGTCTCATCCGACACTATTCCGAAGATATCCCGGACGTCAGTCTGAGCGAGATTAGAATGGCTCTCCAGCACCTTAAAAACGGTAAGGCCCCAGGCGAGGATGGAATTACAGCGGAGCTTCTGAAAGCAGGTGGAAGACCGTTACTTGAAGTCCTTCAGAAGCTCTTCAATTCCGTCCTCCATGGTGGCATTACACCGGAGGCGTGGAGCAGAAGTGCGGTGGTCTTGTTCTTCAAGAAAGGTGACAACGCTCTCTTGAATAACTACAGACCGCCGCCTACAGAGCCGCGTCTGCGTGCTGTTTTCGAGAGTCATTACGAATCGTCTCGCGCGCAGACTTGACGACTTCCAGCCTCCCGAACAAGCCGGTTTTCGAAAGGGATTTAGCACCATAGACCCCATACATACACTTCGGCAAATTGTACAGAAGTCCGAAGAGTACAATTTACCACTATATCTGGCGTATGTGGACTATGAGAAAGCCTTTGATTCCGTCGAAAATTGGGCGGTGCTGCAGTCCCTTCAGCGGTGCCAAGTTGACTGTCGGTATATCGAAGTGTTGAAGTGCTTGTACAGTAGGGCTACGATGGCTATCCGAGTACAGAACCAGAGTACGAAACCTATCCAATGGCAGAGAGGTGTAAGACAGGGTGACGTCATATCCCCGAAACTCTTCACCGCTGCATTGGAAGACGTTTTCAAGCTTCTGGACTGGAAAGGATACGGTATCAACATCAATGGCGAGTACATCACTCACCTTCGATTTGCCGACGATATAGTCCTTATAGCAGAATCGCTGGAGGAGCTAAGCACTATGCTCAATGACCTCAATAGTGTCTCCCAAACGGATAGGTCTTAAGATGAACATGGACAAAACAAAGATCATGTTTAATGTCCATGTCACACCTATGCCGGTAGTTGTTGGGAGCACTAAGCTCGAAGTTGTTGACGAGTATGTTTACCTGGGACAAAAAGTCCGACTAGGTAAGTCCAACTTCGACCGAGAGGTCAATCGATGGATTCAACAGCCGAGTTGAATCCATCGATTGACCTCCCCCAAGGAATGCCACAAAGCACGGTCCTGAGCCACCTGCATCCATCGACTTCCTGCATGCCTTGCCAGGTCGTCACTCTATCTCGTAGGGGGTCGCCCTACACTTCGCCTGCCGGTACGAGGCTGCCACTCGAGAACCTTTCTTCCCCATCGGTTGTCGGTTCTTCGAGCTATATGGCCGGCCCATTGCCACTTCAGCTTACTAATCCGTTGGGCTATGTCGGTCACTCTGGTTCTACTGCGGATATCCTCATTTCTGAGTTTATCACGCACAGAAACTCCGAGCATAGCCCTCTCCATAGCTCGCTGAGCGACCTTGAGCTTCCTCATCCGGCCAGCAGTGAAGGACCACGTCTCAGTTCCGTATGTCATCACTGGCAACACGCACTGGATGTACAGTCTCGTTTTCAAGTTTTGAGGTATATCTGACGAGAAGATGTGGCGTAATTTCCCGAACGCTGCCTAACCGAGTTGAATCCGTCGATTGACCTCTCGGTCGAAGTTGGACTTACCTAGTCGGACTATTTGTCCCAGGTAAACACACTCGTCAACAACTTCGAGCTTAGTGTTCCCAACAACTACCGGCATAGGTGTGACATGGACATTAAACATGATCTTTGTTTTGTCCATATTCATCTTAAGACCTATCCGTTGGGAAACACTATTGAACAACACTAAACACTAAACACCTCATCACTAGTCAATTTGTCATTTTGTCAATGGTCAATGCTCTAATGTCAATATTTTACAGTTTTGTACTTGCATTGTTTGTGTTTCTGAATTTAAAAAAAAAAATAAATTATGCAATTGGATCACTAGCTTTCTTGCAGATCGGAGCATCAAGGTCGTTGTAGACGGTGCATGCTCCGACTACAAGCCTATTTACGGTGGTGTTCTACAAGGCTGTGTGCTATCACCAACGTTTCGTGTTTCTTCTGCATATCAATGATATGTTGCAAACCGGTAGCATTCATGGTTATGCGGATGACAGCACTGGTGATGCTCTATACACCGGCCGTGCCAATATTTTTCGGGAAAACGTCGCCGAGTACCGGAACAAACTTGTGTCTGAAGTCGAGTCTTTGCTGGACAAAGTCTCAGATTGGGGGCGACTAAATCTACTCCAGTTTAATCCTCAGAAGACGCAAGTTTGCGCGTTTACCGCTAAAAAGAACCCCTTTGTCGTTTCTCCTCAGTTTCAAGGTACTCCCCTTGTTGCCTCAGCCAGTATCGGAATCCTCGGCGTCGACATATCGAGTGACGCGCAGTTTCGTGGTCACTTGGAAGAGAAGGCCAAATTGGCCTCTAAAAAGCTTGGCGTGCTCAGCAGAGCGGGACAGTATTTTATGCCGGCACAACGCCTGCAACTTTACAAGGCGCAGGTTCGGCCTCACATGGAATACTGTTCCCATCTCTGGGCAGGTGCTCCCCAGTGCCAGCTCCTTCCACTTGACCGCATCCAGCGCAGAGCGGCTCGAATCGTCGACGACCGAGTCCTTTCCGATCAGCTCGACTCATTGGCGCTGCGAAGAGATGTTGCATCTCTTTGCATTTTCTTTCGCACGGCTTTTCTTTCTTTCTTTACCACGGGGATTGCTCTGAGGAATTGTTCGGATTAATCCCAGCCGCCAAATTTCACGAACGCACATCGCGGCAGAACTCCCGATACCATCCACACCATCTGAATGATTGGCGGTCCACCACTGGGCGATTTAGAAGATGTTTTCTTCCTCGCACGACTTCCTTGTGGATTCGATTACCATCAGCGATTTTTCCAGACCGATACGACTTAGGGACCTTCAAGAAAAGAGCGTACTCCTTTTTAAAAGGCCGGCAACGCATCTGCAATTCCCCTGGTGTTGCGGTTGTTCATGGGCGGCGGTAGTCACTTACCATCAGGTGAGCCGCATGCTCGTTTGCCCCCTCTCCTATAAAAAAAAAGACATAGATGTTATTTACTTAGCTGTTTGCACTTTGCACCCACAATATTTTCTCTGCTTAGCCTGGAGATAGACTGGTAGAGAATGCCCTGTTGCATTAAGTCCGCCTTTTTGTACTTGGTGTGCAAATAAAGCATAAATAAATAAATAAATAATAAATTTTAGAGATGTGCCAACTCGGAAAAATCACGACTCGAGTTAACTCGAGTTGCGTAACTCGAGTTTAAACTCGAGTTAGCAGTACTAAACAGAGTAAATGATTTGCCGTGTAGTGGCGGTCAAGAATATCCACTACCCCATATCCTCCCGTGGGTGTCGTAAAAGATGACAAAGGGAAACAGGCAGGAGATGGGCAGCAGCATCTTCCTGATTATAGCCAAAATTACAATAAAAAAAACTGCGGTTGCCAACCCGCTCGCCAAGCGTGGCAACTATGGCAAATACCCCCCAAATGAATAAAGTTACTAAGAGACGGCCCCCAGTCCCCGGCGGCCCCGCTATTCCTAGGTACGGTGGCGACCATGGTTAACGGCGGGGAAGGGGGTGCTAAGAATCTCCGATGGTTGCCACCTTAGACGACTCGACCTGGCAACGTACAACGCACGCACCCTGAGGACTGACGAGAAGATCGTGGAGCTGGAAGAAGAGATAGACAAGTTGCGCTGGCATATTATAGGATTATCCGAAGTCCGAAGAGAGGGGGAGGACACGGTAATCCTCGAATCCGGCAACTTGTTCTATCACCGGGAGGGCGAACATCTGCCCCAAGGAGGGGTCGGATTTATCGTCCACAAGTCTCTCGTTAACAACGTTGTAAAGATCGGGAGAGTGTCGACGAGGGTTGCGTACCTTATACTCAGAATTACCAAACGGTATTCGCTGAAGGTCATACAGGTTTACGCACCAACCTCGTCACACCCCGATGAGGAGGTGGAGGAAATGTATGAGGATATCTCTAGAGCCATGCATTCCTCCAAAACCCAATATACGGTGTTAATGGGAGACTTCAATGCAAAAACTAGGCACAAGAGAGAACGGTGAGCTGAAAGTAGGGAAATTTGGAATAGGGCAACGGAACCTAAGGGGTCAGCAGCTGGCCGACTTCATGGAGAAAGAGGGACTCTTAATGATGAACTCTTTCTTCCATAAGCGGCCCCACAGGAAGTGGACCTGGTCGAGCCCCGACGGTTCGACAAAAAATGAGATTGACTTCATTATGACGACCAGACAACTGTTCAGTGATGTCTCCGTGATCGCGAGGGTGAAAACTGGTAGCGATCACCGAATTGTTAGAGGCACACTGAACCTTAACGTTAAGTTGGAGAGGTCTCGTCTAATGAAGTCAACGCTCCGTCCCCCTCGTGCTCTGTTCCAAAGTCCCGAAATCTTTCAGCTCGAGTTACAAAACCGTTTTCAGTTCCTAGAAGACTGCAATGAAGTGGACAATATGAATGACAAGCTCGTGGAAACTGTCCATGCGGTCGGAGCTAAGTTCTGCAAGACCCGCCGCAGAAGAACACAAAAACTCTCCGATCACACTCTTAATCTCATGGCTGTTAGACGGGAGATGAAGCTACATTCTTCAACAGACTTGACAGCATACAGGCATCTGAACAGCCAGATCTCCAAATGCATGCGGCGGGACTTACGCAACTTCAATACAGCTCGTATTGAAGAAGCGATCGAGCGGAACCAAGGCTCCAAAGTCTTTGCCAGAGATCTGTCTGCCAGAAAGAGCCAACTGTCAAAGCTGAAGACAGAATGTGGCAGTATCGTTTCCGGGACACCTGAGATTTTGAGTGAGATTGAGAGGTTTTATGGGCAGCTGTACACGTCATCGTTGGAGCCACACGCAAGTGTGAGTAACAGTCCAAGAGCGAGTCTCATCCGACACTATTCCGAAGATATCCCGGACGTCAGTCTGAGCGAGATTAGAATGGCTCTCCAGCACCTTAAAAACGGTAAGGCCCCAGGCGAGGATGGAATTACAGCGGAGCTTCTGAAAGCAGGTGGAAGACCGTTACTTGAAGTCCTTCAGAAGCTCTTCAATTCCGTCCTCCATGGTGGCATTACACCGGAGGCGTGGAGCAGAAGTGCGGTGGTCTTGTTCTTCAAGAAAGGTGACAACGCTCTCTTGAATAACTACAGACCGCCGCCTACAGAGCCGCGTCTGCGTGCTGTTTTCGAGAGTCATTACGAATCGTCTCGCGCGCAGACTTGACGACTTCCAGCCTCCCGAACAAGCCGGTTTTCGAAAGGGATTTAGCACCATAGACCCCATACATACACTTCGGCAAATTGTACAGAAGTCCGAAGAGTACAATTTGCCACTATATCTGTCGTATGTGGACTATGAGAAAGCCTTTGATTCCGTCGAAAATTGGGCGGTGCTGCAGTCCCTTCAGCGGTGCCAAGTTGACTGTCGGTATATCGAAGTGTTGAAGTGCTTGTACAGTAGGGCTACGATGGCTATCCGAGTACAGAACCAGAGTACGAAACCTATCCAATGGCAGAGAGGTGTAAGACAGGGTGACGTCATATCCCCGAAACTCTTCACCGCTGCATTGGAAGACGTTTTCAAGCTTCTGGACTGGAAAGGATACGGTATCAACATCAATGGCGAGTACATCACTCACCTTCGATTTGCCGACGATATAGTCCTTATAGCAGAATCGCTGGAGGAGCTAAGCACTATGCTCAATGACCTCAATAGTGTCTCCCAAACGGATAGGTCTTAAGATGAACATGGACAAAACAAAGATCATGTTTAATGTCCATGTCACACCTATGCCGGTAGTTGTTGGGAGCACTAAGCTCGAAGTTGTTGACGAGTATGTTTACCTGGGACAAAAAGTCCGACTAGGTAAGTCCAACTTCGACCGAGAGGTCAATCGATGGATTCAACAGCCGAGTTGAATCCATCGATTGACCTCCCCCAAGGAATGCCACAAAGCACGGTCCTGAGCCACCTGCATCCATCGACTTCCTGCATGCCTTGCCAGGTCGTCACTCTATCTCGTAGGGGGTCGCCCTACACTTCGCCTGCCGGTACGAGGCTGCCACTCGAGAACCTTTCTTCCCCATCGGTTGTCGGTTCTTCGAGCTATATGGCCGGCCCATTGCCACTTCAGCTTACTAATCCGTTGGGCTATGTCGGTCACTCTGGTTCTACTGCGGATATCCTCATTTCTGAGTTTATCACGCACAGAAACTCCGAGCATAGCCCTCTCCATAGCTCGCTGAGCGACCTTGAGCTTCCTCATCCGGCCAGCAGTGAAGGACCACGTCTCAGTTCCGTATGTCATCACTGGCAACACGCACTGGATGTACAGTCTCGTTTTCAAGTTTTGAGGTATATCTGACGAGAAGATGTGGCGTAATTTCCCGAACGCTGCCTAACCGAGTTGAATCCGTCGATTGACCTCTCGGTCGAAGTTGGACTTACCTAGTCGGACTATTTGTCCCAGGTAAACACACTCGTCAACAACTTCGAGCTTAGTGTTCCCAACAACTACCGGCATAGGTGTGACATGGACATTAAACATGATCTTTGTTTTGTCCATATTCATCTTAAGACCTATCCGTTGGGAAACACTATTGAACAACACTAAACACTAAACACCTCATCACTAGTCAATTTGTCATTTTGTCAATGGTCAATGCTCTAATGTCAATATTTTACAGTTTTGTACTTGCATTGTTTGTGTTTCTGAATTTTCAATATTAGGCTATAAATTATTTAAACATAGATATGTATTCGTAAATTGTAAATATAATAATCTCGTAATATGGAGGTCGATAATACGGATATAACGGTCGAAACACTGCCATTGCTAGGAGTTTGCAACCTATGTTTGCACGATGGAGTTGTAAAAAGTATGCTAATAAAATATGAACACGATGGAAATGCAGAAACTTACGTAGAAATGTTATTGAAATGTTTCTCTTTAGATGTAAGTACTTTTCAGTTAGATGTTTATTTATTTAACTTTTCGTATACAATCATGGATAAGTGATCTGTCTGTCTGTTTTCGATCCCATCAACTGTAATTATAAAAAATATTTTTCAGATGTATACAAAACTAACACAGTAGTTATTTGTTTATCATAAAGTAAAAAATTACAAGTGCTTAGTTCTGCCAATATATATGTATCCAGTTATATTAGCATTCCAAACATAAAAGAATAATAAGAGATAAGAATGCACTTCATATTAAGTTCTACACTCATCATGTGAAACAGCATTATTCTGCTGTTTCACACTGGTATTCTGTGAGCATGTAGTCCTATCCCAATTGAGTCAATCTTTTTGTGCTGCACCATAATATAGCTGCAACATAATCTTATAAAAAATAAACACACTAAAATCCTACCTCTAAAAATTGGCAATGCCACTTGTTTTCACATTTGCTGTCGAGCACATATGGAACCATTACCGTTAACTGTTACAGCCTACTAAAATCCACTGCCTCATGGGGGTAGTATTAGCTATAGTTGCCACTCATGGCATGCGGGCTGCAAACCGCAGTTTTTATATTTGTAGTCATTATTAGGAAGACGCTGCTGCCCATCTCCTGATTTGTTTCCCTCTGTCACCTCTTACAACACACAGGGGATGATAAAGGGTAGTGGATATTCTTACACTGCCACTACACAGTAATACATATGGAAGATGGGATAGAATGTCAAAATGGCAATTATGTTTCTTCAGTTATTTTAAAAGGCACATTCATTTATTATATATACAATCGAGTGTAGAGCCCCATTCACTCTCGAGTCCTGTATTCCTTCTTCGTTCTATATTATTTTCATGTCTACCATCGCTGTTAAACTCCACTTGTTTTATCAACTCTCCTTCTGTGCTTATTTCATACCTTTATGAGTGACATACTGTCTGAGTAAGCCTGGTTACTAAAGTCCTCTTATGAAGATTTTTAATGCCTGTTATAATGTATATCTATATAACATTATAAGATATTATAATAGAAGCTAATGAGGGCATCCACATTTCTGCACCAGGGTGGTGCCACTTAAAATTGAGGTATAATATTTGACAGATATCATAATGGGGAAGTTAATTTGTGCAAAAAATGTAAAGGTTAATGTTTCTTTCTGTGGTATTAGCTATATTTTACATTAATAAGATTAAAAATAAATAAATCAAACCACGGATATTCATTAAAGTAGAAAAGTTATAAATGTGAAAAAAATTAAAGAGCAATCTACTGAGGCATTCTTTTGTGTATTAAAATAATATTTTTGAAACTGATAAACTTTTATTAACTTCTCATTTAACTGACACTGTGTAATAAAAAACTTCACCTCACTGTCAACTAGCGTCATCTGGTGAGCGGAAAGTTATTAACCCTTATTGACTTCTAATAGTTACTCTGTAGAGTGTGCTAAAGTGTGAAATAAAATAATAACTGGGTAAATATAACCCTTTGAGAGGGCTACTGAGAGGGTACTAGTATAAAAAGATAGTAGTACTAGCATAAAATGCTGCTATTTTTCATATGATGGGTATAAAGAACAGATGTTGTGAAGATCCTTTTTATTGGTACTAACATCTTAGACTTGAAAGGTGACAAGGCATGTCCATTTTTTATTTTTAACCCTTTCGCTGTCTAGTGCACAACATATAGGTAGGAATTGCTATTGTCTTACTATTGTGCCTGAACACCGCACAGTGAAAGTGTTAATTGAGGATAGATGAAGGTGTTTTATATGTGGTAGAGCCATGCTCCAGCTATATTATGGTTATAGCAGGAGTGGGCGGCTCGACCGTGGTGGGACCACTCACAGAATACCAGTGTCAAAGAAAAGCAGCTTAATGCTGCTGTTTTTCGTATGGTGAGTGTAGAGAACTGGAGACTTTTTACTAGAAATAAGGCACTCCATCTTAGTACTCAGGGGTGACAATCCATCTGCATTTTGATTCTTAATCGAGGATAGATGTAGATGTCTATGGGCCACAACATTCATTTACCATCAGGTGGAGTGTGTACTCATTTGTCACCCTCTTTCTGTAACAAAAAAAAAAGGTTTCTATGGGTCACAGCATCTGCTTACTATTAGGTGGAATGTGTGCTTGTTTGTCATTTTTTAAGATTCTATATTTACACAACAAGGAACCCTTATAGTATCGCCATGTCCGTCCGTCCCCATTTTTGCTCAGATACCCTAGGTGATACAAATCTGTAATTTGGCATAGTTATAGATATTAATCACACATCCTAGAAAACTGTGAAATAAAATCTTTAATAGCATTTTTATTTTTGGTACTTCCCATACCAGTAAATCGTTGGATAGGTCTTGCAAAAACATTGGAGGTGTGGAACAATGAATGTCTTTTTGATTCAGCGGTTCGTTTGCGAAATATTAAGCTTTAGAGTGATATTTTTCATTAGTTATGTGTCCCCCCGCTACCAACTAAACCGCTGTATATACAGTAGTAATATATATAATGAAGTTAAAAGGAAAACTATCACAGCTAAGTAGAGTTCAGAGGTTAACAACTAATAGTCTATCAACTTATAAAATATACTTGGATTAGTAAACATTTTGTTACAACTCCATAGAAAATGACCTAAAACTAGCTGCATTATAACTTTGTAATGTTATTGTAAAATGTAAACTGTTAAAATGAACATTTTATGAAGAAAACGACTTACATGCACTACTAATATTAGCTTTACTTTTTCATTTGTGAGATAGATAGGGTATTATTATCAAAATCGACAAGTGTTTTTAATCTAATTTGAATACAACTAAGCCTGATTTGAAAATAAGTCCTTCAGTTACAATCTTCCCATTTGGGCCCATTTTTAGTTGTTCTAGTGGTCAAACCACAAACTTACTTACTATGCTCATTATCAATAATGTCCATGTATTGTGACGGATAACTATGGAACCGTACCTCTACATTGTGCGTGACCCGACTTGCGCTTGGCCAGTTTTTTATTTGAAAAATTAAGCATCCACTCATCACACAGTATAATCACATCGGCAGGTGCTTACAGTGGACTTGGAGGACACAAAACGTCTTATATGCAATGCCTGTATTGACAAATTGAGAGATGCAATCCAATTCAGGGAGAAGGTGGAGACATCTTTAAAGACTTTGGAAGCAACTTTTAAACTGCAACGTAAGTTTTAATTATAAAAATTATTTCTATTATCAATGATCCACAATATTATAAAAAATAAATATATACAAATTAAAATAACCTTGACGTAAAAGCAATGTAAATCTAAAAATCATGAATAATAAGGTTGGTTTTGGTGTAATATTACCTTTATATAAATGTTTGTGTGTTGTGTTAGTGGTCATATTACTTCTGAACAACATGACTGAAAATAAAGAACCGCAGCTACCAACTAGCCTGCCAAATGTGGCATCTGTGACAAATATCTCACCTATGAGTCAATTTGTGGCGAAGGCTATGTTTGGCAGTAGACTATTGATAGACTGTCATGATGATGATGATTGTGTAAACAAAGATATAATATTTGTGGTCCTTCACTGCTGGTCATACAAGGAAGTTCAAGGTTGCTCGGTAGGGTCATTTTTTTATAGCATATAGGGTGACAAACGAGCACGCAGTCCACCCTGATGGTAAGTGGTTGCTGTGACCCATAGACATCTACATTTATCTTCAATAAAGAATCAAAATGCAGATGCGTCGTCACCCGTGAGGACTGAGATAGAATTACCACGTAAAAGATTATCACAACAGGCTGAATCACACTTTTAATGAGAAGATTGAGACGTTAAGACTTGTAGAATGAGTTTCCTGTATAGAAATACAACATGGATTTATGTAGGCTTTTTTTTAATATTAGACTGATGTTATTGAAAAAAAAAACTGCATTAATTATTTTTAAAACGACTTATGAGTCATATCAATAGATTTGGTAATACTAAGACTCTTTTAAATAAAGTGGGGAAGAAAACGTTTTAATATGCAAATAAATTTTCATTGCAAGCCGTACTTTTCAAGTGACAGTTGACAGATTGAGTTCGTGACGTTCCTATTCTTAATTGATTTGCATTATACCCTCGCTTTTTCGCGCTTTCTTTTGTTTCCTACCCTCATTTCTAACAAAATGTAAGTTACGATACAGTCTACCGACCATTTACCGCAATAGTTATGACATTAAATTACTGCCTAAATTACCGCGTGAAGTTGTGTGGTTACCTTAAAGTTTACTTAGATACCACAATGAACTAGGCGGAAAAGGTGTTGAAGCTGCGGCGGTGTTGTACTTTATGAGTGTCAGTTACTATTACATGGATTTTTTTAAATTTCTACCAAGCTAAACAAAGACTTGAAAGAAGCTGGTAGATGATAAAAATGCACAGAAAGCCGTTCGTTTCCGTTGAACTCGTGTCGCACACTGAACAAACTGTAGTGTGGCCACTTCAAGCAAAAATTACCACGGTAATTGTCTTTGATATACGAAAACGACCGCCATCGGAGATATTGCCTACCATCATATGCCATATTGATTGTGACATTGATAATACAAAATTTGACCTGCTCAAACTATTTATTTATTTGTGTGGATCTCCAACAGTGGTACATATTAAATTACTTCTAACACATGCCTTACTTGTGTACGGCTCCGTGGCGCAGTGGCTTAGCAATCAGTTGCTGCGCTGGGGGCCGCGGGTTCGAATCCCGCACGGAACAAGTATTTGTATGGCCTACAAATAATTGTTCCGGGTCTGGATGTTTGTCCTTGTGCAATTTATGTTTGTAAACTGCCTCCACAACACAGGAGAAAATCCTAGTGTGGGGGTAAAGTTTAAAAAAAAATACATCTACAAATTACTACGTACTACCAATTATAGCAGAGCATATCATTCTAAAACAAAAGCAGTGTTTATAATTTGCCTATTTTAATGATAGTTGGAACAAAAATAAGTTTAACGAAGTTTAAAGTTTGTATAAAAGGGGTTATTATAATATTAAGGAATTTATGGATGATAATAACCCCTGGGAATGAGGTGATCGCTACCAAGCTATTTCTAATTTGTTTTGTGTGGTTAATTGTGTCATGATTGTAAGCTGCTAGTTAAAAAAAAGAGTCCCGCTGGGTATCTTGCTGGTTCTTGCAGGGACAGAGGCTTTTTTTTCGAACCAAACAAAACAAAAGACAAGTATTAAACAAAAGAGTGACTTTCAATAAGTATTATTTATAATCTGTATTGAATAAAAAAGTTTCTGTTTCTATAGAATTATGGCCATAAATCGTGGCTACACCTATGTGATATTTCAATTATGGCCATAATTACTGCTATTTATGGTAGTGTGGCCGTAGCATTAAATGATAAACAGAAAAAGTGTGTTTGTGTAAAAAGGTGGTAAAATCTCTTACTGCCTACTACAATTATAATAGACAATGTTTCAAGTAAACAACTTATTCCATGACAGGACAAAGCGAGCTGTCACCCAAGTATGTGAAGAAAGAGTTGGCAATTGAGGATCTGATACGGGACAGTTGCGGAATCGACTCTGACGATGATCACATGGGTGAGTAAAGAGTTTACTTAAAGTATTAATTTTAAAGATATACTTTCTTTAATTTTATAGAATAATGTTGACACACGAGCACACAGTCCACCTGATGGTAAATTTTATACGTGGTAGAGCCATGCTGCAGCTATATTAGTTGTAACGGGTCGGCTCGACCAGGGAAGGACCACGCTCTCACAGAATTCCAGCGTAAAATGGCAGCTCAATGCTGCTGTGTTTCGTATGGTGAGTGTAGAGAACCGAAGACCCCTTTTTACTGGAAACTGGTGACAACGTATTTGCATTTTGATTCGTAATCGATGATAGATGTAGATTTCTATGGACCACAGCAACCACTTACCATCAGGTGGACTGTGTGCTCGTTTGTCATCCTTATCCTATAAAACAAAAAAACAACTTATTCCAATGACAGAACGAAGCGAGCTGTCACCCAAGAATGTGAAGAAAGAGTTGGCAATTGAGGATCTGATACGAGACAGTTGCGGAATCGACTCTGACGATGATCACATGGGTGAGTAAATAGTTAGTAAAATAACTTTATAAAAAATCTGAAAAACGGTTGACTTTTAGTACATATAACTCAATGCTAGGAACAGTCACGTGTTACAATGGGCTTCTTCCCAGGATGGAGGTTAAGTTCCCAAACCAGTGGTAATTCTCTTCACAGTATAAAACAAAGTCGCTTCCCGCCGTCTGTACGCTTAAATCTTTTAAACTACGCAACGGATTTTGATGCGGTTTTCATCAATAGACAGAATGATTCAAGAGTAAGATTTATGTGTATAATACATGCATATTATATAATTCTTCTTCCCGTGTGTATGTGACTGAACTCCTCCTAAAAGTCTGGACCGTATTTGATGAAATTTTGTGTGTGATTAAGTTGATTCGAGAACCGTTTAGATTCACAACTGGGCCCGATAGGTGGCGCTGTTGACGAGATGCAGAAATCACACGTGCGAAGCCGGGGCGATCGCTAGTTAAACATAAGAATTGACTTTTCAATATGTATTATTTTTAATCTATTTTAAATAAAAACTTATTTCTTTTTTTATTACTCCAAACATGGAGCTGAATTGAACTTTGGACTTTCACATCTTGGACACATTATCTCGGTCACACGGTTACCGAGGACTTGAAGGATGACAAGGATATTGATAGGGAAAGGAGGGCGATGGCAGTCCGCTGCAACATGTTGGCTCGCAGATTTGCACGTAGCAGTCCAGATGTGAAAATAACACTGTTTAAAACATACTGCCAAACACTTTATATGTGTAATCTATGGGTCAACTACCCGCGGGGGGTATCAACGCTCTCCGAGTACAATATAATAATGGTCTGAGAATGTTGTTGAGGCTTCCAAGTTACTGTAGTGCACCAGGGGTGTTTGCATTGGCGCACATTGATGGGTTTCACACCGCAAGCGAATCGCATCCCCCCTGCGCACGGTGCGGGGGAGCGCCAACACCGTTCTCAGAGTAATCACTGAAAAGCCTGACTGCCCGATACTGCGGCAATGGGTGTACGCTCACACACGTTGCAGGGGTGACGCGCAGTGCAGGCAGATATATAAATTAGAATAAATATTTTCCAAAAAAATATTACCAACCTAGTTTTTAAGATCTCTTTTTTATGCTACTAACAATATTTTGGACAAAAGTCTGAAATAACTCAATTTTATTTTACTTTTTTTTTATAATAAATTTTGAGTTACATGATAGCACCAAAGTATGCATTAACAACAATACTACCCATCTCAATGTAACACAGGGCAGCCTCTCGGCAACATCATCTTCCTTGCCTCCACCAGAACAACCACCACAACTGACAGAACCACGATATTATCTTCGCACTTTTACTACCTAGAAGGACTACGAAGGAATCTTTTTCGCACGGCCTCTACAGAGATCTTTATACTACACAGAAGCGTGGGGGTTTCCCGATCTACCCTCAATTCTACCTCGCCACCATAGATATGACGCTCCGCTAAAGTGACCGCAACCGAACTCGAAGACGCGCCGACAGAGAAAATATATTTGGGAAAATAGATTTGATGTGTTACGTGTTTAAATGTTTTTAATGTGACTATTTAGATGACGTTCTAGTTGCAGTTTTGAACTTGTGATATTCGTTAGTCCACTGAAAAGGTTCAAATAATTTTAAAAAGCATGCGTGAGTGTCGTGTAACACTCGGTTGGAACGAAGTTCCTTTCGTAGTATATTATTGATAAAAGTATTATTGATTAACAAATACAAATAAATGAATTACTAGCGTCTATTAAAATGAAGCGTCATTTAAAATAAAATATTTTTTCATGGCAAGATAAGAAAAAGTGCGAGGGAAATGGATATTATTCCATCTCCCTCGCACTATAGAAAGTGGGTCGTGACGGAAAAATCTTACACTTTTTCTCGCCTAGCCATTATATATGGGTGGGGCCATTCGCCAAATTCGTACCGTCCGATAAGGAACTTCGTTCCAAAAATTAAAACTGTCTTCAAATACAAAAAATGTAATTAAATAATATGCACATAATCATCATCATTACAGCCTTTCATAAGTCCACTGCTGAACATAGGCCTCCCCCAAGGAATGCCACAAAGCATGGTCCTGAGCCACCTGTATCCATCGACTTCCTGCATGCCTTACCAGGTCGTCACTCCATCTCGAGGGGGGTCGTCCTACACTTCGCCTACCGGTACGAGGCTGCCACTCGAGAACCTTTCTTCCCCATCGGTTGTCGGTTCTTCGAGCTATATGGCCGGCCCATTGCCACTTCAGCTTACTAATCCGTTGGGCTATGTCGGTTACCCTGGTTCTACTGCGGATATCCTCATTTCTAAGTTTATCACGCAGACTAACCCCGAGCATAGCCTTCTCCGTAGCTCGCTGAGCGACCTTGAGCTTCCTCATACGGCTAGCAGTGAAGGACCACGTCTCAGATTCGTAAGTCATCACTGGCAACACGCACTGGTTGTACAATTTCGTTTTAATGTTTTGAGGTATGTCTGACGAGAAGATGTGTCGTAGCTTCCCGAACGCTGCCCAGCCGAGTTGAATCCGTCGATTGACCTCTCGGTCGAAGTTGGACTTACCTAGTCGGACTATTTGTCCCAGGTCCCGGACTACTCGTCAACAACTTCGAGCTTAGTGCTCCCAACAACTACCGGCATAGGTGTGACATGGACATTAAACATGATTTTTATTTTGTCCATGTTCATCTTAAGACCTATCCGTTGGGAGACACTATTCAGGTCATTGAGCATAGTGCTTAGGTCCTCCAGCGATTCTGCCATAACTATATCGTCGGCAAATCGAAGGAAATGCACATAATAACTGGCTTTAATTCCTTCTACAGTCGAAATTTTTTGTACGTGGTAGAGCCAAGCTGCAGCTATATTAGTAGTATAGTTGTAGCACGAATGGGTCGGCTCGACCGGGGAAGGACCACGCTCTCACAGAATACCAGCGTAAAATAGCAGCTTAATGCTGCTGTGTTTCGTATGGTGAGTGTAGAGAACCGGAGACCCTTTTTACTAGAAAAGAGGCATTCCATCTTAGTCCTCAAGGCTGACAACGCATCTGCATTTTGATTTGTAACAGAAGATAGATGTAGATGTCTATGGGCCGCAGCAACCACTTACCATCAGGTGGACTGTGTGCTCGTTTGTCACCCTATTTCTATAAAAAAAAAAAAATATAATGTATTATTTTCGACTGCAGAAGCTATAATGTCAAAATTCTTTTATTGTATTTTTAACTGACTTAAAAAAGGAGGAGGTTCTCAAATCCAGTGTATGTAAAATTGTTTTACGCCAATTTTGATAATTCTTTTTTTATTAAGTAGTTTATACTACAAGGGTGATCCCATATAAATTTGGAGAAAAAAAATTTCACCCCTAAGGGTAGCAAATAAATAAGTTACTCTTTAGCAATTTGAAGTCGGTTTTAACTTTTTGTTAAAAGTTATAATTATTTTAAATAATAAAGGTGTGTTAAATATCGCAGGTGCAATAGAGGGCGCAGTGTATGGGGTCAAGCAGGAGTATCTGGATTTGGCACAGGATGTCACAGGTATTATTTATCACTGATATTATTTATCACAGATATTACTTATTACAGGTATCATGTATCACAGGTATCATTTAATAAACGTCTCAGGGGGAGGCGAACTGCATACAATTTGAAAAAAAAAACCGTAACCACGGTCTAATAATTTCACATTTACCATAGAGTATTTCGCAGTATGCTAGCAACCCGGTTTCGATCGCCGCCTGCGCCAATGAAATTGTTAATTACAATTTTAAGTGCTGATTTACCACGTGCTCGCCGGTGAAGGTAAACATGGAGAGAAACAAACCACCAGCATGTTTGAGAAAGAAGAAAAGAATATTATATTTCGAAGACATTTGAAGTTCGCCAACACGCATTGGCACACGCCAACACAATTTTCTCGCCCTAAAACCCTCTCAGAAACGAGGGGAGGCCTGTGCTTAGCAGTCGGACGTATATAGGCAGTAACTTTATACCATAGAGGCGTTTTACAAACATAAATTGCTCATAGACAAACATTCTCCTTCATAATGTTCACTGCTGATTTTTTTTCTCATTTAAGCTCGACCACAAACCCCACCTGTTGGTAAGTGGTGATGTAACCCTAGATGGTAAATCGCACTGTCTCAGCGTAACAAAAGCCTACATACACTGGTATTGCTGACGCCCAGATTGTAATCGAACGACAGGCAAAATGTTTAAAACAGTAATTTAAAAAACCCGACTGCGTAAAAAACACCTTCCCCTCGCTTATTTTTTATTTATATATAAACATTATATAGCATGTGTCACATTCCTACAGTTAAGACCTCGTCGTGGCGTTGTAAGAATATCCAAAAACGCCATATCATCCCGTAGGTCACTGCAAGCTGCTGGTCGTAAGAGGCGACAGAGGGAAAAAATCAGGAGATGGGCAGCAGCGTCGACTAAAATTAAAAAAAACTGCGGTTACCGACTCGCAACTATGGCAAATATCCTCCCTATGAGGAAAGCTATGGGGGAGGCCTGTGTTCAGCAGTTTAATAGGCTGTGATAGATGGATGTATAGAAGATAATCTACCAGGAGCACATGACCCATTGAGAGGTGAAATTTTCAAATCAACAGTAACATTACAACTATGGCAAATATTCCCTACGAGGCAGTGTATGGGGGAGGCCCATGTTCAGCAGTGAGACTTTAATAGGCGTAACGGTGACGGAAACGACACCTCTTAAGTTAAAGTCCATCAAACCGTTAAGGGTACAGAGCGTGCCAAAGAAATAGATAAACATACATACAAAAATACTCTCGAAAATCTTTACCTTTCTTCTGGGGCAGTTTGGGAATAAGACGCCGGCAAATTATTTCACTCCCTTGATGTATGCATTAGTAAAGACGAAGGAAACCGTTTGGTGCGAATGCGCGGAATATCGACAACAAAGGGACTCGTTGACCGTCGTCTGGTTATCTGATGAGAATGGGAGGAGAGGGGGGGGGGGCGGAATAAATCATGTAATTCCTGCACACACTGGATATACTTTATTATGGGTGTGGGTATGGATGGGTCGGCTCGAACGGGGTAGGACCACGCTCTCACAGAAGCTGTTGTTTTTCGTATGCAATGCTGCTGTGTTTCGTATGGTGAGTGTAGAGAACCGGAGACCTTTTTTACTGGAAACGAAACATTCCACCTTAGTCTTCGGGGGTGACAACACATCTGCATTTTGATACTTAATCGAACTTTACATTCAACGACGCGGTACCGACATCGTGGCGATAAAACAGAATAAAAAACGCAAATTACACACAGTCCACCTGATGCTAAATGGATGCTGAGGCCCATAGACATCTACGTCTATCATCGATAAAGAATCAAAATACAGATGCGTTATCACTCCTGAGGACTAAGATGGAATACCTCGTTTCCAGTAAAAAGGGTCTCCGGTTCTCTACACTCACCATACGAAACACAGCAGTGTTAAGCTGCTATTTTACGCTGGTATTCTCTAAGAGCGTGATTCTATCCCGGTCGAGTCCGCCCATTCGTTTTGCAGTCATGTAGGGCTAGAATAGCTGCAGCGTAGTTCTACCAATCTAATGATATTTGTTCCATTCCAGATGCCACCATGATCATAAAGGAAGAAGATTTAAAGGCGTACCACCCGAAGAGAACAAAAAGGAAAACCTTAACTAACAAAAAGAAAGTCTCCTACTCCGTAAAGAAGAACGCAGACACTTCGGAAACAGAGAAGATGCTGAAAGTCGGGCTGTTCCCGTTTAAAATATACAAAGACAGGACCTATTCCTGCGTAATATGTACCGTGAAATCGACAAACCTTGACGATATAAAATCACACGTATCAGATCACAGTTTATCAAATTTGCACATAGCTTTTAAAAAGATCAGCGCCTCCAAACTGCAAAGGTTTTACAAGGCCTCGAGTAAGTTGAGATGTAAACTGTGCAAGACGGACCTCTCGGACTACGAAGAGTTAAGGCAGCACATAGAGAGTTGCGTACGTCTTAATTCAAGGTGGAACAAGCTGCCCTTCAAGCTGGAGAAGGACCAAGTGGACTGTCCGATTTGCAAAAAGAAATTTCTGAACTTCGTCAATTTAAACACCCATATGAACGTGCATTACCCTAATTACACCTGCGAGAACTGTGGTAAGAGTTTTGCTTCCAAAGCGAGACTGAGAGGTCACATGAGGACTCACGAGTTCGGGGACTTCCCTTGTCGATACTGCGACGCGGTATTCGATAAAGCCACGAAGAGAGAGAACCACGTCTCGAAAGAACACAAATCGGGCCTCCGGTACGCTTGCAAGAGATGCAACATATCTCTGTCCTCCTTCTACACCCGTCAGAAACATTTAGCAGAGGTGCACAACGAAGAACTAAAGAGATATAAATGCAAAGCCTGCACACAGAGCTACATAACACCGGGTCATTTGTCGAGCCACGTCCGTAGAGACCACTTGAACGAGCGGAACCATAAGTGTGATAAATGTGACCTTGCATTCTATACTAAGAACGCTCTGAAAATGCATATGATAAAACATGATGGCGAGAGGATACATACCTGTCACATCTGCCAGAAGTCATATCAGCGATTAAAAACATTGAAGGAGCATATGCGCATCCATAACAATGACAAACGTTTCGTCTGCCCTGTTTGTGGGAGGGCGTTCACTCAAAAATGCACTTTAAAGGGTCATCTTAAGGTCCACGAGAGGAAGTTTGATTTGGACGACAGAATAGTGCAGCCGGTGATCGATCCTCCTGTACCTTGTACGGAACGTCCCCTTAACTCTGTTGTCATATGTCGCTTAGTTCCGTCAACACCTGGAGACTAATAGATCTGTGAAATTCGTGGCGATGTTATAATATCCACTACCCGTCGTCCCGTGGGTGCCGTAAGTAGCGATAGAGGGGAATGAACCAGGAGATGGGCAGCAGCGTCTAATATCAACTAAAAAATTAAAAACTACGGTTGGCAACTTATCTATAATCTATGGTGGAGGCTTATGTATTGCAATAGACCTTGAAGGGCTATAATGTTAACTTAATTAAAGGTATTTATATTAATTACTAGCTGTTGCTTCCGCAGAAGATATAATTGTGGAAATATCTTTTTAAATTTGGAAGAGTTATATTGTTTAATTTTAAATGATAATATATTCATTGAAATGGAACGATATACAACTTTCAAATAAATTTGTCGGTACGATACGCGCGCCACCTACTGTAAGTTAATTGTACTATGCCTATAAACTTCGCGCAAGTGCTAGCAATGGGTTGAGAAAGTTTTAACCAGGCCTGTCGCACTCCGCGCTTTAGGCATGAAAATATACCTACCCTGCGCGGCCCCGCTAATAAACACGGGGCTAATTCCGTGAGGTTCACTCGCACGCTCGAGCTGAAGCGCGCTTTACGTTAACAAAAAAGTATTTATCTCTTATAAGTATTTAGCCACTTTTATTTTTGAGTTTTTATTGAAGTATGGCCTCTCAAAATATACTGCATAGTATGCAGGTGCTTAAATAACAATAGGAATGTCGACTTTCATTCTTTACTGTTGCTAAGGATACCGAATGGTAATATATTATTATTTATAGGTAGATCTAGATAATTAGGTACATAGTTACTGACTCCATAGTTACAGATTTATTATTTGATTAGCGACCCGACAACAGCTTCGCAGTTTTCGATGTTTGCGCGTATAATGCCAATGACCTTAAAAAAAGTTCAGTGTAAGTAGACCTCCCATTATTAGTGGCTGCCTACTAATGCAAGATCAGCATATACCGGTTGGTACTTTAACCCATGGTCGATAAAAGAAAAATATTGAAAATAGCAGCACTTCTCTTTGCCACTCTTTCGCATGTTTGTAAATAGAAAAAAAAAAGTGGAACAGACAATTGACGGCTCCGTGTCGCAGTGGCTTAGTAAAGAGTTGCAGCGCTAAAGGCCGCGGGTTCGAATCCCGGACGGAACAAGTATTTGTATGGCCTACAAATAATTGTTCTAGATCTGTTCTATGTATGTAAACTCTCCCTGCGATACAGGAAACAATCTTAGTGTGGAGGTAACGTTTTTTAAAAAGAGACGAAGAGAGACAACTAATGTAATTAAAAATTTTGTACAACCGACTTCAATATTAATACGCATTATTAAGGATAACTCGAAAACTATTGGTCAGTCGCATGCACACGGACTAAAGAATTATATATATAAAGATATTAGTTTTTAATTTATGGGGCAATGTATACTCTTTTCTACCGACTTTTAAAAGGATGAGATACTGAATACGATTGTATGTTTTCTTATGTGTGTTAACTTTTTTCTGAGTGAACCGATTTCGATAATTCTTTTTTTATTTGAAAGCTGGTGCTTCATGTGGTCCCATACATAAATTTGATCAAGGTCTGACCAATAGTTTTTGAGCTATTAATAATTTATATTGAAGTCGGTTGTACAAAATTTTATATTATTTAACAAGATGTCGAAATGTGCTCAATGTTTATTAAATAAACAAGTTTAAAAATGTTTATTAAACGAAACTGTATATATACAGGATAATTATAATATGGAATACCTTGGAATGAGGTGATCGCTACCATGCGTTTATTATAATTCATATAAATAATTGTGCGAGATTGATATAAAATTATATATGTCAGAAAATATCCGGATGGGTTTCTTGCTGGTTCTTCCCAGGGCAAAAGTATTTAACGGACCAGTTGTAAATAAAAAAAAAATACTTTCAACTTGTATTTTGTAACAACCTGTATTAAATAAAAAATATTTTATTATATTATAAGAAATAGTGGCAAAGGAGAAAATAGAATGGAGTTATTCAGTCTAATATGGTCTAATTTTGTGTAAATTTTCAACCGACTTCAAAAAAAGGACAGAACTTTTTTCTAGGTGAACCGATTTGTATGGTTCTTTATTTATTTCAAAGCTGATGCTTCTCATGTGGTTCCATATAAATTTGATTAAAATTGGACAAGTAGTTTTTGAGTTATCCCTAATAATGCGACGAACGAATAACTTCGACTACATTGATGATGTTCTCACATCGATCACTAATAAAAAAACTAGATACACAATCCCATGAGAAAGTTTTCTAAAAACTGTCGCCAATTGTTTTGACGTAATTCTAGTTGAAATAAATATACATTAATGTAAATTCAACCTTAAATGCATTGTCTAAAGTTGTATTCGCAAAACTACGTACAAATTAAAAGCGCACCCAAATGTTCGAGTGGGCGCTCATTCGGTAAGGACATTTTTGTCACTGATTGTGTATTTGGTACTCATTTTATTTATATTGAAGTCGGTTGTACAAAATTATTAATTTTACCACTTGTAACCTATTTATTTAATTTTAATTTTACGTCTCGCTTTGTCCATTTGCGATCCAGAACATATCTTAGATCCAAATCTTTGATTCTGTTTCCAGTCAGAGTATTTTCATCTTCAAGTTGTAAATCTTTAACTACCCCCACGGGACGAGATAGGGTGATTATTATTAATTATTTGCCCCCTTTTTTAATACTCCCTTCAACTACTTTATCATATAATTTTTATAGTACCGTAAATAACGTGTAAGAACTTACTTGGTGCAAACTGTATGTGCAATAAAGATGAAGAACGAAATTATTAATTAGGGTCTATACACACTTGGCGGGATTGCGTTTAAGACAGATTGTAAGAAAAAAATCAAATTTCTACTCTTTTAATTAGCAATACTTGAACGTGTAACAGCTTGAGCAGCACGATAGAATTTTTTATTTTATTTAATTTTTTCTTAAAAAAAATGTGTGCTGTTTATTTTAAAAATATTTCGTTAAGTGTAGATAGACCTTAAAAGCAACAACAAATTCGAAAATTCGTACAAATTTTATTATTTATTATTTGTAAAAAGGTAGTATGGATAAGATATTATTGTGTATAGATTGTATTAATACTATTGTATTAAATATTTTAATTTAAATTTAATTTTAAATATAAATAATTATACAATTATTTAAACGTTTTTTCTTTATCAAGTCATTAAAGTCAGACAAGATTTTTCTGTTGCAATGAGGACTTGAATCGTCACGCTTGTGCCTGTCAAGGGTGGTGATTATATATCAATGATAAAAAAGAGTGGGTGCCCACAACTTTTTCTGACACCAGGGCGGCGCCACTGTGGAATACATTTGACAGTTTTGTGCCAATTGTAAATCGGCACTAATACTCCAACGCTACTATATTTTAAGACGCCGTCAAATATCGTGCTGTCTCTTTCACTTTAAGTCAAAGTGACTGCGACAACAGGAGACTTACGACATCTTAAAATTGAGTAGTACTTGAGTATTTGGCCATTAATGGAGAGAAAAAACTAAAATTGTTAGAAAAATATAAAAGTTTTTTTATCGTTCTAAAATATGAGTTATAATTTATATTAATTAGATTGAGATGGATTAAGGAAACTATAAAAATTCCTAAAAGTAGAAGAATTAAAAAGAGAGAGCGTGGTAAAGCTATGCTGCAGCTATATTGTGATTGCAGTACGAACGGGTCGGCTCGACCGGGGAAGGACCACGCTCTCACAGAATACCAGCTTAAAATAGCTGCTTAATGATGCTGTGTTTCGTATGGTGAGTGTAGAGAACCGGAGACCCCACTTTTCTGGAAACGAGGCATTCCATCTTAGTCCTCACGAGTGACAACGCATCTGCATTTTGATTCTCAATTGAGGATAAATGTAGATGTCTATAGGCCACAACGTTTACTTGCCATCAGGTGGACTGTGTGCTCATTAGTCACCCGTGTTCTATAAAAAAAGAGATTTAAAAATGTGCAATAAATTAAAGAACAACCACTGAGGCATTGTTTTGTGTGTATAATCTTTATATATAAAAATTACGTGTCACATTGTTTGTCCGCGATGAAGTCCTTAACTACTAAACTGATTGCAATGAAATTTTGCACACTGTGTGCAGTTAGGTCCAACTTGAGACAGGATAGTTTTTATCCCTATAAGTGACCCTCAATATTTTTTATTGCGAATTTAAGGATTTTTTTATGGGAAGGGTCGTTGGAAAGGGCAGAACAACGTCTGCCTGGCCAGCTATGCTTTATATTGTTACCACCAGCACCCTCTAGTGTCGAGTAGCAGAACTAGGAGAGTCAAGATCCTTATAGAAATTTCGGGACCGATATGTACTCGAACATTCTAGATGTCGCTACAGTAAAAGGTTCCGGAAACTATCTGAGGCCCTATATAAGGCCGGTATAGACCATGACCGAGTGAGTATTGAATTGGCGATATAAGAGAATACTTCGAAGCGATACAACTACGAATTAAAGTGATCTGTAGTACAATTGTTTTGTTATTAGTGTGGTTATTAATTGTAATTAGTGTTCTGTAAATAAAGTGTAAATTTTGGTAATTCACTCGCAGTTTTTAATTGTCTCGAACCCCAAGCTCGTACCAATATATAAAAATTACATGTCACATTGTTTGTCCGCGATGAACTCTTAAACTACTAACTGATTTCAAAGTATTTTTTATACTGTGTGCAGTTTGGTCCAACTTGAGAGATAGGATAGTTTTTACCCGATAAGTGAGCCTCAATATTTTGTCATTGCGAATTTATTTATTTTTTTACAGAAAGGGTCTTCGGAAAGGGCAGAACAACGTCTGCCTGGCCAGCTAGTATATATATATATATATATAGCTTTAAAGTTTAAACACTAGAAACCGAAAGCTTATTTGAAACACAAATTTTTACTAATCGTAACACTGTAATAAAAACTTCACATTAGTCCCAATGAGGGCTAATATTCTTCCGCTCACCAGATGTCGCTAGCTGGGACTGAGCTAAAGTTATTTGTAATACAGTGTGATTTAATGATTGAGAAGTTAATTTTAAACAAAAGTGTATCAGTTTCTAGAGTATAAATACACCATAGACATAGCGAATGGACTGTGCGTTCCGTATTCAGTTATGCAGTTAATACAGACCGAAAAGTGCGAGAGAGACAAAGTTAATTTGCGGTCAGTAGTAAGTCTCTTGCTAGAATTCCGATTAGTCCATGCATAGATAATAAGTTCATGTCACTAGCTTGCAGGACGTGGAACAATGAAGCTTGCAGGAAAGAGAGATATTGGCTGCACAATCGCTTTGTCTCTTTTCAGAGAATGGTTACTTTTGTGAAGCTAATGCTCAGTCCATTCACTATTTCTATGAAATACACGAAACAAAGCCAAATACATTACAGAAAGAAACATTATCCCTTACATTTTCCTAAATAAATAACTTCCCCGCTATGTGTAGTGTTTGTCAGCTTAGCGGTTTAATCCGAGAGAGGGCAACATAGCACAATGATGTAGGTACTTGAAACTTGCGGTACTTCGATTCTTAAAACTAACCACCCTAAAATAAACATATATTAAACGATGAAATCTGTCAAATATTTCAACTCATTTCAAAGTGGCGTCAATCTGGTGGCAGAAAAAGTCGTGAATGCCCTTATTAGTGACATCTGGTGAGCGGGAGATTATTAGTCCACGCTGTTACCAGCCCGTAAAGTTTAACTGCTGTAATTGGGCTTCTCCCATTGTGAGAGAATTTTCCTTATGCATCACGATTGGCAAGCGGATAGACGAACGCAATTTATGAATATCAGCGTAAAATAGCAGCTTAATTTAAAAAAAGACCGGCCATGCGCGAGTCCGACCGGCACTTGGCCGGTTTTTATTACAGGATACACTTCGGTGAGTGTTCGCAGTAATTCCAAGACTTAACTCCTCCTACCTAGCCATCGGACTTACGCTCGGCTGGTCTCCACCCATTCGTTGTCGACTTAATAAACAGTTTGCTTCGTCATTCGTAATGCGTACAATACAGGAGTCCCCTTTAATTTTTAATTTATTAATTGTGGTTATAGCGACAACAGAAAAACACATTCTGTAAAAATTTCAACTGTCTACCTATTACGGCTCATGAGAGACAATCCGTCGCAGACAGACAGACGGACAGCGGATGCTTAGTAATAGGGTCCCATTGGTTACACTTTGGGTACGGAAACCTCAGAAATCGAAAGCCGAATACTTTGCGTCGGTGCTGTTATTTGAAAGACGCTGCTGCCTATCTTCTGGTTCGTTTCGCTCTGTCACCTACACCCACAGGACTATATGGAGTGATGACATATGTATCTGAGACGTGATTTGTTATCTCTGCTATCATTACTGCTGACCGTATGGAGATGCTTGAGGTCATTCGGTGAGCTATGAAGAGGGCTAGGCTCGAAGTTTCTCTGCGTGACAGAATTCGTAACATTTAAGTGGAACCAGAGTAACCGACATAGCTCACCGAATCAGTAAGTTGAAATAGCAATGGTTTCTTTTTACAGAAGAGGGCTAACTTGCATGCGGCGCACCTGATAGTGCCGACCGCCGCCTATGAACAACTGCAACACCAGGGAAAATGCAGGTGTGTTGCCGGCCATGTAGGTCGAAGAACTGACAACCGATGGGAAAGAAAGGTTCTCGTGACCTTCGTATCGATGAGCGAAGTGTTGAGCAGTCCTCTATTAGAAGGAATGACGATACGAGTATAATGAGACCTGTAAGTGATTTACGACTGTTTTGTGGCATTTCTTGGAGGAGACCTATCTTCCGATTCAGATCATCAGCCGACTTGTGAAGGGCTGCAGTGATGACGATGATAAAAGAATGATTTACCACCATAGTAAATAAAATATTTATATTAAACTTTATACGTGATTGAGCCACGCTGTGGTGTATAATGACTGCGGCATAAATTTTTTGTTTTATAGGATAAGGGTGACAAACGAGCACACAGTCCACCTGATGGTAATTGGTTGCTGTGACCAATAGACATCTACATCTATCCTTGATTAGGAATCAAAATGCAGATGCGTTGTCTACCCTGAGGACTAAGATGGAATATCTCGTTTCCAACAAAAGAGGTCTCCGGTTCTCTACACTCACCATACGAAACACAACAGCGTTAAGCTGCTATTTTATGCTGGTCTTCTGTGAGAGTGTGGTCCTTCCCCGGTCGAGCCGACCCATTCGTGATACAACTGTACCTGTAATATAGCTGCAGCATGGCTCTACCCCGTAGTTTTTTTTAATCTGTTAGATTTCTTGCTGGTTCTTCCCAGGACTGGTATTTTCCGAACCAGTGGTAAATAAAACATAAGAATTTCTTTCAATAAGTAAGTATTATTTACAATCTCTATGATGGGCCGCCGGGTCCGAATCCCGCAGGGAACAAGTATTTTAATGGCCTACAAACAAAGGGATTTCAATATATAGGTTTACTTAAATGTCTTTGCCTACAAATAATTGTTCCGGATCCGAATGTTCGTCCTTGTAAAATTTATGTTTGTAAACTTTCTTCACGATACGGGAGAAAATCCTAGTTGTAACGATTTTTCTAAAAGAGAAAAAAAATCTACGAGCTGACTTAGCAGACTTAGTTCTGGCCTTTCCGATGACTCTTTGTCTTATAAAAGTCCTTATTTTCGCAATAAAAAATATTATTGAGGGTCACTTATCGGGATAAAAACTATCCTATCTCTTAAGTTGGAGCCAACAATACACAATTATAAAATTGGAAATTAACGTGAACGAAAATCGTGACACGGTATTTTATTATATTAAGATATTGAACAAAAAAGTTTTTATTTCTACTCTCGCACATAGTACTAGCGAGTTACTAGAGACAATAACTGGAGATACCTCTTAATTGTAACGAGGCATTCCATCTTGGTCCTTAGGTATGACAATATCCCGATTACGTTAAACTAAACACAGACCGGAGACCGGCGACGGGCAGCAGTGAATTTGCATGCCATGCGTGACGATTGAGGTAAATCCTTATTGCTAATTTGATAGCATCTCCATTAGGACTTTTACTGACTGAAACGATAACACTGGGACATAGTATTCACTAACGATCAGGTAGACTGAGTGCAACCTAACCTTTGCCTTTTCACCCTTCTTTATTAAAAAAAATAGTTATATATAGGTACATTTGAAAATTAAATTATTTTAAATTATACGCTTAAAAATTAATATTACTTTTACATTATATAATAACATACCATATTTAATCTTAATATATATTCATTCGTATTATAGAAATAGCTTCAATTATAATTATAAGATTTAATCTAATTAAAAGATTACACACAATATTAAAAAAAAAGTAATAAAGAATTTTTTTTTTATAGGAGAGATGGCAAACGATCATGCGGCTCACCTGATGGTAAGTGACTACCGCCGCCCATGAACAACTGCAACACCAGGGGAATCGCAGATGCGTTGCCGGCCTTTTAAAAAGGAGTACGCTCTTTTCTTGAAGGTCCCTAAGTCGTATCGGTCCGGAAAAATCGCTGATGGTAATCGATTCCACAAGGAGGTCGTGCGAGGAAGAAAACATCTTCTAAATCGCACAGTGGTGGACCGCCAATAATCCAGATGGTGTGGATGGTATCGGGAGTTCTGCCGCGATGTGCGTTCGTGAAATTTGGCGGCTGGGATTAATCCGAACAATTCCTCAGAGCACTCCCCATGGTAGATGCGAAAGAAAATGCAAAGGGATGCAACATCTCTTCGCAGTGCCAATGAATCGAGCCGATCGGAAAGGGCTCGGTCGTCGACAATTCGAGCCGCTCTGCGTTGGATGCGGTCAAGTGGAAGGAGCTGGCACTGGGGAGCCCCTCCCCAGAGATGGGAACAGTATTCCATGTGAGGCCGAACTCGCGCCTTGTAAAGTAGCAGGCGGTGTGCCGGCATGAAATACTGTCCCGCTCTGCTGAGCACGCCAAGCTTTTTAGAGGCCAATTTGGCCTTCCCTTCCAAGTGACCACGAAACTGCACGTCACTCGATATTTCGACTCCGAGGATACCGATACTGGCTGAGGCAAGAAGGGGAGTGCCTTGAAACTGAGGAGATACGACAAAGGGGTTTTTTTTAGCGGTAAACGCGCAAACTTGTGTCTTCTGAGGATTAAATTGGACTAGATTTAGTCGCCCCCAATCCGAGACTTTGTTCAGCAAAGACTCGACTTCAGACACAAGTTTGTTCCGGTACTCAGCGACGTTTTCCCGAGAAATATTGGCACGGCCGGTGTATAGAGCATCACCAGTGCTGTCATCCGCATAGCAATGAATGTTACCAGTTAGCAACATATCATTGATATGCAGAAGAAACAGCGTTGGTGATAGCACACAGCCTTGTGGAACACCAGCGTTAATAGGCTTGTAGTCAGAGCATGCACCGTCTACAACGACCTTGATGCTCCGATCTACAAGGAAGCTGGTGATCCAATTGCACAATTTCTCGGGAAGCCCATAGGAAGGGAGCTTCGAAAGAAGCGCTTTGTGCCAAACCCGATCGAAGGCCTTCGCAATGTCCAGACTAACGGCCAACGCCTCCCCCTTGGACTCTACTGCCTCCGCCCATCTATGGGTCAGGTAGACCAGAAGATCACCAGCTGATCGACCCCGACGACGACGACTAAAAACGTAAATTATCATACAGTCATCCTGCCCGCGGTATCGTGTTCAGAACGTTGGCTGCGTTTCGTCGCTGAATGGCTATACTTAGCCTTTGAACGAGAAAGAATCAGCCCTCTTATCACTAGCGGCGACCACCAGTCGCGGATACAGAGCCTTTAGGAACTTCATCGCACGTGGACCCCACGGACCGATAGTCTCTACAGCAAATAGCACAAATATGTAGTCATCTCTCAGATAGGTACTTATATTTGCGCCACTTACTTAGTTTAGCTGCCTCTGATGCCACCTCGGCGCTAATAGAACCCTTGAGATGAGAGGCCGCCAAAATGTCTACGTAAATAACAGAATAGAATAGAATAGAATAGAATGATTTTTATTCAATATGGATTATTACATAATACTTATTGAAAGTCATTATTTTATTTACCACTGGTTCGGAAAATACCTCTGTCCTGGGAAGAACCAGCAAGAAACCCAGCGGGACTTTTTTTTAAACATAATTTCACTTAACAATAATTTTGATTATACAATTTTAAATGAATTTTCATAGAACCAGCATGGTGGCGATCACCTTATTCCCAGGGGTTATTTTCACTCATGTATTCCTTGATATTATAATAACCCTTTTTGTACAGTTTTTCTTTAATAAAACTTTTAAACTTGTTTATTGACAAACTTTGAACATGTTCTGGGATTCTGTTGTAAAAGCGTATACATTGCCCCATAAATGAATTACTAATTCTGTGGAGTCTTGTAAGTGGCATTACAAGCTTATGTTTGTTCCTAGTGTTTAAGGTATGAAAATCCTTATTCTTATTAAAGCTATTTATGTTTTTATGTACATACATTACATTTTCATAAATATATTGCGATGCCAAAGTTAATATGTTTATTTCTTTAAATTTTTCTCTAAGGGACTCTTTACAATTTAGATTATAAATCGCCCGTACGGCTCTCTTTTGCAAAACAAATATAGCTTCAATATCAGTCGCATTACCCCATAGCAAAATTCCATAAGACATTACGCTATGAAAGTAACTAAAATACACTAACCTAGCTGTCTCAACATCTGTGAGACTTCTAATCTTTCTTACAGCATATGCTGCAGAACTAAGTCTGCTTGCTAATTTAGATATATGGGGGCCCCATTGAAGTTTCGCGTCAATAGTAATACCGAGAAAAACAGTGGTATCCACAAGACTCAACTCCTCCCCATTTAAGAGCACATTGGTTTTCCCACACTTCCATCCCACTACATCCCACACTAGGGCTTTACCTCTCTTCCAAAGGACCAAAGTCATACCGTCCCGTCTCCTGCCATCGTCTCTAAAGATTCCACAAGGTTCTAAAACCGGGGGAGCATTTATAGAGACAAGAGCCCTTCGGATGACATCGTTCAAAGAACTGTGAGCACCCTTAATGAAAAATAAATTAATTTTGTTTTTTCAAGTATTACTACCAGACTAGAAAATAATAATAGATGGTTATTAATCATGATAAATAATCACGATGCTTAATTTGAAAACTATTCATTAGAAAAAAAATAAATTGGGCTCGTCCGGGATTTGAACCCGGGACCTCTCGCACCCGAAGCGAGAATCATACCCCTAGACCAACGAGCCGTTACTGTTAGTGATGAATTTTCATAATTAAACAAAAAGGTCAATTAATAGAATCGAATAGAATAATTTTTTATTCAATATGGATTACAATACATAATACATATTGAAAGTCATTTTATACTTTTACCAAATTCAAAACTACGGAAACAACCCAGAGATAGATGCCTGATGTTAACAAGACTAAACAATATACCTATTATCTAGGTCTAATAATTGCATTTTTTTTCTTTAATTTTTTTTTTTGCGATTTTTTTTTAAATGACATGGCAATCCCATCATACCTTATACTAATTACAGCTAACACTAGAACAAAATAAAAATGTATAATTGTGAGTACTAGTTAAATTACTAACCTAAAAAGAAACTTATACTGAAGAAGAGAAGATAATTACCTATTCCGCCCTAGAAGCAAGCCGGAATAACCCTCTTGACATCTTTGATTTAGGGTTTGATAAAACCATTTGCACTAGATCGACATCCATAACATTTGCGTTAAATTCTTTCAACACAGCCTGTCTATTTTTTTCATTCTTGACACATTCCATCAACAAATAGTAAACATCTTCAATTTTGTTGCGTCATATATCACAATTTGGTGAAGGTTTTTTTCCCATTAAAAATGCGAACTATGCTTTTGGAATATGACCAAAACGAAGCCTTAAGGCTAACTTAACAAAATTTCTGCTGAGTAGTAGTTGCAATTTAATGTGCTGATTTGCCATACGCAGAAAAATGTGATGCGAAAACCTGCATGATTGACACATAAATCATATTTTATGCGCATTTGTGATGCTCAACTGTAAAATAACAGATAGTTTTCATTAAATTCAAACCCGCATTTTTAAAATAGTTTGGAAAACCCAAAAATGCACGCCCCATGAGTGATTCATTTAATTTTAATGAAAAAAAAAATTGAAATCACTACTTTTATTTTTTTTTCAATTACATTTTTTGTTATGTAATCTAAAGTAAATCAATTAGAAAATAACCTAATAAACATGATCTTTGTTTTGTCCATGTTCATCTTAAGACCTATCCGTTGGGAAACACTATTGAGGTCATTGAGCATAGTGCTTAGGTCCTCCAGCGATTCTGCCATAAGGACTATATCGTCGGCAAATCGAAGGTGAGTGATGTACTCGCCATTGATGTTGATACCGTATCCTTTCCAGTCCAGAAGCTTGAAAACGTCTTCCAATGCAGCGGTGAAGAGTTTCGGGGATATGACGTCACCCTGTCTTACACCTCTCTGCAATTGGATAGGTTTCGTACTATGGTTCTGTACTCGGATAGCCATCGTAGCCCTACTGTGCAAGCACTTCAACACTTCGATATACCGACAGTCAACTTGGCACCGCTGAAGGGACTGCAGCACCGCCCAAATTTCAACGGAATCAAAGGCTTTCTCATAGTCCACATACGCCAGACATAGTGGCAAATTGTACTCTTCGGACTCCTGTACAATTTGCCGAAGGGTATGTATGTGGTCTATAGTGCTAAAGCCCTTTCGGAAACCGGCTTGTTCGGGAGGTTGGAAGTCGTCAAGTCTGCGCGCGAGACGATTCGTAATGACTCTCGAAAACAGCACGTAGACGCGGCTCAGAAGGGAAATCAGTCTGTAGTTCTTCAAGAGAGCGTTGTCACCTTTCTTGAAGAATAAGACCACCGCACTTCTGCTCCACGCCTCCGGTGTAATGCCACCATGGAGGACAGAATTAAAGAGCTTCTGAAGGACTTCAAGTACCGGTTTTCCACCCGCTTTCAGAAGCTCCGCTGTAATTCCATCCTCACCTGGGGCCTTACCGTTTTTAAGGTGCTGGAGAGCCATTCTAATCTCGCTCAGACTGACGTCCGGGATATCTTCGGAATAGTGTCGGATGAGACTCGCTCTTGGATCGTTACTCACACTTGCGTGTGGCTCCAACGATGACGTGTACAACTGCCCATAGAACCTCTCAATCTCACTCAAAATCCCGGAAACGATGCTGCCACATTCTGTCTTCAGCTTTGACAGTTGGCTCTTTCTGACAGACAGATCTCTGGCAAAGACTTTGGAGCCTTGGTTCCGCTCGATCGCTTCTTCAATACGAGCTGTATTGAAGTTGCGTAAGTCCCGCCGCATGCATTTGGAGATCTGTCTGTTCAGATGCCTGTATGCTGTCAAGTCTGTTGAAGAATGTAGCTTCATCTCCCGTCTAACAGCCATGAGATTAAGAGTGTGACTTAGGACTTATTCTGCCATGAACTTCGTCTGGATTTGTGCCATCCTTTTATCTATTTCTGCTGCCAAATACCAATGCTTGCACTGCTGTGCCGGTCTGAAGGGTATAGAGAATTGCACGAACGCTACTGGAGAGCCAATCAGCGCGTGCGGACGGTACGTCTACGTCATATACGTCTATTGTCTGTTTCCAGACAATTTTCTTGTTTCTTAAACCGCGTTTACGCAGCCAGGTGGTTGCTCCCTAACGGTGCCAAACTGTGACCATCTGGTAACGCCCTTACGGCGGGACCAGCGTCCAATACGTGCGTCTTTTTGAAGACGATCGGAGGTCGCAACGAGGGACACCATCATGCGGAAGACAAGAAGCCAGAAGACACGGAACGACGACGAAACGCCGGTAGGAATGCGGATATTCGATGAAGCACCCGCGTCGCCGTCCGATTATCTCGCGTTGGCACAAGCGCCTTCCGCCGCGCCCCAGGCCCCACTCGCGCCCGCATCTATGCTCGCGCCCGCGCCCGCGCCGCCGCGCCCCGCTATGTCCGTGTCCACAACTGATCGCTTGGGAGAGGTTAGCACATCCGCGCCGCGTACAGAGACACTCGCCGCGATTATAGAAGATCTTCCGATTACAGACACTAGTTCGATAGTGCGTACGGTCGCGCCTGTAGCAGACGTTGTACATAGGACCGCGCCCCGCGCCCCGTCGGTCCGTTCAGTCCGTTCAGCCCGGTCGACAGCTAGCGCAATAGCAAAGTTAAAACAAATCGAGTATAATACCGCGGAGTAACTAGCTGCAATTAGAAGGAAGCAATTGCAAATCGAAGAAGGTCTCATCAAGAAGAAATACGCTAGGGACGTCGCTCAACTGCAAGAAGAAATGGATAGGGATAGTTTAAACGAAGACGATTTAGTAGAAAATAGGGTACGCGTTGATAGGTGGTTAGAGAACGTGGAGACTGTGCGGGGGGAGCCGCCCTACTGCCCGTCTCAGCCCGCGCCCCGCATCGAGATAGAGTAAGCCCCGCCGAGTAGGGGAACCGGTTACGACCACGCTGAAGACGTCCAGGGGAGGTCGGTTACGAATGATGTTCAACCGCGCCGCGTAGATACGATACAGAGGGACAATGGAGTCGCCGTAGAAATGAACCAGGTGGATCGCCGTGTACGGGTGACGTCGCCGTCGCGCGTCCAACACCGCACTCTGTCGCCTATACATAGATCGCCACATCGCCACGCGGATCGTAGATTACCGTCGCCGTGTAAGGATGTAGGTGCACGTAGATCGCCATCGCCACATCGCCACGCGGATCGTAGATTACCGTCGCCGTGTAATGATGTAGGTATAGATAGATCGCCACATCGCCACGCGGATCGTAGATTACCGTTGCCGTGTTATAGGGATGTAGGTGTACTACATAGGTAGCAAGCGCCACAGCGTAGGCTAGAGGGAAATAGGGATAGAGATAGGTCGCTCACCCCGCGAGGGAAAGATAGGGGTATAGAACGATTAGCGGAAGCCTTCGAAGGCATGTTAAGACTTAGACCAGCCGCCGCGAAGCAGACACAAGAGTTGCCTATTTGCAACGGCTCGGCCGCGGAATGGTTATCGTTTAAAGCCGCGACGAGGGAGTCCACGCGTCTGTATGGATTTACCGACACGGAAAATATGGCAACTTTAAGGAACTGTTTACGTGGTGAGGCTAGGGAGGTAGTATCGGCGCTGCTGTTTACCGCGAAGGATCCGGCAGACATTATGCGGACACTGGAGCAGTGTTTTGGCCGCCCGGAAGTAAATATAGATCGTGCGTTAGAGGAATTAAAACGCCTTCCGCGCCCGGGTCAAACCGCCCAGGAGTTAAATTCGTTCGCTATTAAGTTGCAAAATATAGTATGTATCATGCAGAACGTCGACGGTAAAGGATATTTACAAAATCCGATGCTAACTAGGGAGGTTACGAGTAAGCTTAGCCCTCACTTACGGTCGCGTTGGTGCGATTATGCGGAGCACTACGGAAGTGCGGACGAACCGGACATTGTCACACTATCCCGGTTTATAATGAGAGAGGCTGACTGTGCGTTAAGTCACGCCTATACGTCCGTAACGCCGACCAAGGAATCGCCCGTAAGACGAGAAGTGCCGCCGTCGAAAAGGATAGTGTTGACACGCCGCGTAGAGGATAGGGCCCGCGACGTAAAGACGTTCACCGCCCAGGAGGACACCGGTAGTGCCTCATGTATGTGTTGTGGGGGTGAACACCCTATCGCCAAATATAGGAAGCTGGCGCAGATGGGTTTAGACGACCGGTGGAAGTGGGTAAGGGAAGATGGCGTGTGCTTTAGGTACTTAAGCAGCAAACACCGACGCCTACGTTGTAAAGCTAGGAAGTGCGGCGTCGACGGCTGCAACGCCCCCCACCACGCTCTCCTTCACGCCCGCAAGGCCCGCACGCCTGATGCGTCGGCAAAACCGGATGAAACCGTGCTCGTCGCGTCGAGTGTTAGTAGTAGTGCGTCTGTACTATTGAAAGTGTGCCCCATAACCGTGCGCGGACCGCGCGGCAAGGAAGTTGATACGTATGCGCTACTTGACGAAGGCTCCAAACCATATCGTTGATTGACGACGGCTTAGCTCGCGAGTTAGGAGCGGAAGGACCGGTAAAGCCGCTCAATATTAGAGGCGTAAATATTAGTCAACGCGAGGCCAATAGTAGGTTAGTTAATATAGGGATACGTGGCAAGATGCGTAGCGAGATGTATAATGTAAGCGCGCGAACAATATCAGATTTAAAGATAGGCTCGCAGTCTGTGAATAGGGAGTGCTTACGGTTGAAGCATTTACCCCACTTACCGAGTTCGGTGTGTTACGACGACGCGAAGCCGAGATTATTATTAGGCGCCGACAATGGGATTTAATAATCACCCGTAATTTGAGAATAGGACGTCGAAGGTAGCCCATAGCTACACGTACGTTACTAGGGTGGGTAATTCAGGGAACCGTGCCGCGGTTAACGTGTAGGAAGACGGCGAGACCGTATTACACGTAGAAAACACTAGCGGACGGCCAGATAGGGACATCCGAACGTTTGCCAGTCAGGACGAGGAGCTAACGGAACTCCTCAAACGGCAGTATGAGATAGATTCCATAGGTATCTCGCTAAAGAGTAGGCCGCGACGGGACCAGGAGCGCGCTGTCGACATATTCCAGCGCACCATCAAGAAGGTCGGCGAACAATACCAAGTTGGACTGCCATGGAAGGACGACATCGTGCGGATGCCACCCAGCTATGAAATGGCAGCTCGAAGACTACGGACGATTGAAAGAAAGATGGACCAGTCGCCGGAGTTTCGGGACGCCTACACAGCCTAGATAGACAACCTCCTGGCGAAAGGATACGCAAGGGAAGCCGAAGGGACGGAGAGAGAGGATCCCAAGAGCTGGTACCTGCCACACTTCGCAGTGCGGAATCCGAACAAGCCGGGGAAGACAAGAGTAGTGTTCGACGCGGCAGCGCGCGCATCCGGTAGATGTCTTAATGACTATTTACTCGACGGCCCCGACTTATTACGGAACTTACCGGGCATACTGTTTAGGTTTAGAGAGAATGAGATAGCCGTGTCCGCGGATATTAGGGAAATGTTCTTGCGTGTGAAAATGGACCGTCGCGACTAACCCGCGCAATTGTTTCTCTGGCGAGGAAACGAGCGACACAGCCCACCGCGGGAGTACGTTGTGACGTTAATGATTTTCGGCGCTAGAAGCTCGCCGTTTCTGGCACATAGTGTTAGAGATTATAACGCGCGCGCACTCTCAGAGACACACCATTGGCACTTAACGCTATCGTACGTAGTCATTATATGGACGACTACTTAGACAGTTATGTAAATACGGCAAGGCAGGTTTCGGAAGTGCACCAGAAGGCCGGTTTCACCTTGGCAGGCTGGAATTCTAATCATGCAGCCCTATTGGAAGACAAGCCGGAGGAACTACTGGCGCGCAAACCTAAGGAAGTAGGCTTAAGGCAAGACAGCCCAGGCAGAACCCTAGGGTTGTTATGGATGGCCGACGAAGACGCCCTAACCTTCAACACCTCGCTGAATAGGGTGCCGCAGGAAGTAAAGGCGCTACAGCGACCACCGACCAAGAGGGAAGCATTAAGCGCAGTCATGTCTGTGTTCGACCCGCTCGGACTGCTAAGCTACCTCACCATCACCGCCAAGATCCTGCTACAAGACCTATGGCGTATGAAGAAGGTCGGATGGGATAACGAACTACCCGAGGAGGCAGCGGAGGAATTTCAGAGGTGGCTGCTAGTCGTCGAGGATGTGTCACGACTGCGACTGCCAAGGTGCTATGCTCCTACGGGCGGTGTGGTAGAGCGTCAACTTCACGTATTTAACGACGCAAGCGAACATGCGTACGCATCCGCGGCATATTGGCGAATACGATACAGCGACGGAACGGTTAGGGTGCGATTAGTGGCGGCTAAGGCGAAAGTCGCTCCGATCAAGGCGCAAAGTATACCGCGATTAGAGTTGCAGGCGAATTTAATAGGCGCGCGACTCGCGGAATTCATGCAAGGCGAGCACAGAGTGGTAGCAGATAGGGTCGTATATTGGACGGACTCTACTACGGCCCTCCACTGGATACAAAATGATACGGCGCGTTACACTCCATACGTGGCTCACCGGTTAGGGGTGTTAGCTGAAAAGACATCACCCGAGCAATGGAGGTGTATACCAACTGCGGAGAACATAGGAGATCAGGTAACGCGCATGAACTTCGTGGCCAAAGAAGAAAGCGATAAATGGTTCACAGGACCGTCCTTCCTTTACGAGGACGAAGACAGATGGCCTCACCGACAGGAAGAGAAGGCAGGGGATGATGAAGAGTTGGAGGAAATCGTGGCGCACCAGAGCGACACCAAGGACGCTCCACACCTGCCAGACATAGAACGATTCTCATCCTACGAGAGGTTGATCAGGGCCACAGCACGAGTACTGCAGTTCGTCGAGGCCATACGAGGAAGGGACACAAGGACTGACATTGCAGCACATCCAGAGGGCAGAACGGATGTGGATAGAACACAGCCAACGTGAAAGCTTCGCTGAAGACATCAGCCGCCTTCAGCGGGGATAGAACCTGGCCACCGGCAGCGGCCTGAGGAAGCTCGACCCCATATTGGAAGATGGAATGCTACGAGCCAGGGGAAGGATCGAAGCAGCCGACGTGGACGTCCAGATGAAAAGACCCATCATATTGAACGGACGCCACCAATTCGTGAAGCTGCTTGTGGAGAAGGCGCATCAGGAAGCAAGCCACGCCAACAGAAAGAGGGTGGTGAACGACCTACGCACCAGGTTCCATATCCTCCGATTACGACCTACCGTACGAGAAGCGGAGTGGATATGCCTACGGCGCAGGGTACGCAAGGCAACACCACGGCCTGCGGTTACAGGAGACGTACCACCCGAACGGTTAGGGGCGTTTGCGCGACCATTCACGTACACCGGAGTCGACTATTTCGGGCCTCTGATAGTTACGATAGTACGACGGCACGAAAAACGGTGGGTGGCACTATTCACGTGCTTAACGACGCGCGCAGTGCATTTAGAACTACTTTACTCTCTGACCACGGACTCGGCAATATCGGCATTGCGGCGCATGGCGGCTAGGCGTGGGTGGCCACAGGTTATATACTCCGACAATGGCACAAATTTTCATGGCGCAAATACAGAACTGCAATGGGCGATGGAAGAGTGGGCACCGCAGCTGAAGGACTACGCGCTGACTCGGCGAACCGAATGGAAAGTTAGTACTGGAGGCACTGGGTGAAAGAGTACCTGTCGGCGCTGGTTGCGCACGGGGACTCCCGAGATGCTCAGCAGCGCCAAATTCAACAAAACTGTGAACGTCGTGGTTGCGGACGGCAACCTGCCAAGAAATGTGTGGCCGCGGGTTCTCGTGACGAAGACATTTCCTGGACCGGACGGCGTGGTGCGCAACGTCGAGGTCAGGACCAAGGGCGGAGTGCTGCGGCGGCCCGTCAGGAAGATAGCCGTCCTCCCGAGGGAAGCTTAGGCTCGTAGGCTACGCCGGGGGGAGGATGTTGCGGACGGCGAAGGAGGCCGCCGCCCCGTCGCCCCTTCATACCCCGTTGCGCCCCACGCACCCCGCACACCGGCAGCAGATCACGCGATGTTGCCGACCAATCAGCGCGCGGCATCGCCTGACGACGCTACTCACATACTGAGACGCTCTCTTGCGGGATATAAAAAGGGCGTTTCGGTCTGTGAGGTATTCATTTTGGAAGCGGCACTCGAAGACAACAAGAGAAGAAACCTCAAGAGAAGAAATCTCAAGAGAAAATACTCCATTGAAGATAGAAGAGTGAAGACTCCCCTCTCTGTACATAGTTTATTAGTGCCGCATTTGTAAATAGTTGAATACAGTATAGTTCTACAGTACCATCTTTTCTTTGAGCAGTCCCCTAGCGTAGTCAGTCAACCAGTTTTATACATTAAATTCATACAGTCCACTACAATCCCTTATAATTGCGTTTGTTCGATGCATGCCGTCAGTTGAACAAATACTGGCCTACCTGTGGAGAAGAACAGGTCACTACAACTTTAAATTTTTTAAATCAATAATATATCATTGATATAAAAATGCGAGAGTCCAGAATTAGGATAATGCGTCAAATAGGTCTGGTGGTCAAATATGTATAGACTATAGACAATGGTCTACAGACCCATAAAAGAAAATAACTAGTCTCACACACTACATTCCATGTGCAGCGCACTCACTGAATTTTTGGTGGTTAAAAATTGAAACATATTTGCCTTACTGTACGTTAAACATCGATAGTTTGGTAATCCGATAGTATCGATAGTTTTACTAAAAACTATCGATAGTATCGATAGTCTATCGAGAGTTTAAAAAATTGTAGGATTAGCGTAACATCAATAAAATAACAAATGTTATACGAAACGTAGAGTTTTATTTTTATATATATTCGAAATAACAATCAAAAATCAGCATTGATCATTATTATAGCTACAAATCAATCATTAAAATAGCAGGTATTTTGTTTTATAAACAACAATTCGTTTAATCTTGTTTCTTTTAACCTATTTCTGCGTTCGGTTAAATTTTCTCTGGCCTTCGAAAAAATCCGTTTCGAAGGCACAGAAGATGCTGGAATACAAAGATAGAGCATCGCTAATTCCTTCAATATATTGTTGGTGTATTTCCAGTATGTTATATGACACTCTTTTCTGTCAATTACTGTCTTCTCGAGATTTGCCTGACATCTAACAATGAGTTACTCAAAGGGGTCGATACGTCTGGAACGTCTAGGAATCCCAACAGGTCATTAAATGTTCCTGAAGACATGGATGGTGTTGGTTGCGTTTCTTCTACAGCCAAACATTCTTCAGTTAAATGGTTAGCATAGGCCTTTTCCAGCCACTGACCAGCTCGCTTCTCGTCGTTACTTGTTTTGAACCCCTTCTTCTTAAATCGGGAGTCCAATATTAGTAATAATAAATTTAAATAAACAGGACGCTTGTTGTAGCAAGTACAACAAGTGTTCTGTTTGCATAGGGACTTAGTATTTTGTCAACTGATCCCTTCACACAGAGTAATATTTTCTTTCCGCTTTCAGTAACTCAGATTCATCTTCTACAAAAAAATTTTGTAGTTTGTTGTTTGTTTCACGTTTTCATAATATTCCGGCAGTAATTTCTTCTTCAATTTTGTTGTATCAGGAATTTCATATCTACTATCGAGAGCATTACAAAATCCCGAAATCCTTCATGTTCTCCTTTTTGCAAAGGTTCCATGTCAACAGCAATCATGCGCACGTATTTGTTATCCAAATTTAGCTTTGTTTTCCCATCTGTTAAAATAACTTTTTAGCGTATTTCTCTTTTTAGGGCTGGGGCCCATTTTGCTCAGTCGTATCTACGTCTTGAGTAATAGAAACAGTGGATGACCATATCCATACCTCATTATGTTTTCTCTTCATATGATTGATCAAGTTTGTAGTATTTCCACTTAGTTTAAACTCTCTTTTACTCAAAGAACACTTGGCAAACTTTTTATTAGTCTTTTTGAAGTAATCCCACGCACTTACTACTCATGTTTTATTGTTTAATTCTAAATTGTTTGTTACTCCACTCAACTTAAAACATCCACAATAAAAAAAACTGACTGACTGACTGTTGTCTTGTAAATGGATGATATACGCACGGTAATACCTTACTTACTATCGTAGGGAACAATCTCAATGTCTACGCCGTTGTCACTATAGCCGGGGAAAAACCTACATACATGCATACCTCGAACGATAGTTTTAAAAACTATCGATAGTATCGATAGCCATTTACTATCGATACCATCGATAGTCTATCGATGTTTAACGTACACTACACATGCGGCATGTCTAGTACAGGCAAATTTTGCCTGTACTAGACATGCTGTTTGCAGAATTGTTGCGGCGACTAGAAGCTTGCCGAGAAATTAATTCTCTGTTTAGATTTCTAACAGATTTCATGAAAAAGACCAACGATAAAATTAAAGAGGGTTGTACAAAATTTTGTGAACATTATTCCGAGAACATTGAGCCCGAGTTTATAAACGAGATGCAGTTCAAGTACTTCATCTTACAATTAGAGAATGCGGGGATTGTGGGGAAAGATAAAATTGTACCTGCCGAGGAATCGTTTAAATTAATTTTTGATAATATGGTACAATCAACTTTTCCGAATGTACCTATCATTGATATAAAACGCAACGGATGAACGATATTTACGTGGTAGAGCCATGCTGCAGCAATATTATGATTGTAGCACGAATGGGTCGGCTCGACCGGGGAAGGACCACGCTCTCACAGAATACCAGCGTAAAATAGCAGCTTAACACTGCTGTGTTTCGTATGGTGAGTGTAGAGAACCGGAGAGCCTTTTTACTGGATAAGAGGCTTCCCATCTTAGTCCTCACGGATGATACCGCGTCTGCATTTTGATTCGCATACGAGGATAAATATAGATGACCATGGGCCACGGCAACCACTTACCACTGGACTGTGTGCTCGTTTGTCACCCTATCCTATAAAAAAAAGATGCGATAAAATACCCAAAGAGATGCCACATTTCTTTGCAGCACCAGTGAGTGAAGCCGATCAGAAAGAACTCGGTCGCCGACGATCCAAACCGCTCTACGGTGGATGCGATCAAATGGAAGAAGCTGGCACTGGGGAGCCCCAGCCTAGAAATGTGAACAGTATTCCACGTGAGGCCGTACCTGCGCCTTGTAAAGTTGCAGGCGGTGTGCCGGCATGAAATACTGTCCCGCTTTACTGAGCACACCAAGCTTTTTTTAACGCCAATTTGGTCGTAATTTCCAAGTAACCACGAAACTGGACGTTACTCGATATGTCGACGCCGAGGATTCCGATACTGGTTGAGGCAATAAGACTAGTGCCCAAAAACTGAGGATATACAGCAAAGGGATTATTTTTAGTGGTAAATGCGCAAATGTGTATCTTCAAGGGATTGAATGGGACCAGATTTAGTCGCCCCCAATCCAAGACTTTGTTTAACAAAGTCTCGACTTCAGACACAAGTTTGTTCCGGTACTCGGCGACGTTTTTCCGAGAAATATTGACACGGCCGGTGTATAAAGAAACCTTTTCTTTCGTTTATTGTTTTTTTTATTGCACTGAACAGGAATACTCGTAAAGTTAAAATTAAAACACCCGCGTCAAAACTTTTTTCTTTTGTTTATTATAATTTACTGCATTCAACAAGAATACAATTAAAACACCCGCATCATATTTTTCGTTCCTACTCCGTCATGTGACCTTGCGACGGTTTCATCTCATATAGTATAGCTAATGAGACCTCAATTATCACTTATCTATTACCTATTCATTAAGACCATTTCAATGAGCCCAAATATAAATCTGTTACTGTAAGTTCCTGAGGGGTTAAGCATCAGTTCGGTAATGCTGCTGATGCTATTATATCCCTTCATCAACTTGAAAAGAGCTGATGATCTTCAAACAGTTGAAAAGGGGCCCCCCGAGGATGGCACTGCATAAGGGCCCCGACATGGTTAATCCAGTCTTGGCTGTAGGCGTCCACGTACTGCATTAGTCACTTAGTATTGGGTAATCTATCCAACGTTAACTGTAAGTTCGTTTTAGGTGTTTTATAAAAAAACTTTCCTTTCTTTTAACCACCTTCAAAAAACGGATAAGGTTCTCAATTCAACTGTATTTTTTGTGTGTTATCTACTTCAGAACTTTTTTCTAGGTGAACCGATTGCGTAGTTTAAAAGATCTAAGCGTACAGACGGCGGGAAGCAATTTTTGTTTTATACTGTATAACGAACACAGAACATAATATGTAGCGAAGATGGCCGCTAGTGCTAGACTAGGACGCTGTCGACTTTAATCCGCCTCTGGATAGCACTACCAAATATCAGCGTGAAACAGCAACATAACCCTGCTCTGTCCCGCATGGTAGGTTGAAGAGTGTAGAAAACCAGAGACATTTGTATAAAGCAGCATCACATTTTAGTTCTACGTTGTGGAGTTCTACGTTGATGGAGGCGGTAGGGATCGAACCCAATCCAAGTTACTTGCATTATTGTGAAATGTAAGGCGAACGCTCGGCGAATTAACTTTTTTAATTTTTTAATTCTTTAACATTTACATTCAAATTACATTTAACAGGATAAAGTTAATTTGTAAATAACTTTTTAATGACTTTCAAAAGTATTTTTAAATAGCTGGTACTAATTACTGTGGTGTGACAGAAACCGTTATCATAAGTTTTCCTGCGGTTAAGTTAAGATTAGTTAAGAGGAAAACAAGGTAGTAAAATTAAAAATTTTGTTAAACCGACTTCTATATAACTTATCAAAGATAACTCAAAAAATACTAGTCAGACCTTGAACAAATTTATATGGGACCACATGAGAAGCACCAGCTTACAAATAAAAAAAGAATCATCGAAATCGGTTCAACAAGAAAAAAGTTATGAGGTAATACACATAAAAAAACATACAGTCGAATTGAGTATCTTCTCCTTTTTGAAGTCGGTTAGTAAGTGTAATCTTGGGGCTTCCGTTAGCAGAATAACCATTTTATTTTTGTCACGCGCCACGGCCAATTATTAATTTATTTCTTAAAATTTTTCTCTAAGAGACTCCCTCGGTTTTACGTTGTAAATAGCTCTAATAGCCCTCTTCTGTAAAACAAAAATAGCAAAATCCCATAAGACATTATGCTATGGAAATAACTGAAATAGACTAATCTAGCTGTCCTCGACACTAGTGAGACCTCTAATCTTTTTTACAGCATAGGCTGCAGAACTTAGTCTGCTTGCTAGTTTGGATATATGGGGGCCCACTGAAGCTTTGCTTTCAGAGTGATACCAAGATAAACAGTGATTTCAACAGGGCTCAGTTCTTCCCCATTTAAAAACACATTGGTACTCAGATTTTTAACATTCGATGTTGTAAATTTAATACATTTAGTTTTATTTCCGTTTAAATGTAGATTATTAACGTTAAACCAATGCACTAATTTTGATATAGCATTATTCACTTCGTCACATTTAAATGATTGACGTGTAAGTTTAAAAATCAAGGAAGTATCATCAGCAAATAATACTATATCATGATTATCCCCTACCAAGGAAGGTAAGTCATTAATATACACTAGAAATAAGAATAGGCCGAGAATCGAGCCCTGAGGGACACCCATTAGTACAGGTGAGCCGGAAGAACTTTTATCAGTGATAATAACTTTCTGCATTCTTATATTATATATTTTTCTAAGCCGGCGCTTAACTACAATCCCACCTGATGTTAAGTGGTGATGTAGCCTAAGATGTCGAAGCGCACTGACTTAACAAAAGCCTATTCACTATTGCCTTGAAGACACCCCATAGACACATTATATTCGTATGGAGACAGATGCTGGCAACTTATTCCACTCCTTTGCTGTACGCATGATGAACGATGTAGCAAACTGCTCGGTTCAAATGCGTGGTAAGTCAATTCAAGTAATTCTATTACTTAAATATGTAATAAGTAAAAAAAAAATATATAATATAATACTATAATAATAATCATTGTCATCATAAGTCTAAGGTGCAAAATGTCTGACTCTGCCATCGCCATACCACCAATGAGGTCTAATTTGGTGCTAATAATCTTACACTCACCAGATGTCGCTATTTAAGACGAAGGTGTTTTTAACGTATTATAAGCCAGCTCTTGACCACAATCCCACCTCGTGGTAAGTGGTGATGTAGCCTTAGGTGTACCTACTTATCTATAAGCATAAATAAAATGATTGACGATGAATGCAGTTGTGCGCGCATCACAGAAAAACTACTGGATAGATTTCAATTGGCTTTTCTAAGTTTTATTTCTTAGACACTTGGCCCTTATCTTCATTTAATATAAAGTTATTAAAATTTTAAGAAACAACTATTTTCTGCCGACTTCCAAAAAGGAGACGGTATTCAATTCGACTGTATGTTTTTTTTTTTATTTTTTATGTGTGTTACCTCATAACTTTTTACTGGGTGAACCGATTTGGATGATTCTTTTTTTATTTGAAAGCTGGTACTTTCGTGTGGTCCCATATGAATTTGATCAGGGTCAGATCAATAGTTTTTGAGTTATTCTTAATAAAGTATATTGAAGTCGGTTGTACAAAATTTTTAATTTTCAATTATTATAAGCACTACGTGTTCCGTGATGTGTTCTCTTTGTTAATCCAAACAACGCGGAAGATGACGCGGGTAACAGCTAGTTTGTTATTACATCTGTAGTACTGACTATCTAGTCACAGTGTCATCATCATTGAAAGTTGCGATTTGACGGTTCCGTGGCGCTGTGGCTTAGCAATGAGTTGTTGCGCTGGGGGCTGCGGGTTCGAATCCCGCACGGAACAAGTATTTGTATGGCCTACAAATAATCGTTCCGGGTGTGGTTGTTTGTCCTCGTGCAATTTATGTTTGTAAACTGCCTCCACGATACAGGAGAAAATCCTAGTGTGGGGGTAACGTTTTTATAAAAAAAAAATTATAAGCTTTTTTTTTTGTTTCCAGTGTATGAACATACAACAAAATGCTTGTGTTGTATTCTTTAATTTTTTCCAATTAAATATCCATTTCTAGTCTAATTATGTAATTAATATAAAATAGAAGTTGAAAATTTAAAATTGAAGTACCTAAAGGGAATCCATCCGCGGCTGGTCGTTGCTGCTGGTGATAAAAGTGCTGGTTCTTTTCTCACTCAAAGGTTAAGTATAGCCATTCAGCGGGGAAACGCAGCCAGTGTTCTTAGCACGATACCGCGGGGAATAGGACTGTATGATAATTAAGTTACTTGTTTTAGTTTTTTTTTTAATTGTAGTTTTTAATATTGTATATAATAAAATATTGTATATTTAATATCAAATTCTACATACAAAGTAAAAAACTCACCATTTATTTCTTTAATCATAATACCAATTATAAATAACATATACGTGGTAGAGCCATGCTGCAGTGGTATTAGTAGAGTTGCGCGCCACTATTAATGTCTTGGACATGGCAATACTAGTAACTACCAGCGCCCTCTAGTGTCGAGTAGCAGAACTAGGAGAGTGAAGATCCTTCTAGAAATTTCGGGACCGATATTTACTCGAACATACTAGATGTTTCTACAGTAGAAGGTTCTGGAAACTATCTGAGGCCCTAAAGCAGGTATAGACCACGACCGAGTCAGTATTGAATTGGCGATACAAGAGAATACTTCGAAGCGAAATAACTGCGAACTAAAGTGATCAGTAGTACAATTGTGTTTTATTATTAGCGTGGTTTTAGATTGTAATTAGTGTTCTGTAATTAAAGTGTCAATTTTGGTAATTCAATCGGCAGTTTTTAATTGTTTCGAACCCCAAGTTCGTAACAGTAGTATAGTTGTAGCACGAATGGGTCGGCTCGACCGGGGAAGGACCACGCTCTCACAGAATACCAGCGTAAAGTAACAGCTTAACACTGCTGTGTTTCGTATGGTGAGTGTAGAGAACCGGAGACCCTTTTTACTGGAAACGAGGCATTCCATCTTCACGGGTGGCAACGTATTCTGCACTTTTATTCGCAGACGAGGATAAATGTAGATGTCTGTGGGCCACAGCGGCCGCTTACCATCAGGTGGACTGTGTGCTCGTTTGTCACCCTATACTATAAAAAAACGCTCATCGATAAACAAATGACTAATTTTGAAAAAAGAATTCCATATTAACGAAATTTAAATTTTTAGCCAAACAAAAATTATTCCGATTTGAAATGGCGATTACTGCAGAACAGCAATTTCATAGGTAAAGATCTATTAAATAAAAAAGCTGCCGCGTCGACTCACCCAGACAAACAGATGCGAACCTCCTACCACAAAACTGTGTGCTCGCAGCGATAAGCGACACCAGTCATGAAGAACATAACATAATAACGTAACAACGCCTGCCACCCAGGGGGGTAGGCAGAGACTATCGAGTTCCATTTGGCACGATCCTGACACACCTCTCTCGCCTCACCCAGGGGGGTAGGCAGAGACTATCGAGTTCCATTTGGCACGATCCTGACACACCTCTCTCGCCTCCTCTACATCCATATACCTACGCATACATGCTCTACGGTTAAAGGTACTCTTAATTTGACCCATTTTCAATATATCGCCAATTTGGTCATGCAGAATGCGATAGTTAAACGATAGTCGCTATTGCGAGACGTTTTCATAATATTTGTCAACTCTCGCCGAACAGACATTTTTTTTAATTATGACGGCATATTATGATAAGAGGTTAGTGGAATATACATTTATTAGCTCAATGAGTCTTATATACAATAAATTACAAGTTCTTCAGTCTAGTTGCGGAACCTATATCGAACTCTGGAGGGTTATGGAAATCGGCTTCTATTTTGTTAGGCGTAATGAAACATTTTACTGAATTATGTTAAAACTAAAACTCAGGGAAGGCACTGTTCCTGAGATAGTGGTGATGATCTAGTCGAAGAGACAACTCCTTTATATTTAGTCATTATTGGAACAAAATTCCTTATCGCACAGTACTAACTTGTCAGATGGGGGCTACGCGAGAAAAAGTGTAAGACTTTTCCGTCATGACCCCCTTTCCATAGTGCGAGATGGAATAATATCCATCTCCCGCGCAATTTTTCTTATCTTGCCATGAAAGAAATATTATTTTAAATGACGCTTTATTTTAATATATTATGCTAGTAATTCTTTTATTTGTGTTTGTTAATCAATAATATAATACGTCCATCAATAATAATATACTACAAAAGGAACTTCGTTCCAACAGTGTTCACGACACTCACACATGTTTTTTTTTGTTGCTAATAAACGTATCTATTTTTTTTTACATTTAGTTATAAAAGACATAAAATAAAACATTAAAGAGATGGTAAACATTTATTGTAAGGAACGAAATAAACAAAACTCAATCTGATATAACTATGACATATAACGTGAGCATTTTATGAATGATAAATCTAAAATAATAAATACAGTAATGGTGTCTTTAATTTTGACAGCTAACATCTAAGCTCCATAATTGACAATCAGGAAAAATGTCTACTATCTTAAATTAATAATCGAAGTAATAAAATCAAATAATAGTGGAGGAATTCTTTATTTTTTTTTTATACATTAACTACAAGGTTCTCTAATTATACCACATAACTATGGTTTACAAGATGGCGGACTTCACACTATTCTTAATCTATATTATTTAAATATTATATTATAGAAAGGATTACTTAAACTATTCAGTTTAGTGATTTTAATTATGTGAAAAGTAAATAAAAAATAAACAATTTTATAGCATTTTTTTTTAAAAACAATAAATAGCAAAGAAAAGTGTGTTGCCAGCGACGAAAAATACTTAAATATTTAGGTGCTTGGTAAAATTTAGTAACTTTACAAATTTATTCAAGGGAGTTACACCCATATTACAAAAACTAATATTTTTAAATCATCTACATAAGTGTGAACTTTTTTTTTTTTGAAAATTTAAATGTCCATTCCAAGAAGTTTTTTGTCGAAGAGGAACTCTCCGAGAGATGAGTGGCGGTCCATCATCTTCTTAAGAGTCGATGCCTTTCCAGCGAGGTCCCTTTGTCCCTTGTATTGTTCTTCCAAGAACTCGCCAGTCAGGTAGTCCACAAGCTGTAAAAATAAAAATAAAGATTATACATGTAATAATTACAACTTTTAACAAAAAATAAAAACCGACATCAAATTGCTAGAAGAATAAGTTATTCATTTGCTACCCTTAGGGGTGAAACTTTTTCTCCAAATTGATATGGGACCACCCTTGAAGTATAAGTTACTTAATAAAAAAAGAATCATAAAAATCGGTTCACGAAAAAAAAACACACTCGAATTGAGAATATCCTCTTTTTTGAAGTCGGTTAAAAAGGAGGTTTTTTTTTTGTCATAATGACGCGATACTTACGTGATAGTCGTTGAACTTGGGATCGGACTCGCAAGCGATGATCACGGACCTGATGCTCTTGGTGACTTCGGACTCCAATTTCAGGGCGTGCTCCAGCGCATCGACACCGCTTTCCCATGACTTACGTTCTGGAGGCTGAATGGACCATTTTAATTAGTACTTATTTACTGTGTGTACTTTGTTGTCACTTTCATTTCAAGATACGCGAGAAATAAATTTCTACTCTGTCGGCAGCACTAAATTGTTAAAAGCATTGAAGGCTAATAATAATAAGCTCACCAGATGTCGCTAGTTGGGACTGAGGTGAAGTTGTTTGTCGTGCAGGTGGTCACAAAGTGTCATCATCATGATCATCATACATTTTTACGTGGTCGTGTCATACTGCAGCTATATTATGATTGTAGCACGAATACGTCGGCTCAACTGGGGAATGCCCACACTCTCACAGAATACCAGCGTAAAATAGCAGCTCAATGCTGTTGTTTCAGATGGATGAAACGAGGCATTCCATCGTAATCCTCACGGGTGACAACGCATCTGCATTTTGATTCTTAATCGAGGATAGAAATAGATGTCTATGGGCCACAGCCCCACAGCATCCAATTGCCATCAGGTGGACTATGTGCTCGTTTGTTTAAATCTTCTTCGATAAAAAAAGAATCATTGAAAAGTTGAGTTTTAAAGCGGATTATACCTAATACTTACGTAGGAACGATAAAATAAGTGCTTCGATCCTTAAGTTCAAAGTTATTAACTTCCTTCTGCGTAGCATTGAAAGGAAGTTCATAGTTTTAGGTGGCAGTCTGTTACTTTGTATGCCGACACGATAACTTCCGTTCCACTGGACCGATTGACTTTAAATTTGGTATGTGGATACCTTGAGGTAGTAGCTCGGTCGAGTTTGAATTTGGGTCCTGTAGGTCAAAGGGCACCAGAGATATGGGATTCACGCAGAAGGAAGTTGTTTTTCTTGAATTTACATTCAACTCGTTTTGTTTGTTTAGGTTCTTATAGACACAGTCTCCTGGCTTCAACTACTCGGTTTCGATCGGGTGCCATTTTGGATATAGATGAAAAATTTTGACAAATGGAAGGGAAGTTATCAGTTAAAGGGTGTAACGTTTAATGGATAAAACAAACTAGGGATATTCCTACTAATAGTAAAAGAATTAAAAAGAGACAAAATATGAAAAAAAAAGTACTGACACATTGACAATAGAAATCGAATAACTTCTATTTAAAACGTAACTTTTCACTTATGGTGACACTGTGTAACAAACAACTTCATCGCAGTCTCAACTAGAAACATCTGGTGAGCGGGAAGATAACACCACGTGATCAACAGTGAAGGTGAACATCGTGAGTAAAGTTGCAAGTCTAAGAAATTTAAAAACATTTCGACGAGTTATGAAGTTTGCTAACAACAATGAAATGAATATGAGTGACCGACACAGCCCAACGGATTAGTAAACTGAAGTGATTATAATAATGTCCTTCAGAACAAATTTGACAGGTGGCTAGATGGATGGTGGTTGGATAGGTGGCTACGGAGACTAACCATCTGCACAGGACAGGATTACAGTGCTTGAGTGTATGCGCACGCACAGGTGCACTGTCTATTCCTTCACTCATAATGAGATGAAAGCGTCAACCGACACGAATAGAGAAATCAGATGCGGGACCAACGGCTTCATGTACTTTGCGGCACGGGAGTGAAACACAGCCAACATCCTGACTTCGGGCCGCCACTGAGAATTTCTTGAAGTACTCCATGTAGTTTTACTTACCCTGATTTGAATGAGGGATGTGACGTCAGTGTCAAGTTCACCTCTCATGAGGAGGTAGTCGATAAGCTTCATCGCGTGCTCCCTCTCCTCAGATCCGGCGTCGAAGAACAGTTTTGCGAAGCCCGGGCGATTGATCTGTCCACAAGAGACAAATATAATAGAATAATTTTCATTATTCAATATGAATTATAAATTATATTTCGTTTAATACATTTGTGTAACGGACTGAATCACACACTGCACAGTCTAGCAAAGGAAAAAAAAAATAGAACGTCACCCCTCACTTGTGTTTCACGACCGATGAAAACAGAGGGGTGTTACAAGTTTGTAGTGTGTATCTGTGTGTTTTTTTATGGGATAGGGTGACAAACCAGCACACAGTCCACCTGATGGTAAGTGGTTGCTGTGACCCATAGACATCTACATCTATCCAACAATTACGAGTCAAAATGCAGATGCGTTGTCACCCGTGAGTGAAACACAAATTGCACAAGGATAAACATCCAGACCCGGACCAATTATTTGTAGGCCACACAAATACTTGTTCCGTGCGGGATTCCAACCTCGCCTGATATATAGTAAATGGTACTTGATTAACTTAAATTTAAATTGTTGTACCACATCAATAGATTCTATCCAAGCGACGACAAGTCGGCTCGTTAGTATATAATAACACTGCTTACCCCATCTCTAGAGAAATGAGCTCCCATGGCAAGGTATTGTAGGGAGGCGGCAACTTCCATTTGGATCTGGCGGCGCATGCTGGAGCGGCAGCTCTGCTGCATCGTTATCCATTGCTTCGGGATGTTCACCGGGCTTACGTTGCCTAAAGAAAGAATAAATAACGCACAATGAAAACACTTGTTACTTCTTGTTACTTGGTAGAGCTATGCTGCAGCTGTACACATACGGCTGCGGCACAATAGACTACCGCTCTCTCGGAATACCAGCGTGAAACAGTAGAATAATATTGTGTGTTCGTATGGTGAGTGTAGAAAACCGGAGACACTGTCTACTGGAAACGACGCGTCCCATCCCGTCCTAGTCCTCAAGAATGACCTTTTTTTTATAGAAATAGGGTGACAAACGAGCACACAGTCCACCTGATGATAAGTAGTTGCTGTGGCCCATAGACATCTATATCTATCTTCGTTTGCGAATTAAAATGCAGATGCGTTGTCAGCCGTGAGGACTAAGAATGCCTCTTTTCCAGTAAAATGGGTCTCCGGTTCTCTACACTCACCATACGAAACACAGCAGCGTTAAGCTGCTATTTTACGCTGGTATTCTGTGAGAACGTGGTCCTTCCCCAATCGAGCGGACCCATTCGTGCTATAACTATACTATAAATATAGCTGCAACTTGGCTCTACCACTATGAGCCACGGCATCCACTCAATATCAGGTGGACTATAGACCATAAAAGGTCTATAGTCCACCTGATGATACTGGCGTAAGGACTGTGTGCTCGTTTCTCACTCTTATTCTCAGACTTCAATATACATAAATTATTAAAAATAACTCAAAAACTATTCGTTAGACCTTGATCAAATTTACATGGGACTACATGAGAAGCACCAGCTTTCAAATAAAAAAAAAACCATCAAAATCGGTTCACCAAGAAAAAAGTTCTGAGGTAACACACATGAAAAATACAGTCGCATTGAGAACCTCCTTCTTTTTGAATGTTTTATTCTCTCTGTATAAAAACAACTACCTACCTGTACATCATTTTTTTATTAAGAAAGTAAGATACGATCCCTTTGATATTATCTGTGGAATGGCAAATACGTTAGAGGTCGTGATGTGTTTGCTTCCAGAAAGAATGTTTAAAAAAAAAAGAAGTTTGAATAAGGTACGTTCTTATAAAAGCAAAAAGTATTTTACGAAGGCATTCCAAACAGTTTATGCTTAAAGTTTATTTGTAACATCAGACGGTTTCTTTATTTCAAGACAGGTTTGCGTAAAAGAATTCTTTAAGCAATAAACGATGAACTTTATTAAAACTTTGAACCGTCAAAAAATGTTAAAAAAATTGCACGGTTCTCAGAACGACGTTATCCGATGGTTTCTTATTTCTATAAATGTTCCTTCGGTTTATAAACCTATGGGAAATATTTAGAGACGATACGGAGCAAGAGACCCTACGGTATGACTTTAGCCCCTTGAGAGAAGGATACAGTCATGTTGTGGATGATTTGAATATAGACACTTTTTTTTTTATAGAAGAAAACAGTTTTAAGGAGTAAGCTTTGTATCTTGAAGGTGTCTAATTCGTATTGGTCCGAAAAAATTCCCGGTGATAAATGATTCCAAAACGACGCCGTACAAAAAAGTTAGTAGATCGAAAAGCAACCTATCATGCCGTTTTTTTTTATAGGATATGTGTGACAAACGAACACACTGTCCACCTGATGGTAAGTGGTTGCTGTGGCCCATAGACATCTACATATATCCTCGTTTGCGAATTAAAATGCAGATGCGTTGTCACCCGTGAGGACTAAGATGGAATGCCTCTTTTCCAGTAAAAATGTCTCTGAAATATGCCGGTAATGTAATATTTGTGCCATTTGCTGTAGAGAATACAGGTCAGTGGGTTCCACGCGCGGTGAGGTTTCTAAAGAAAAAAGTTTTAGTCCAAGAGCTGGCGATAAAAATCGCAGTGTTTTGTAATGGCCCATAATTCAATATGGTTTAGTATTGAGGGTGTACATAAGTCAGCACCCACTCGCAACGTCAGGTAGTAGAACACCTAGCGGCGGCGCGCTTTGATGTAAAATTACAACTTGCTCTACAAGTGTATAGTATAAAATAACGTGAAAAAGTAGTCAGACCGCATTGTTGTGGAACGCGGCGAGTCACAACAATGCGATTTTTGTCATTAGCTCTTCGATTATTTTGTGCCCAAAGGCTAAATGTAGACTGTAGACATTCAACGAGCAAACGCAGTCAGTGTTCTTGGCACCATTTTAGTTTTTTTTAATTGTTATAAGTAAAAATTATTGAACGTATGTAAATATAAAAATTTAGTTAACAAAATAGCGGCAGAAATATGATCAAGTCTCAGGCATGAAGCCATTTGTGTAAATACCTACTCTATGCCAAAACCTTTGTTTAACAAAAAGAAAACATGTTTATAACTCCCAATGCCAAAAGGTCAATATTCAAATGTACAAATTACAAAATGGCCGACACTGACGCCCCCGTCACAATACGATACTTGTTATAAAGTTGTGTTTTAATAATTTGTGCTAATTTGATAGGTATGAGGCATTGTATAGTTCCTAGTTAGTTATAATAGTAACGATGAACGATTTTATTTGAAAAATAATGGAACTTGAACGTTGAAAAGTACATTCTGCTCTCAGAATAGTAGATATTTTTCTATCATCGAAAACATGACTAAGTTAAAAGAAAATATACACCATTAAAACTGGTTACGTTTTGATTTTGGTGGAAATAAATTGAAATAATTTTTTTTTTGTGCAAACTTGCCATTATTAATTCGTGTATTGGCGAGATGTCTTTGCTTTTCCTTTAAAAAAAAACCACAATAAAACGGGGTAAGACAAAAAGGCATCAGTAAAGACAGATTTTGTGTAATTTATCCAATTCAGGCGGCATTCATAAGACCGCCATTTTGTTACGTACCACACCTAAGTCGGCACTTGTCGTTTTGAGGGATTCGGTTGTGAGTTAGAAGCGAATATCTACGCTGTGAATTTTACGCGAGCAAGTCGGGTGCTTAAATCTTACCCCGTGTCGTGTAACTTCATTTACGAGGTAGGTGCGAGATTTTTATTTGTATACAAACTTATTATTTTTAATTGGTAGATAGTTATGTTGCTATGTCTAAATATCGCTACTTTTTGGATTTTAGGATTTATTGTAACATTCCGTCTTTACCCGCCAAAATTTGACGGGGTAAGATAAACATATAAAAGTTTCCATCTTGCCCCGTTTTCAAATGTCATACAAACGGTCTCATGTTCTCAAACTGTACCTGAAAAAAATGTTTTGTTTTGTTACAGCCATTATATAAATTGTCAGCGGCACAATTTCAGCTAATATTATCTAAAGGTATTTATTTTAATTTTTGTATATTATAAGAGAGGCAAAAAGAGCAAGCGGGTCACCTGATGGCTAAGTGATTTCACTGCTGCCCATAGACACAAGAAACAACAGGAGTGTTACTTGTGCGTTGCCTTCTCATAAGGTATAGGAACAGGATTCGTAGGAATGGGAGTGGGAACTTAAAGAAAGGAGCAAGACCACCAGACACTCGTTAGTAAATGCAACATCACAGCTCCAAGAACAATGCAACGTCACATCGGTTTATCTAGCAAACGTCAACATTTGGGTGGCTTTAAGAATAGGGGAAAAGGAACGGGCATCCGGAACTCTCACTCACCAGACGAAACATGTTTTGCAAAAGAGAGCCGTACGGGCGATTTATAATCTAAATTGTAAAGAGTCCCTTAGAGAAAAATTTAAAGAAATAAACATATTAACTTTGGCATCGCAATATATTTATGAAAATGTATGTACATAAAAACATAAATAGCTTTAATAAGAATAAGGATGTTCATACCTTAAACACTAGGAACAAACATAAGCTTGTAATGCCACTTACTAGACTCCACAGAATTAGTAATTCATTTATGGGGCAATGTATACGCTTTTACAACAGAATCCCAGAACATGTTCAAAGTTTGTCAATAAACAAGTTTAAAAGTTTTATTAAAGAAAAACTGTACAAAAAGGGTTATTATAATATCAAGGAATACATGAATGAAAATAACCCCTGGGAATAAGGTGATCGCCACCATGCTGGTTCTATGAAAATTCATTTAAAATTGTATAAACAAAATTATTGTTAAGTGAAATTATGTTTAAAAAAAAAAGTCCCGCTGGGTTTCTTGCTGGTTCTTCCCAGGACAGAGGTATTTTCTGAACCAGTGGTAAATAAAATAATGACTTTCAATAAGTATTATGTAATAATCCATATTGAATAAAAATCATTCTATTCTATTCTAAAAAACATGGCAGCCACTAAGAAGCTAACCACTTCACGCTGATTTTCTGTGAGAGGGTAGTATCGCACCGGTCGACCCTGCTCATTTGTGTGTTACAGTGAACTGTAGACGTGGATCTACTACCAATTTTTTTTATTAATGTTTAGATATAATTTTTTTTTGTAGATTTTCTATGTTTTTAGTTGTGGCATTTGTCTAAAATCTTGTTAATTGGTTAGCTGTTCAATTTTGAAATATTTAATTTTTTACGTTTTGTGCTACATATTTTGTTGACGAAAATGGTAAAAGGTACATGTACGTAATTGTGTTTAAAATTATCTTGGCATTAACAATAAAAAAAATTATATGATTGATATCTTTCATTTTCTGTATAATCTTATCCAAGTAAAGTGAAAAGTTTGAGAACCTCTAGTTCAATCTTTCCCCGGCGGAGCAAGATTAAAATATAAAAAACAAATAATTTGTGTTATCTGTGTTATTTGAAGGTATTTTGATATTATAGACAGTTCTGAAGTGTCATGACAATTAAAATTGTAGCCTACTGACCGTCAATATCGTATGACATTAATTTGAACGATTTTAGAAACTACTTCGTTCTTTCCCCACCACCCTTTCATCTTTCCTCCTCTTTTTTTTTCTTTCGATAAAAACATTGTAATTAATTTTTTTTTGCTTTCGAATAAATATAACAGGGATTTATCGATATGACATAAAAATATGCTCTTTGTACTTTATTCACTATAGATATAATTTTAGCTTAAGTTAATATGTACTGTTTTACAAGACGTCAAACACAACACTGCTCATCTCATCAAAAAAACGTTCGATCTTCCCCCCCACTCACCCTATATCGATTTTTAGATTAATTTTAGAGGCACAAATTGCGCATTATAATTCGCTGTCATGTTACCAAATCATAAATAATATAAAATGTACATTTATCTATTTATGGGACATCTCAAGTGCACATCATAAAAAAAAACACGTAAACCTTTATCTGATGCTGTGAACGTAGATATAGTAACATGTATGTATGTATGTATTTGAACACCGTGATCAGACATTGTACCTATGTTACGGGAAGGTAGAATTGATAAGCATTATGAGTACCTATATGGTTAAAATTATTCGGTTAGTTCTCAAGTGGGTAGAAATAAAGATTAGATAATTATTTTATTTATATGCCTGTTTTGATTTGTTTTTGTCTGATCATGATGTTTATATAATTCAGATCTAAAGTCCAGTAAATTTTCCTTGCATTCTCCTTGGCCATATTTTTTCAGGGGCTGTTAATGGCTACATTTATACAGGCCACTTCAGTGGATTTTGGCTTTCGAGGAGGAGAAGAGTTACATGATTGTAAGGAGTGGCCGCCAATAAGCGGCCAACGCTGGTGGAACCATGGATCTAGAAGCTAGTAGAAGTCAAAATTTGAATCTTGACTTATTGTTGTGATCTAGACCACAACAATAAGTCTAGATTCAAATTGGTGGTCTTCTGTTTGTTATATTCTATTCGCTAAATAGTGTCGGTACACTTGGAGGCGCACTCATTATTTTTCTTTTATTTTATTCCTTATTTATCCTTTGACAAAATGCGGCACGTGCCAAGGCGGCGGGATACAACGCCGGCAACGCATCTAAAAACCGGCAACGCATTTGCAATTCCCCTGGTGTTGCTGTTGTTCATGGGCAGCGGTAGTCACTTACCATCAGGTGAGCCGCATGCTCGTTTGCCCCCTCTCGTATAAAAAAACATACAATGGCGTCCGTATATAAGCGAACAGACCATAATATGTTAGACAAATTTGACATTGTGGAGTTTGAGTTTAACTTTAAAGTCGTGTTTGTCTCTGAAACCACCGGGCTAAGACTTAAGTGCCTAAGAGATTTTATTCACACAGACGCTCACTTCAACATAGTCTAAATTCTTGTAGGTAGATGAAGCATTTTAAATATTTTTTACGCAGAGATACTTAGATATACTGCGTTGTAGTCGAGGTACTTTCTGCGTATAGTCAACACATTTTATTTTTCTGGCTAGTGTTAGCAACCAACCACACTTATGATTGCTAATACTGGCTAGTAATACTGTAGTATATATGTATATTTATACAGGATATGTCATTGTTAAGCCTAACGCTTATCTGCATTATCTGCTATTGATCTATACTAGGTCACCTGATCAACCGTGGTTAGTTGCTGTAATATTTTTTTATTTTATTTTTCATATTGTCGAAACATTTCATTTTGGCAAATAATAAATTGTCTATTTATCAATCTAGTTAGTATTCTACATTACACAAAATATATAGACTAATATCATAGACAATTTTTTTTTCAAGATATTAACGGGGGCATCCATATTTGACTAATTTCATAGCGAAAGAGTGAAATTGTTAGAAAATATAAAGGTTAATGTTTCTTTTAGTACTATTAGTTATATTTACATTAATTAGATCAAAAATAACTAAACCAAACCACAGATACTTACTCATAAAAGTAGAAAATTATTTTTTATGGATTTAAAAACAGTTCAAAATGTGCAAAAAATTAAAGAGTAAAACCACTAAGTCATTGTTTTGTGTATTAATATAATACTCTAGAAATTGATAAACTTTGACGTAAAACTTACGTCTCAATTTTTTTATTACAAAATGTCATTATTGTGTAATAAAAAAAACTTCACCTCAGTGTCAACTAGCAACACCTATTGAGCGGAGAATTATTAGCCTTCGTTTATATGGAATTTTATGTCCGTTCCAGAGCCACCACCAGTAAAGTCAGTGTTAAAGCTGATTAAGCAAATTTATAATGCACGAAAAAATTTACAAGGCTTTTGACTATGTTCATCAAGTTATTACATAGGAAATTACAACATTATTGTACAAATTTTGCGCTTACTTTTAATTTTTGCTTCAGTGACAAAACTCTAAACAACGTAATCAACGTAAGTTGTTTTTAGAGTTGAGAGTTCCTTCGGATTAATTCTATCAAAGGGTGTTTCTCTGTGCTATATTTTCGGCCCATTCCTGTTCCTAGTATGTATCAATAAATAATCTCGTATTGTGGAAATGATTATTTTTAGTTTCAAACTCGACAATAGGTAAATTATTACAATGTAAAGTTTAATATCATAGAATTGCTTTTAAAAGGGTAATAAATGAAAACATATAAATTATACAAAACTAAATTCGTTTGAATATCAATGAAGTCTTAAAAGTAGAGTAATTAAGTTTTGTGGATTTCTACTGATTAACTTAGCATAGAGCTCCAAATGTATCCCCATATATCTTGACTGGTAAGCAGACAATTTAGCAGCATATACTATCTTTATAAAGTTGAAAAGGGTGAAAATGTACTTTTAAGCTTAGATTTGTGTTAAAACCTCATTTATGCCTAAAATTTACAGTCTGAAACCTTCGTAGAGAGAACAGAGGCAACTAAATTAACCCCCCCCCCCCCCTGCTTAAGCTCCCCCTTCACCGAAATTGTACATATTTTAAGTGATTATTTGTCTCCTAAAACCATAACCACTCCAGCCACACCATGTCAAATATATAATATTATACCATGATGTAACGCGTATGTAATACATATTATATGCTTATGAAATATATTAACAATACGCAGCAGTGTAACTCACTGTCGCTGATATACTTGATAGGTGCTTTATCAAAAATATAAATGCTCATATTGTCAACCACAGTCAGTAACTAAAATTAACATTTTAAATATTGTAAAGGGAAACCATTACAGCTTACTGCTACTATATACTGCTAAATATAAGCCTTCCCCATAAAGGGGATATTTACCATAGTTGTCACCCTTGGTAAGGGGGTAAAATTTTTAATTTTAAATTATTTAGTTATTATAACCCAGTGCTTGACCACAAGCCCACCTGGTGGTAAGTGATGAAACCCTAGATGGTAAACTGGACTGTCTAAGCATAACAAAAACCTATTCACTCTTGCCTTGAAGCACCCAGATTGTATTCAGACGAAAAGACAGATGTCAGCATACACTTCCATTCCTTTGCTGTACGGTCTTATGAAGACGAAGCAAACTACTTAGTTCGAATGCAGGGCAATTTTAACTACTAAACTTCACTGCTTACTTCATATTTTTACAATTAATTGTTCTATAGACCTATCTTTAACCGTCACAGTTGCCAGACACATTCTATATATATTCAATACACATCATATTATATTCAATATATTTTAAAATTTTGCAATAAGTAAAAATAATGCAAACACAATGAATGAGGAAATTAATGAAATATTATGTCTTTACTATATGAAATTGCTGTTTTGCCACTTTTAATTATATTAGGTTTGACTTGAAATTCTAAATTCAAACAAACTTTATATGTAAAACATGTTATTGTTTAAAAAAATGTTATTCATTTGTTTCTTTAGTTTGTTTTTTCTCTTGTAATGTTTTACTTTTAATTAATTTGTAATATAAAGGTTATAAGATTGTTATTTTATGGTAACAACAGTTGTATGGTTTTACAATTGTAGTACAGAAATATATTTTAAATGTGTTTCAACATAGAAACAATGCGCGCATGCTGCACCTTAAATGACATTCAATATTATTGATGTGTACGGATCTAGCACTATCCTCCCTGGACCTAGAACTGCAATCCCTTCCTTTTGACCTTGCAATGAACCTTGTGGCTGCCCAGAGATAATGTTTGATAATGACAAAATATGGTGATAGTGGAATCAGAACAGTTACAAACATTGGCTGCGCTAGCATTGACTTTTGATGTAATTGTCAAAACAATACTAGATAATTTATGTCAAATCACTAAAATAAGCTAACTACACAAATTATGAAATGGGTATCTCACAAATGAGTGACATCGCAGGAAGCTATGTCTTAGTTTGCCTCATATTGCTAAATTCGCAAGTAAAGTAGAGAAATTTAAGTTAAATCGCAAGCACTCATCATAGTGGTTTCATCCAGGTGCCCAAACGAAACAGTAACCTTCGATTCAAGAAAGCGATCATTGAATATCATATTTTTCTTGTTATTTCACATACTGAAATTTTAGCTTTGTCACTCCTTATTATATAACAAAATGCATATTATTTAATATGTATTATGAGAAATAGAAGTATTCCATTAGTTGAAATACAGAGTTGAGGGTAATAACAAAATGTAATTAAAAAACAAAGCAACATCAATATTATAAAAACAGAAATTTAATCTGTTTTTCACATAGGTACATATTTCGTCAATCTTTTTAACTTTTTACATACGGAAAAATAATCAAAAAATTAAAAATATAATGCACTTACATTGTTTACCAAACGTCGGGGCACACACAGCCAGCAGGGTAGCGACCACAAAAATTACAGCCTTCATTTTCTAAAAATAAATCACAGATACTTTGACAAAGAAAATAAAATGATAAAGCAGGCTCCTTATAGTACGGTTACTTGTGAGAGTCTAGCCTTTACACTCACTGGTGCAGAAGGCGACTTCTCTTAGCACTATAAAATGGAAAACAAGGGCTATTCGCGCAATTGTCTCAGATTAAACCGAAAAATATTCGACTACGCAGCGATAACAAAAGCATGTAGTGTTGACAAGGCGCTCGAAATAATGACATACGAATATGATTACGACGCGCAAGCGAGATAGATGACTAATCGAAGTACCTACAAGGTTTTGTGTTCCGAGTCTGTGGAATATTTTTGTTCTTGTATAGCTTATTTGTCAACTCTACGGCTTTGAATAACTATATAACTGTTGTGATAAGAATTTTGTATGTACGTTAGCCTATCAAATCATGAAAAATCGATAAACACTGACTTTTTATGAAATATGACGAAATCATTTGGAACACAAAACCTTGACTTTTTATAGATGAGCATGACAAGTATATAGCGTTGTGTTAGTGTTAGTGAGGGGGTCGGTGGGAGGAGGGGAAGGCAGTACTGGGTTATAGGGATTCCATTATTAGCAATTTCCCCATATTAAAGGAGAAATATCATTAAGGCAATTTAAAAGTTCAGAGTGATTAATAAAATTGAGATACGCTTACAGATTTCTTTTTGCTTTTCATTTGAAGTAAGTATAATTATTATAATTATGTTAAAATATTTGAGTGGAATTTAAAACATATAAGAAAATTTTAAAATAAAATTGGCTACCCTAGCTACATCGCAGGCAATTCATGACGTGACGATAAACAGATCAAATACAAATACTTTACCTTCGTAATCGAGAACATTGACAGTCATACAATAAGCGGAAAATATAGTGATAATTTTGTTTTGTCCCTTGTGATACGGGAGATTTTGTTAATTTCATTGATCAGATCAATTTATTTTTGTTGGGAGTCGCCTTCTGCGCCAGTGTGTGTAAAGGCTGCACCGACGGAACATTTTTATATTGAAAGTTAATTCTGGTGAGTTAACTTTGTTTTAATTTTAGAACAATAAATTCTTTTGTGCGATTAAAGTGTAGTTGACAATTTACATGAGGGTATTTTTGCTTTTTAATATCTGAATATCTTCACTGTTAGATAATTCTAGCCATTTTTCATATCTGTTTGAATTAGTTTTTATTGTTTGATTGAGTATTTATTGTTGTGGCAGTTAATATTTTCTTTTTAAGTTTTCATACAATTCATAATTTTACTTGTTTATTCTTCAATAAATCTTCATTCTTTTGAATTTTAATTATTGTTTTGTACAAACATATTTGTTGTATTGAAAACGGCTCTAATAATTTGTTGAAATTATTTTTATATTATTTTGTCTTTCCAAATCCAAGTTTGTCCAGATAATATTCCTCCTTAAAAAAATAAACTTCAATTTATTTACCAACACCAAGCAAAGCATGATCTTCAAGGCACTTTTGACATCATTAGTCAATAATACAGATTCTATACTTACTAAGACTATAAAAATCAATAAATCTATTAATTTGTAAATGCACATAAATATTATGTTTTTTTTTTTAGTTATGAGATTCTAAGATTCAGGTTCAAGTTTAATTTATATTTAGCTACTTTTTAGGGCATTACACAGAAACAAAGATATTTTTATCAAAAATAGTTCTGCGAATTCTAGGTACAACCATAAGAGAGTAATACCAGTTTATTGACTCCAAAAAGTCAGCACTTCCTTTATGGGGCAATGACACTTTTACAAAAATGTCCCAGAAATATGCATGGTTTATTTATCAAAAAGTCTAAAAATTTTATTAAACAAAATTCATATACAAACATGCCCACAGAACATTGAAGTTGAAATATGCTATCTCTAAAATAACCCAATAATATTTTTATATGGTAGAGCCACACTGCAGCTTTATTATGGTTTTCGTTCAAATGTATCGGTTTGACTGGTGAAGGATAGTATTACACTCTTACAGAGTACCAGAGTAAAATAGCTTAATACAGCTGTATTTTGTATGATATACAGCTATGTTTGTATGTAAGTGTAGAGAATTGCAGATCCGTTTTACTGTAAACGAGGTATTCCATCTTAGTGATCAGAGATAACAATGCATCTGCATTTTGATCTGTAATTGAGGTAAAATTTAGATGTCTAAGGGCTACAGCGTCAAGTTACCATCGGTCACTCTTATCTAATATGTGATAATTTATTTTTGTTTGTCCGTATTTTATGCACTGCCATACCGTTCATCTGCTTGCGCTAAAACTTTGTCAACATATTGGTTGCACTACTGGGAAGATTATAGGCATAGTACAATTAACTTACAATAGGTGATCTTAGTGATCAGAGATAACAATGCATCTGCATTTTGATCTGTAATTGAGGTTAAATGTAGATGTATAAGGGCTACAGCGTCAAGTTACTATCGGTCACTCTTATCTAATATGTGATAATTTATTTTTGTTTGTCCATATTTTATGCACTGCCATACCGTTCATCTGCTTGCGCTAAAACTTTGTCAACATATTGGTTGCACTACTGGGAAGATTATAGGCATAGTACAATTAACTTACAATAGGTGTGTATGTGTGTATCATACCGACAAATTTATTCGACAGATCATTCAAATTCGGTGAATGTTTTATCATTCCCAAATAAACAATAAAACTCTCCCAAATTTGGTTTTTAATGATCCGGATTCTAAATCTAAAGGTTTAATCAAACACAGACGGCATTACTCACAGTCCTTGATTGTTGCTTATTTAAATTAATTTTTAATGATCTCTATAACTGTATCTTTCTATTGTCATTTAGTGAAAAGAGACAGAGTAACTTTATTCAAGCAAACAAACAAACCCGTAAGCTGACCTTAATTTATACAGCTTGAATTTTAATTGCCTTTATGATATTTATTTTCTACATTAATATGGATAAAGCACTAATAAAATAATCTCCATATGTCTCCCCCCCCCCACCCCTCCAACCTAATCTATATATAACTAACCCACATTTTCGTAATCAACATTGATTTTTATGAGTGAGACCAAGAAAGACAATTAGGTATTTTTAAATTTTTATTAGTTCTAGTAACTTAAATTTGTTTTCTTTAATATAAAGTATAATATAGTTGTTACTATAATTGAGAAACATCTCTTTTAGCAACTTAAAGAATTATGATACCTTTAGTATCAACTTCAATGGCAGAATTTTTTTTATAGTATAAAGGTGACAAACAAGCACACAGTCCGTCTGATTTTAAGTGGATACTGTGGCCAATAGACATCTACATCTACCCTCAATTAAGATTCAAAATGCAGATGCTTTGTCAATTCTGAGGACAAAGTTGGAATGCTGCGTTTCCAGTAAAAAGGGTCTCCGGTACTCTACACTCACAATACGAAATACAGCAGCTTATTGCATTTGCATTTTGATTCGTAATCGAGGTTACATGTAGATGTCTATGGGGGCACAGCAACCACTCACCATCAGGTGGACTGTGTGCTTGTTTGTCAACCTTATCCTCTCCGAGAAGAATGTTTGTGACAGATAGACAGTCTACTACAGGTACTAGTGGTTGGAAGGATTTCTTTTCATTCTTACTGGGTAGTTTACCATCCCTTTAATTATTTTCTCTACCAAGAAGTAGTGCATGCACCAGTCTGACCGTGTTCCAATCAGAAACGCATTGAGAGCCAAGTTGATTGCAAGTGTCATTGGGCTACAGTAGCCACTTAACATTAGATGATAGGCTGTAAGCTCTTTTATCACTTCAGTTTTATAAATACAAATCAAAATCCTGAATTCCTCCTTCCCCTTTCCATCATTGGACAACCAGGCGTTTGGCGGGTCTCGACCCCTTTACTCGTTGTCGATATTCCAAATTTGCACGCATTCGAACCAAACAGTTTGCTTTAATCTGCCAGCATCCGTCTTTCCATCCGATTACTACCTGGGTGTCTTCTAGGCAAAAGTGATCAGGCTTTGTTACGCTAAGGCAGTACGATTTACCTACTAGAGCTACATCAGGTGGGATTGCACATACGTGTATATGCACCTGATGTAGCCTTAGATAGTATATATACTCCTGAAATTACCAATAAAAAAATTGATGGTCACTTATCAGGATAGAAACCATCCTATCTCAAGTTGGACCAAACTGCACACAGTGTGCAAAATTTCATTGAAATCGGTTCAGTAGTTTAGGAGTTTATCGCGGACAAACAATGTTACACGTAATTTTTACATATAAAGATATATAATTCTGCTGTGCATGTGTTATGTGACTGGACTGACTCCTCCTAAACGGCTGGGCCGATTGATACAACCGCCGACCTTTGTATGCTCCAACTATAGATAACTAAACAATGCTCATATTTTGTAGAACAATGACAATGTTTGGATTCGCTCTCGCTTGCATTCTCGCCGTGTCTGGCGCGTTCGCCGCCGACACGTGCTACCAGGACGTCTCTATGGACTGCGGGCAGGCTTCCAACAGTCTCGGTAAGTTGTTTAGTATACTGTAATATTAATAGCAACGATTTTTATGTCAATTATCAAAATCTTCTACTTTTGCCTTTTTTCTATTAAGTTGCTATTTAAAGTAAAATATGTAACAACAGACTTAAAAAAAAGCTGTTAGCAATTCGATTATATTTTAATTTTTTAATCTCATATCGAAAAAGTACGCTCTTGCATTTCAACCAAATACGGTGTTAATTGCGTTTATATTATTTACGGTTCGATAGAATAAAACATTCGTCTACCACTGTAAAGCGTGAAATAAAAATAATATCTACTATTAATATTAAGTATTAATCACAGATTGAATATACGAGTATACCAAGCTAAAAATTATTTTTCTACCATTTCTTACCAGCCTTGCCAAGATGTAACGCCGTCTACGGAAACTACGGACGCCACGGCAACGTTGCAACGGAGCTTCAGGCATATGCCAATCTCCATCTTGAACGTTCTTACGAATATTTACTGTCTGCTTCTTACTACAACAATTACCAGACAAACCGTCTTGGGTTCAGTAAATTATTCAGGAAGCTGTCTGACGACGCGTGGGAAAAGACTATTGATTTAATCAAGCATGTTACTAAGAGAGGTTAGTTATAATGTCTGTACATTTATATAACGCCAAATTAGCGCCGCTATTATATATTTACAAGGGTAAGTACTAAATTGGTGAAAGAAAACAGTAATTTCTAGTATAAAAGCAGATTTTAATTTGGTGTTTTGAATACAAGCTTAAAATTACTTTTAAGTGAAATATCTTTACTACATAATATGAGATAAATTAACTGTACGTAACCAACCAATACTGATTATGACCGTAAACCTTCATTTATGATGCATGTTTTTGGGTCTGTTCGATTTTATGAAATGTAGCTAGGGTGCGACGGTACTAATCCTATTACTAGTTTAATTCGCTGTTCGTTTAGTAGTCGGTGATTGGTGCAAGCACCATGGATTGCGATTACTTCTTGTTAGTGAAGTGTCATTAGCTCATAAAAGTCCACTTCTGAACGTGGGCTTGTACCATTTCGTTTAGTCGGCCGATCGCTGTACTAAACGCCTCGTGTTCACGCTGCTGCCGTCGCTGTACTTGATTAACAAGCAAAATGGTTAAAACAGTAATTTAAAACCTGACTGCGTGAATAAAGCTTTCCCCTCCCTGTTTTTGTATTTGCAGATTCAATATATAAAATTATATAGCTTGTGTCACTCCCACTATAAAGACGAATCTATACTTCATATGTTAAAATCCATTAAGCCGTTTAAATAATCTTCAAAAATAAGCTCCACTGACTGTGCGGTGCATTTATTTTTATAATATGTACACTTACAGTCGGTAAGTATACATATTATAAAAGAACATTTAACGATATGGTATGGTGGTACATTTAGCTAACGATTTTTATTTATTTTAGGTGACATGATGGACTTCTCTCGTCGCAGCACCCAAGAAGAAAAGTCCGAGAAGAACTACACAGTAGAACTGCACGAACTGGAGTCCCTGGCCAAGGCTTTGGACACACAAAAGGAACTGGCCGAGCGGGCCTTCTATATCCATCGCGAAGCTACCAGGAACAGCCCACAAATGCATGACCCTGAGGTTAGTGCTCCTTAGAATTATGTTTAGATAAAACATAACATAAACTCTTTCCTCATTCATTCTTTCTACTTGTCCAAACCACCCAAACATTACTTTCTTAACCCTGGTCACAACATCGTCATGAAAACCACACCTCTCTTATCACATAATTTCTCACTATATCATATAATATATTTAACGATTGCATTTCTACAGCATTAATTTAACTCTCAAATTTATTCTGTGATACCTAACTTTCGCTGCCATACATTAATGTAGGGACTATATTTCATTTATGTTACTAGTACAATTTTCGAGGAGTTTAATGGAGTTTTTTTTTAATTATCTTATCATTGAGACTAGTTTTTGTCTACGTGGAATCAAAAATATTTTGTTCATTTCCTCACGGTAATATATTCCATTCTAGTGATACATAGTATTATTGCCCATTTTATATAAGATTATATTTTAGATAATCTAAGATATTATTTATTTCATCTAGATCTGCTAAGAGTGGATTATGCTTGAATGAGTAATGGATTTTTATCCAGGAATTTTAACACAAACTTTCGCTTATATACTATGTAGGCTTAAACTTAAAACGTTTTGAGATGTTAAATAATTATTCTAAAATGACTTGAAAAAATTGGATAGGGAACGCCGTGCCTGAAAGCTTACTATTCTGGCATCTTAATACTCAGAAGTGACAACGCATTTGCGTTTGGATTCTTAATTGAGGAAATAAGTAGGTGTCTGTGGACCATCAATTAAAGAGGGGTGTGCTCCTTTGTCACAATTCCATAAAAAATATTTTCGCCACTATTTATCTTTGTTTTATCTTGAAACGACAAATGTATTTAATTTACGTTATAATTTGTTATACAGATTGCCCAATACTTGGAAGAGGAGTTTGTGGAGAAGCAGGCCGACACTATCAGGAACCTTGCTGGGCACACTGCCGATCTCAAGAAATTCATTGTCGCCAACAACGGTCAAGATTTGTCTCTCGCATTGTACCTCTTTGATGAATATCTGCAAAAGATTGTCTAAATAATAATTACTCAAAAGCCTAAGATCGTAGTGTAAATTCCTCCACTATTTAAATTAATATCTACCATATTAACGAAAAACCTACCATTTTAGTAGCATTTATTGCTTGCAACACTGACATTAGTTTGAGTTGTACAAATTTATAGGCTGTAAAAATGTGTGATTTCATGTTTTTTTTAGTTCGAATAATTGTATAATGTATTTTATTATAAGATTAGTAGAAAATGTATGATTAGCACATATGTTTTTTTTTTCCTTATTCAAATAAAAATTTGTCATTACCTGTCCATTTTCGTTTTATTTAAACCATTATATATTTCTGCAAACTTCTTCAAAGTTGCACACGCAGTAATTATCTATATTCCGATGAAATAATTGACAAAATAAATGGTATTTGATGATTATCTTAAAACTAAGTAATGCCACATTAATAGATCTTACGCAGGCCAAGCGGAGTGCGGGTCGTTGTAATTCATATAATAACAATAGGTAACACTTTAACAATTACACAAAATAAAAATAACAATCATTACATGTTAGAAATATAAACGTAAACCAATGCGATGGTTCATTTAATTATAGTAAATCCGCTCAGAAAATTATTCAAGAACACTATTCTGGCTAGCCCAAACCCTGCACACATAATTTTTATTTATTACTGGCTGATACCCGGCGAGTTGAGTGTTGCCACAGAAGAAATAATTGTGGAAATATCGTTTTAAATTTGGAAGGATTATATTGTTTAATTAAGAATAATAATGATGATGATGATAAATAACTATCAAATAAATTGTCGGTACGATACACGCGCCACCTAGGGTGAGTTAATTGTATTATGCCTATAACCTTCGCGCAAGTGACAAAGTTTTACCGCAATCGCATGAACTGTATGGCAGTGTATAAAATACCAACAAACAGAAATTTATTTTTATATATTACATATTAATAGTATTTTTACAAGAATACTTATTGAGTCATTTAAGTTTTACCACGAAAAAAATCCTCTGTCTCCTGGGAAGAACCAGCAAGAAACCCAGCGGGACTTTTTTAAATAACAGCTTACAATCATGTATGTTACACAATTAACAAATTAGAAATAGCCTCATAGCATCATCCATATATTCCTTAATATTATAATAACCCTTTTTGTACAAGCTTAGTTTTTGAAAGAGCAGGTCAAAATTTCTAAATTTTCCGAAATTTTGTTGTAAAAGCGTATACATCGCCCCAAGAATGAATTACTGACTTGGTGGAGTCGAGTAACTGGTACTACCTACTAGCTTGTGTCTGTTCCTAAGGATCGTAATTAAGACGTCGTCTATGTGGTAGCATACATGTGTGCCTCCTTGCCTCGCACCACACTTCTACCTGTATGGATTTCAGTACTCCCACTCCCACCACCAAACTACGTTGATCTGGTTTAAGTATATAAATCTGAAAGTGTTTTCTATTTCACATAGCACTGCAATGCTGTCAAGTTTTTGTCACGAGTTGACCATATTCGCAATGTTTTCTCTCATATTTCATGTTGCATATATTTTTTTCATTTATAACTATTGCAAATTGATAGTCAAAGAGAAACCAATATAAAATTAAAAACTAGGGCACCATTTCCCTATACCTTTACCAAATTAAATTCAAATTCTAACATTATTTAAATATATATTTAAAGTAATGCTATTTATTTAAATTGTTAAAACATAGTATAAAATCAAATCTAACTAAAACGTTACACACAATATTAAAAAGAAAAACTATATAATAAAGAAACACTAAAACTAAACATTTAAATTGTCATGCAGCCAGCGTTCTTGGCACGATACCACGGGAAGTAGGCCTGTATTTCCTCGCCGAATGCCTATACTTAGCCTGTGAGCGAGAAAAGAAGCAGCCCTCTTATCACTAGCAGCGACAACCAGTCCCGGATACAGTTCCTTTAGGAACTTCAGCAAATGTCACAAATATGCAGTCATTTTTCAAAGACTCATATTTGCGCCGCTTACGTAATTCAGGTGCCTCTGATGCCGTCCCGGCTCTAAACGAGGTACCCTTGAGATGAGAGGCCGCCAAAGTGTCTACGCAAGTAGCATCCCACACTAGGGCTTTACCTCTCTCCCAAGGGACCAAAGTCATACCTTCGGGTCTCTTGCCATCGTCTCTAAATATCCCGTAAGGCTCTAAAACCGAGAGAACATCTATAGAGACAAGAGCCCTTAGGATGACTTCCTTCAAAGAACCGTGACGGAAATGGGTATGTATAATATGATGTATAATATAAAAGTCCGTGGAGCCTAAACTCGTCGACGCTGCAACCACAGGGGCACTGGTGAGGTTGACAAATGTTCATGTCTTAATGACATGCAATTAATCCTCTGACCTGAGGCAGTTATTTCGTTAGGTACTTCAACTTTATTTATCTTTATATATAAAAATTACGTGTCACATTGTTTGTCCGCGGTGAACTCCTAAACTATTGAACTGATTTCAATGAAATTTTGCACACTCTGTACAGTTCGGCGCGACTTGCGAGATAGGATAGTTATTATCCCGATAACTGACCCTAATTTTTTTCATTTTTCACAAACATTTCAGGAGTTTTTTTTTTGGAAAGCAAATGGTCGTCAAAAAGGGCAGAACAACGTCTGACTGGTATGCTGGTATGTATATATAATATATTACTCTAAGAGCTTAAGCCACACAACCGTTATAGTAGCTCGTTAATTAATTAAATTATCATTATGACGTCTTTTCATCCACAATAATATTGCGGAGCACGTAACGCCATTACGTAATTAATTGTGTATTGTTTTACATTATTATTAATAGAGCAATAAAACAGTATTATCGATGGCTCATTTTGTTTTAAATTTAGCACTTACCTAAAAGATAAATTATTAAAAAGTCATATTGTGTTTTATGACAATATTAGTAAAAACAATCGAGCTCGCAATTTTTTATTAAACTAGTGTCAATCTATACAAATAAATAAAACTGAAGTGTTCGTTTGTAATGTCAAAATAATAGCTTATTACTAAATGCATAAATACGAAAGTATATACGCTTAATGTGACAGCCTATATACCACCGCGCTGCCGCAATGCATGTTGGCGAACTTCACGTCTTCGAAATATTTTTTTTTATTTCTCAGACATGCAGTTTTCCTTACGATGTTTTCCTTCACCGCCGAGCACGTGGTAAATCCGCACTTGCTGTAAGCTTCACAGTACTCGAGGAACCCGGGTTCGATCCCCGTCGGCACCAATGAAATTGTTAATTTTGTAATAAAGTACCTACTTAGGTATGACTTCTGTAGTTAAATTATTACTTAATTCTTTTTTCGCTATAAGTATACCTAAGTATCTAACAATAAAAATGAAATAAAATCACCTTCCATTATCCTTCGGTAACTTAAAAATGATATATCTGAATCCTTTTGTTTGCTCGTTAAGCATCCAACCACGTAACAATTATAGTAGTATATCTATATTATATATTGCCGTGTAGTGGCGGTTAAGAATATCCACTACCCCATATCTTCCCGTGGGTGTCGTAAAAGGCAACAAAGGGAAACAGGCAGGAGATGGGCAGCAGCATCTTCCTGATAATAGCCAAAATAACAATAAAAAAAAAACTGCGGTTGCCAACCCGCCCGCCAAGCGTGGCAACTATGGCAATATACCCCCCATGAGCAATGACAATAATAAACGGCCCCTAGTCCCCGGCGGCCCCGCTATTCCTGGCTACGGTGGCGACCATGGTAACGGCGGGGCAGGGGGTGCTAAGAATCTCCGGTGGAGGTTCGGTTGCCACCTACGACGACTCGACCTGGCAACATACAACGCACGCACCCTGAGGACTGACGAGAAGATTGTGGAGCTGGAAGAAGAGATAGACAAGTTACGCTGGCATATTGTAGGATTATCCGAAGTCCGAAGAGAGGGGGAGGACACGGTAATCCTCGAATCCGGCAACTTGCTCTATTACCGGGAGGGCGACCATCTGTCCCAAGGAGGTGTTGGATTTATCGTCCACAAGTCTCTCGTTAACAACGTTGTAAAGATTGAGAGTGTGTCGACGAGGGTTGCGTACCTTATACTCAGAATCACCAAACGGTATTCGCTGAAGGTCATACAGGTTTACGCACCAACCTCGGCACACCCCGATCAGGAGGTGGAGGAAATGTATGAGGATATCTCTAGAGCCATGCATTCCTCCAAAACCCAATATATGGTGTTAATGGGAGACTTCAATGCAAAACTAGGCACAAGAGAGAACGGTGAGCTGAAAGTAGGGAAATTTGGAATAGGGCAACGGAACCCAAGGGGCCAGCAGTTGGCTGACTTCATGGAGAAAGAGGGACTCTTTATGATGAACTCTTTCTTCCAGAAGCGGCCACACAGGAAGTGGACCTGGTCGAGCCCCGACGGTTCGACAAAAAATGAGATTGACTTCATTATGACGACCAGACGACAACTGTTCAGTGATGTCTCAGTGATCGCGAGGGTGAAAACCGGCAGCGATCACCGAATGGTTAGAGGCACACTGAACCTAAACGTTAAGTTGGAGAGGTCTCGTCTAATGAAGTCAACGCTCCGTCCCCCTCGTGCTCTAATCCAAAGTCCCGAAACCTTTCAGCTCGAGTTACAAAACCGTTTTCAGTGCCTAGAAGACTGCAATGAAGTGGACGATATGAATGACAAGCTCGTGGAAACTGTCCATGCGGTCGGAGCTAAGTTCTGCAAGACCCGCCGCAGAAGAACACAAAAACTCTCCGATCACACTCTTAATCTCATGGCTGTTAGACGGGAGATGAAGCTACATTCTTCAACAGATTTGACAGCATACAGGCAACTGAACAGACAGATCTCCAAATGCATGCGGCGGGACTTACGCAACTTCAATACAGCTCGTATTGAAGAAGCGATCGAGCGGAACCAAGGCTCCAAAGTCTTTGCCAGAGATCTGTCTGCCAGAAAGCGCCAACTGTCAAAGCTGAAGACAGAGTGTGGCAGCATCGTTTCCGGGGCACCTGAGATTTTGAGTGAGATTGAAAGGTTCTATGGGCAGCTGTACACGTCATCGTTGGAGCCGCACGCAAGTGTGAGTAACGATCCAAGAGCGAGTCTTATCCGACATTATTCCGATGATATCCCGGACGTCAGTCTGAGCGAGATTAGAATGGCTCTCCAGCACCTTAAAAACGGCAAGGCCCCAGGCGAGGATGGAATTACAGCGGAGCTTCTGAAAGCGGGTGGAAAACCGGTACTTGAAGTCCTTCAGAGGCTCTTTAATTCCGTCCTCCATAGTGGCATTACACCGGAGGCGTGGAGCAGAAGTGCGGTGGTCTTGTTCTTCAAGAAAGGCGACAACGCTCTCTTGAAGAACTACAGACCGATTTCTCTTCTGAGCCGCGTCTACGTGCTGTTTTCGAGAGTCATTACGAATCGTCTCGCGCGCAGACTTGACGACTTCCAGCCTCCCGAACAAGCCGGTTTCCGAAAAGGCTTTAGCACCATAGACCACATACATACCCTTCGGCAAATTGTACAGAAGTCCGAGGAGTACAATTTGCCACTATGTCTGGCGTATGTGGACTATGAGAAAGCCTTTGATTCCGTCGAAATTTGGGCGGTGCTGCAGTCCCTTCAGCGATACCAAGTTGACTGTCGGTATATCGAAGTGTTGAAGTGCTTGTACAGTAGGGCTACGATGGCTATCCGAGTACAGAACCAGAGTACGAAACCTATCCAATTGCAGAGAGGTGTAAGACAGGGTGACGTCATATCCCCAAAACTCTTCACCGCTGCATTGGAAGATGTTTTCAAGCTTCTGGACTGGAAAGGATACGGTATCAACATCAATGGCGAGTACATCACTCACCTTCGATTTGCCGACGATATAGTCCTTATGGCAGAATCGCTGGAGGACCTAAGCACTATGCTCAATGACCTCAATAGTGTTTCACAACGGATAGGTCTAAAGATGAACATGGACAAAACAAAGATCATGTTTAATGTCCATGTCACACCTATGCCGGTAGTTGTTGGGAACACTAAGCTCGAAGTTGTTGACGAGTATGTTTACCTGGGACAAATAGTCCGACTAGGTAAGTCCAACTTCGACCGAGAGGTCAATCGACGGATTCAACTCGGTTGGGCAGCGTTCGGGAAATTACGGCACATCTTCTCGTCAGGTATACCTCAAAACTTGAAAACGAGACTGTACACCCAGTGCGTGTTGCCAGTGATGACATACGGAACTGAGACGTGGTCCTTCACTGCTGGCCGGATGAGGAAGCTCAAGGTCGCTCAGCGAGCTATGGAGAGGGCTATGCTCGGAGTTTCTCTGCGTGATAAACTCAGAAATGAGGATATCCGCAGTAGAACTAAAGTGACCGACATAGCCCAACGGATTAGTAAGCTGAAGTGGCAATGGGCCGGCCATATAGCTCGAAGAACCGACAACCGATGGGGTAGAAAGGTTCTCGAGTGGCAGCCTCGTACCGGCAGGCGAAGTGTAGGGCGTCCCCCCACTAGATGGAGTGACGACCTGGTAAGATATGCAGGAAGTCGATGGATGCAGGTGGCTCAGGACCGTGCTTTGTGGCATTCTTTGGGGGAGGCCTATGTTCAGCAGTGGACTTGTGAAGGGCTGTAATGATGATGATCTATATTATATAGTCTACCTGTTAGTAAAGTCTTACTGGAGCCCCTGTAAAATTTGATTATAACTAACCAATAGTGTGTTTATATCTATTATATAAAAATAAATATTTGTTTGTTCGTATTTTATGCGCTGCCATACCAGTCATCAGATTACGCTAAATTTTGTCAACTTATTACTTGCACTTTCGCGAAGGTTATAGTACAATTAACTTACAGTAGATGGCACGCTTATCGTACCACGTATCGTACTTTATATAACTATCATTTAATTTCATCAATGATGTAGAGAACTAGAGACACTTTTTACTCATGTACCTACTTATACTTTGTGCTCGTTTGTTACCCTTATACCATAAAAAAAAAATTAAGAATCAAAATGCAGATGCGTTGTCGCCCCTGAGGACTAAGATGGAATGTCTCGTTTAATTAAAAGGTCTCCGGTTCTTTACACTCATCATACGGAATACCGCAGCATTAAGCAACTATCTTACACTAATATTATGTGGTTCTTACCCGCTCGAGCAGACTCATTCATGCTACATAATATAGATCATCCCCTCCCTGGACATCCACAAGTCGAGTGGGCCTGACGGGATCCCCCCAATTGTGCTGAGGACGTGTGCTCCGGAGTTGGCACCGGTTCTAACGCGTCTTTTCCGGTACTCCTACTCCCTAGGCGTAGTCCCGAAATCATGGAAGACAGCTTTTGTCCACCCGATCCCTAAAAAAGGCGACCGCTCAGACCCGTCCAACTACAGGCCTATCGCCATCACCCCCTTGTTCTCCAAAATAATGGAATCCGTTATAAACTGCCACCTCATGCGGTACCTTGAGGATCACCAGCTGATTAGTGACCGCCAGTACGGTTTTCGTCGGGGTCGATCAGCAGGTGATCTTCTGGCCTACTTAACTTATAGATGGGCGGAGGCAGTAGAGTCGAAGGGGGAGGCATTGGCCGTTAGTTTGAACATTGCGAAGGCCTTCGATCGGTTTTGGCACAAAGCGCTTCTTTCGAAGCTCCCTTCCTATGGGCTTCCCGAGAAATTATGCAATTTGATCACCAGCTTTCTTGCAGATCGGAGCATCAAGGTCGTTGTAGACGGTGCATGCTCCGACTACAAGCCTATTAACGCTGGTGTTCCACAAGGCTGCGTGCTATCACCAACGCTGTTTCTTCTGCATATCAATGATATGTTTCAAACTGGTAGCATTCATTGCTATGCAGACGACAGCACTGGTGATGCTCTATACACCGGCCGTGCCAATATTTCTCGGGAAAACGTCACCGAGTACCGGAACAAACTTGTGTCTGAAGTCGAGTCTTTGCTGGACAAAGTCTCGGATTGGGAGCGACTAAATCTAGTCCAGTTTAATCCTCAGAAGACACAAGTTTGCGCGTTTACCGCTAAAAAGAACCCCTTTGTCGTATCTCCTCAGTTTCAAGGTATTCCCCTTGTTGCCTCAGCCAGTATCGGAATCCTCGGCGTCGACATATCGAGTGACGTGCAGTTTCGTGGTCACTTTTTTTTTATAGGATAAGGGTGACAAACGAGCACACAGTCCACCTGATGGTAAGTGGTTGCTGCGGCCCATAGACATCTACATCTATCCTCTTTTACAAATCAAAATGTAGATGCGTTGTCACCCCTGAGGACTAAGATGGAATGCCTCATTTCCAGTAAAAAGGGCCTCCGGCCACCTGCACTCACCAAGCGAAACGCAGAGGTAAACCTCTACTTCACGCTGGTTTTCTATGAGGTCGTGGTACTACCCCTGTTCGAGCCGGCCTATCCGTGCGACAGCAAAAGCTGCCGCATGGCTCTACCACTGTTAAGAGAAGGCCAAATTGGCCTCTAAAAAGCTTGGCGTGCTCAGCAGAGTGGGACAGTATTTCATGCCAGCTCAACGCCTGCAACTTTACAATGCGCAGGTTCGGCCTCACATGGAATACTGTACCCATCTCTGGGCTGGGGCTCCCCAGTGCCAGCTCCTTCCACTTGACCGCATCCAGTGCAGAGCGGCTCGAATCGTCGACGACCGAGTCTTTTCCGATCGACTCGACTCATTGGCACTGCGAAGAGATGCTGCATCTCTTTGCATTTTCTTTCGCATTTACCATGGGGAGTGTTCTGAGGAATTGTTCGGATTAATCCCAGCCACCAAATTTCACGAACGCACATCGCGGCAGAACTCCCGATACCATCCACACCATTTGGATGATTGGCGGTCCACCACTGTGCGATTTAGAAGATGTTTTCTTCCTCGCACAACTTCCTTGTGGAATAGTTTACCACCAGCGATTTTTCCGGACCGATACGACTTAGGGACCTTCAAGAAAAGAGCCTACTCCTTTTTAAAAGGCCGGCAACGCATCTGCAATTCCCCTGGTGTTGCGGTTGTTCATGGGCGGCGGTAGTCACTTACCACTTAGCCACATGCTCGTTTGCCCCCTCTTCCATAAAAAAGTGAATGCTATGGTCCATAGATATCTACACCTATCCTATAAAAAAAAGATTAGCATGGCTCTACTACGTATAAAGCGCAAATTTTTAGAATTTTTATATTTTCTTATTGACATCATTTAAATAGATAAGGGAATTGACTTTCATTCCGAAAATCCCTTCTAAAATATGCTACACGAGGCTATACCTCGCACCACCTTACTTTTCACTGTCCTCGTTAAAGAGTATATACCTACTACATTTTAAGTGCTCGTGCCCCGTGAGGGCATCCACGACTTTTTCTGCCACCAGGGCTGCGCTACTGAGAAATGAGGTGTAATATTTGACAGATTTCATAGCGGGGAAGTTAATTTGTTCGAAAAATGTTAAAGTTAATGTTTCTTTCTGTACTATTATTATTCACAAAAGTAAAAAAAAAATTAAAAATAGAGTTAAAAATGTGCAAAGTTAAAGAACAAAACACTGAATCACTGAGGCATTGTTTTGTGTATTAATATAACACTAGAAACTGATAAACTTTTATTTAAAACTAACTTCTCATTTAACTGACATTGTGTAACAAAAAACTTCACCTCACTGTCAACTAGCGACATCTTGTGAGCGGAAAATTATTAACCCTTACTAACATGCTACACTATGGCAGCTTAGTTAACTCAAATTATCTATGATTATATGTGTATGATGAGGTATGATTCCATTTGACAGCATGCTGACGTAAATAATCTGATATAACCACAAAACAGGAACAGGAAAATGACGTCGAAATGCAAAACGTATGAAAGGAACGCATGTGCAATTCCCCTGGTGATGCAGTATACCTAGCCTTGGTTCCAATCAAACGCCTTGCAATGATAAAATTCTTGATTACCTAATCCCTATGCTCTAAATTATCGTTTAGTGGCGGTGTAAGAATATTCACTACCTAAATTTGTCCCGTGGGTGTCGTAAGAGGCGACAGAGGGATACAAATCAGGACATACAAGCACTAAGCAGCAGCGTTTGCCTGATAACGACTTAAATAAAAGACTGCGGTTGCCAACCCGCTTGCCAAGCGTGGAAACTATGGCAAATATCCCCCCTATGAAGCAATCTATGGGGAGGCCAATGTTCAGCAGCGGAATTAAATAGGCTGTAACATTTAAATTTTAATTGGATATGTGCTCTTATTTTTTTTTCATAGGATAGGGTGACGATCGAGCACACAGTCCACCTGATGGTAAGTGGTTGCTGTGACTAATAGACATCTACATATTATATCCTCAATAAAGAATCAAAATGCAGATGCGTCGTCACCCGTGAGGACTAAGATGGAATGCCTCTTTGCCAGTTAAAAGGGTCTCCGGTTCTCTACACTCACCATACGAAGCACAGCAGTGTTGAGCTGCTATTTTACGCTGGTATTCTGTGAGAGCGCGGTCCTTCCCCGGTCGAGTCGACCCATTCGTGCTACAACAATACTACTAATACAGCTGCAGCATGGCTCTACCACGTACAGAGATCTTCTATTTGGATATATTCTATTTCGAGTACCTAAAGTATTTGAATTCACTTTTTGAGCATGATGATGAGATTCCCGGCTCGGATCCTCATCATCATCATCAGCCTGCGGCAGTCCACTGCTGGATATAAACATAGGCCTCACCCAAGACTCGCCACAATTTCTACCAGCCACCTTGCGTAGATCGTCGCTCCATCTAGCCTAGCATCTAGTGTTTTCGAGAAATTCTCAGTGGCATCCGGTAGTTATGAATTTGGCGGTGTTTTATTCACCCCCGTGCCTCGGAAAGCACGTAAAGGCGTTGGTCTTGCGCGTGATCTCTCTCCGGTCGTGTCGTTTTACCGTGCCATCGGACTATGAGAGTGAGACAATAGAGAGTGCACCTGTGCTTGCGCACACACTCGTGCACTATAGTCCTGTCCTACGCAGATGGCTAGTCTTCTTTGAAGACTGGCCGCATTGACCGAAATTCGATCTGGAGGACATTATGTAATATTATTATTAATAAAGTACTTAGAATACAAAAACTCAAACTAGTTTAATGAATAATGTCAATTAAAAATGTTTGTACTAAAGTAGGTGTTATTTACATTCATTATTTACATATGTTGGTACACACTGGTATTGATTATCAACTTATACCTAAATTAAAAACAAAATAATTGTTTCAGATAATAACGCCCAGATCGTCCAGACACATAAATACAATGTTTTGTTTTTATCAACTTACTAAACATTAGTACTATAGTTGAAGGTTTCGCCTTGATTGTAGTAGTGACATTTTTTGTTATCATTTTCATGTATAACTCATTATTTTAAAAAAAATATCATAATTATTTTTAATAGCGGTGGCGGATTATCCTTAAGGCAAATTAGGCACGTGCCTAGGGGCGCAAGGTCACAAAGGGTCGCGCGCGGAAGTTGTTAAACTAAGAAAAGAATAAATAAGTACCTACTTACTTACATACAATAAAAATTGACTTTCAATAGAGATGTAGAGATTCCACGTCGCCCTCACTATCTCATCACATTTTTCATTCATGTTCAATTCACCTGTGACGTGTCCTAATTATTTTTCAACTAAACTATATTATAAATTATTGAGGTAAAATTATAAAATTTGTACAACCGACTTCAATATAAATATAATTTATTGTTGATTCTTTCAAACCGATCGACCGATTTCGATAAAATTTAAATTGAACTATCTGGGAAGTATTACCTTGTGAAACAAAAAAGAATTTTCCAAATCGGTTCGGGCGTCTTGGAGTAATCGGTGTACATACATAAAAAAAGAAGATTCCGACGAATTGTAAAACCTCAGCTCCTTTTTGAACTCGGTTGAAAAACGTAGTTATCTATAATATAAAAATGAAACGCTGAATGTGTTGCTAAGCGCAAATCTCGAGAGCAGCTGAACCGATTTCGCTAATTCTTTTTTTATAATATTCCTTGAAGTACGAAGATTGTTCTTACGGCGGGAAAATTTTAATAAAATTGCCTGAAATAGTCTAAAAACAACACTTTTCTATAGTCCCATACAAAAGATTCGTAATAATACTTAAAAGTCAATTTGAACTTTAATACCATACCGTAAAGTTTTAAGTCTTAGTGGAGGGGTTCCGGGAAGGCAAAGCATTTGATTGACGTTAGTATCGTATAAATATTAATGTCAATATTTATACACACTGGCAGATAGCTGATGTTATAAGGAGTAACTTGGGCTGCTTTTATTTTAGGGTTCCGTGAAAAATAATTCCACGCGGGCGAAGTCGCGGGGAACAGCTAGTAAATTACATATAATAAATTATATATTCACTTAATATCAACCTAACACATAGTAAAATTAACAAGTTAAAAATGTTGTACAACCGACTTCAATATAAATTATTAAGTATAACTCAATAACTATTGGTCATACCTTGATCAAATAAATGGGATCACATGTGAAGCACCAGCTTTCAAATAAAAAGAGAATCATCGAAATCGGTTCACTCCGTAAAACGTTATGAGGTAACATACATAAAATACAGACAATCGAATTGAGTACCAGCTCCTTTTTGAAGTCGGTAGAAAATATAGCCGCCAGAGGGGCGCTGATGAGGTGCTAGTATAGTTGGCTATAGACTTTAATTCCGCCTCTTTTTCTTAGTCATTAAGTTAAAGACCTTGGGTTAATGATTTATGGAAAGTTGGCAATTTGAGGTGACAGAGGTTAACCGGATATTAACAATCACCCTGCGAGGACTTTATCGTTCACCAATTTTCTTCAAATCGAGAACTATGTTAGTGCCAACACTTATTTTAGCGGTCATTCATTATGCTGATCTGTGTTACTTCGATCTGTGTCGCTTTGATTTTAAATTGAGGTTAAATGTACCTAGATGTCTATGGGTCACAGCATCTACTTGCCATCAGGTGGACTGTATGCTCGTTTGTCACCCATATTTTATTGCATTAAATTACAACCTATTAAAGTTCACTGCTGAACATAGGCCTCCCCCATAGATTGCCTCATAGACGAGATATTTGTCATAGTTGTAATATTAATGTTGATTTAAAAATTTCACCTCTCAGTGGGTCATGTGCTCCTGGTAGATTATCTTCTATACATCCATCCATTACAGCCTATCAAAGTCCACTGCTGAACATAGGCCTCCCCCATAGATTGCCTCATAGGGGGGATATTTGCTATAGTTGTATTGTTACTGTTGATTTGAAAATTTCACCTCTCAGTGGGTCATGTGCTCCTGGTAGATTATCTTCTATACATCCATCCATTACAGCCTATCAAAGTCCACTGCTGAACATAGGCCTCCCCCATAGATTGCCTCATAGGGGGGATATTTGCTATAGTTGTATTGTTACTGTTGATTTGAAAATTTCACCTCTCAGTGGGTCATGGGCTCCTGGTAGATTATCTTCTATACATCCATCCATTACAGCCTATTAAAGTCCCCTGCTGAACAGGCGACCCCCGTAGATTGCCTCATAGGTGGGATTGTGCCATAGTTGCCACACTTGGCAGGCGTGGCAACCGCAGTTTTTTATTGATGCTGCTGCTCATCTCCTGATTTGTTTCCTTCTGTCGCCTCTTACGACACCTAAGGGACGATATGGGGTAGTAGATATTCTTACACCCCCACTACACGGCACCCGTATTTATAAAATAAAAAATGTTTTTAGTACCTACCACAAATTAATACAACGTATTGGTATAACGTGTAAAAATAAAATTAAAAATTTTGTACAGCCGACTTCAATATAAATTATTAAGAATAACTCAAATACTATTGGTCAGACCTTGATCAAATTTATATGTGACCACAAGTGAAGCATCAGCTTTCAAATAAAAAAAAAAGACTCATCGAAATCAGTAGACCCCTAGTTATTGAGTTATCCATAATAATGCGTATTTAATTGACTTCGACTACATTGATGATGTTCTCATTTTATTTATATTGAAGTCGTTTGTACGAAATTTTTAACTTGTTAATTTTACTATGTGTTAGTGAGGTTGATATTAAGTGAATACAACATTTTGCCAAATGTAGTTTTTTTTAAATAGAATATGGGTGATAAACGGGCACACAGTCCACCTGATGGTAAGTCTATGGGCCAATAGACATCTACATCGATCCTCGACCCGTGAGGACCAAGATGGAATGCCTCTTTTCCAGTAAAAAGGGTCTCCGGTTCTCTACACTCACCATACGAAACACAGCATTATTAAGCTAATATTTCACGCCAGTATTATGTGAGAGCGTAGTTCCACCGGTCGAGCCGACCTATTCGTGCTATAACCATAATATATCTGCAGCTTGGCTCTACTACCACGTAAAAGTCTAAGTCGAAATTGAAAACAATGTAACACGAAAAATTTAACATTGAACGACTAATCTGTACTTTATCTGGGGCCCAATCTATTCCGATAGTAAAATGATTGACATCGGATTCTGTACGTGACTGATACAACGTGTTGACCTGACTTGATATCATGATATCACTTATCCCTCGGTCAGTGATCTGACCTCCAACACGAGTGGGTGTATCATTCGATTCAATCTGAAAAGAGATTGTATATCTGCCTAAAGTTATAGCAACCAAATAGAATATAATCACTGATAGCAACTCTAGAAAGTTCCTTGACATTGTTTTACTATAATGCATTCACGGCTTTTCCTGCCACAAGGTTGGCATCACTTTGGAATAAGATGAAACATTTGACATATTATGTACCATTAGGTAGGTACTTATATTTTATATTAATTAGATAAGAAATGAATAAACCAAATTATGGTAATTTCTAAACGCATAAAAACAAAGAGGCAAATATATGCAAAATATTTAAGAGCAAACCACTGAGGCATTGTTTTGTGTATTATTATAATACACTAGAAACTGATAAACTTTGTGGAAATATCGTTTTAAATTTGGAACAGTTATATTTTTTTTTGTATAGTATAAGGGTGCCAAACGAGCACACAGTCCACTTGATGGTAAGTGGTTGCTGCGGCCCATAGACATCCACATCTATCCTCTATTACAAATCAAAATGCAGATGCGTTGTTATCCGTGAGGACTAAGATGGAATGCGTGACGGCGTTGACGGCTCCGTGGCGCAGTGGCTTAGCAATCAGTTGTTGCGCTGGGGGTCGCGGGTTCGAATCCCGCACGGAACAAGTATTTGTATGGCCTACAAATAATTGTTCCGGGTCTGGATGTTTGTCCTTGTGCAATTTATGTTTGTAAACTGCCTCCACGACACAGGAAAAAATCCTAGAGCGGGGGTAACGTTTTTTAAAAAAATAAAATAAATAAATAAAATGCCTCATTTCCAGTAAAAAGGGCCTCCGGCCACCTGCACTCACCAAGCGAAACGCAGAGGTAAACCTCTACTTCACGCTGGTTTTCTGTGAGGTCGTGGTACCACCCCGGTTCGAGCCGGCCCATCCGCGCGACAGCAAAAGCTGCCGCGTGGCTCTACCACTGTTAGTTTAATTAGGATATTATATATATAGTTTAATTAGTAGTAATATGTAATATATTCATTAAAATTTAATGATAAGTAGCAATAAGTTGACATAGTTTTAGCGCATTCTGAAGAACGGCTTGCCAGCGCATAAAATGCGAAAAACAAACATTACGTTTACTTCTGAATGTTTTTTTTTTTAATTTAGTAAGCATAATTTTGTTATATTATCCAGTACAATACGGAACAGAAATTAACTTATTTTTGATACTTTTATATTGCATAATATCCATAAGTTACTTTGAAATTTTTCATTTCCAAATTTTAAACTTAAGTTCAAATATACTAATATATAATAATAAGTAAATATATAATATACATAATGATATACCGTATAAATAAGCATTTTAATTTTATTTGAAATTATCCCAAATTGTATGTGATTTATGGGCAACAATGTTTTTCCTACCGATTGAATGTGTATGTGAGTAATAAAATCAATTAAATAACGAATTACCACGCATATAGAATTTAAAGGATAAAAAGGACCACAGAGTTTTTTTTATATACTGAAAAGGACAGAATGTTTGAGATTATTTTTCGTCACCATTTGCCTATATCACATGTGTAGAATAGTTATATGAGTAGTTATAGATTTAAAGTAATTAAAAATCAAAACAAATAAATTACTAACAATGATTATAATATGCGAATGAAGTCGCGGGAACAGCTAGATGATAATAATATTATAAAGAGGTGAAGATTATTTGCCCGATAATAAAGTATCAGATTGACATAGGAGTGCAATATTGTTAAAGAAAAATTATTAAAAAAAAACTGTTTAGTATTGCATACCCGCCCGCCAAGCGTGGCCACTATGTTAAATATCTTATTATCTACGAGGTAATTTATGCGAGAGCCCTATACTTAGCAGGGATCGTATGATAATAATATGCTGTGATAAACGAATAAAGTTAATATATCGAATAAAAAAAGGATTACATTTCGAGAGGATATTCGCTGTTATCAAGAAAATGCTGCTTACCATCTCATAGTTCAGATTAGGTACTTATTTCACCTCATACGAAACGCTAAGAATGATATGGGGTAGTGGATGTTGATACTAGGCCACTACACAGTTATATCTGAATATTCAGCCGTGAACTTTTGTTATGCTGTATTGGTATCGCTTAATGAATACGGATCACAAATGAAACGAGGCTAGTTATTATTAACACGTGAATGGTTTATTGGTCTGAATCGCTGGAGTCCGAAGCGGGCGCTTCGTCCACGTCGACGGTGAACTTGTACTCCTGGTCGGCGCCGAGGTACGCGTCCGACATGAAGTACAGCGTGTACGTGTGGCGGCCGGGCGCGCCGCACACGAAGTCGAGCCGCACGCGGGCCGCGCGCCCCAGCGACACGCGCTTGATCGACAGCAGGCTGTTGCTGCGCGGCTCGCCCACCACCACCCACCAGCCCTCCTCGCGCTTCTGCAACCAGCACCGCGCGCATTGTATATACAGGCAAAGGCAACTGTATCGATACAGCCTAGTGTACTTAAAAAACATGTAGATAATGTCTCACTTCCCGCACAAATATTATGTCACTCTATAGTAACGTACCTGTGGGAAGAATGGTGCGATCACCGGTCCAATGATTTCGTCCTCCCTCTCCAGCGACACTTCTACTACGATGGGTTTGCCTACGCGCAAACGTCGTTCATTCTTAACCTAAAACAAAAGAAAATTTGATTTAATATATCGGTATGGTCGAAAAAAAGAGAATTGATAAATATAAAGAGTATATCCTGATATACACTATGACCACTGTAAGGTGTGACGTCAATTCAGTATACTGTGAAGGAGTGCCTTTTTAATTTGACATACTGGTCATTGTTTAAAACGGAACGCAGTCCAGTATACTGTGATCCCCATTTTTGACACTGTTTTGAAATTAAAATATTTATCATGTACACGTTTTCTGTTCAACAAGAAAAATTATTATTTGAATGTTGATGCATTTAAAACTCAATGTCTGAGATTTAAATAACAATATTAAATCACAATAATAACAATTATTTGTGAAAGTTGTTAAATCTCTAGGCGCTGTTATGTTTTTTGATCACTTGATCAAAGTACTGAGAGCACCTTACCACGAAAGCGCCAGTCCCCACAGTACCAATATGGCGGCGGTTGATGACGTCATATATTTCCCTAGGGTGCTGCGGCAGTATACCGACACTCCATAACGGAACGAATTTTACACCAGTGAGAGCACTGAGCAGTGCTCACAGTATATATCGGAACACGACCATAAATTATTATGTGATAGAGCCAACCCAATTATTGTACTAATTAATTATTAAAATCACAGCATTAATCTATCCATCTATCCACTCCAATCTACAAAAGTCAACTGCTAAATATAGGCCTCTCCTATAGATTGCCTCATAAGGATTTTGCCATGGTTGCCATGGTTGGCAAATGAAGTTTTCTATTAGAGTTACTATCAGAAAGATGCTGCCGCCCATCTCCTGTTCCATCATCCCTCTGTCGTCTCTTACGACATAGAAAGAATTATAAGAGAAAGATTATATTCTTACACCGCCACTAAACAGTTTATATTTCACAACATGAATAGCTCTGTTCTATCAGGAAGAACCGTGCTTTCACAGAATACCATTAAAATTGCAGCATTATACATCTGCGTTTTATATGCTGAGAGACGGAGGATCTTGTTACTAGTAAATAAAATAAAAACAAGCGAAGCGAATTCCTTCGTTATGTTGGAGAAGCGACCAGGCGGCCAATTGAGGGTAGATTTACCATTACCGTTACAGCCTATTAAGTCCAGCTGAACATAGGGCTTCCATATAGATAATCTCGTAGGGGAGGGGGGGGAGGAGGGATATTTGCCATAATTGCCACGCTTTGGCAGCCGCAGTTTTTTAATTTATAGTCGTTATTATGACGACGCTACTGCCCATATCCTCATTTGTTCCCCTCTGTCGTCTCCTACGACACCCACAGGATGATACGGGATAGTGGATATTCTTACACCGCCACTACACGGTAAAAAAGGAGGGTATCCGCAGTAGAACCAGAGCATTCGAGACAGGCCAATGGATTTAAGTAAGCTGAAGTGGCAATGGGCCCGCCATATAGTTCGACTAACCGACAATCCATGGGGAAGGAAGGTTCTCGAGTGGCAGCCTCGTACCGGCAGGGGTAGGGCGTAGTATAGGGCGGCTCCCCACTAGATGGAGTGACGACCTGGTAAGATATGCAGGAAGTCGATGGATGCAGGTAGCTCAGGACCATGGGTATTCCTTGGGGGAAGCCTATGTTCAGCAGTGGACTTCCGAAGACATGTAATGGAGGAATGAATGAACACGGTAAATAGGGTTAGATTTACTATAGAAATAACCTATCATCCAAACTCTATACCAGCAACGACGAGGCTGGGTAGTACCTGGTACTTACCTCATAGGTGAGTTCGACGTTGGGATATCTGTTGCAGAAGCGAGCCACGTCGGCCATTTCTGTGGGCGACAGTTGCAGCAGCTTCGCGCGCGCGTTGTCCTCCAGCTCCATCACATCGAACACCGTCTCCACACCCTGATGATGAACAGTAAAAGTTACAGTCTTTATACGTCCCCACAGTTGGGCACAGGCCTCCTATGAAAAGGTTAATTATTTATTTCTTTAATCTTAAATGTAAGACTTCTTAAAGCTTAAACTAATGGTTCTTTTGTCCAGTTAATGTCGCAAGATAAAGAGTACTTCGTGCTGAACAAATTTGCATGCGACGGAGAAGGGAAGAAATCCTTACTTTAACAACTCGCAAATAGCAACGTGGTAGAGCCATGCTGCAGCAATATTAGTAGTATAGTTGTAGCACGAATGGGTCGGCTCGACCGGGTAGGGACAACGCTCTCACAGAATACCAGCGTAAATTACCAGCTTAACGCTGCTGTGTTTCGTATGGTGAGTATAGAGAACCGGAGACCCTTTTTACTTCCATCTTAGTCCTCACGGGTGACAACGTATCTGTATTTTGATTCCCAAACGAGGATAAATGTAGATGTCTATGGGTCACAGCAACCACTTACCACTTAAAAAAGCTATGGGTGTGTAAATCTAGTTAAATAAACGGTTACGAGCATTCGTTTTCAAATTTGATATCTTACGCCGGGTTTCTATATATAAAAACGCTTCGTTTTCTTTTACGAGCTGTATTACAGTAAATTAAAAGAATGAAAACTCGCTTTTTTTTAAGACACAACACAGCGTTTAAACATGTTATCATTTTAAATCACCCTAAGTTGTTGAATAGTTTTTTTTTCAAAACGTTGTTTTGTCGCATTAGAACCAAACGGTTTGCTTCGTCTTTTGTAATGCGTACAGCAAAGGAGTGGATTAATTTGCCAGCGTCTGTCTTTTAGTCCGAATACAATATAGGCGTCTTCAAGGCAAGAGTGCATAGGCTTTTGTAATTCAAGACAGTGCGATTTACCATCTCGGGCTGCATCAGCACTTACCACCAGGTGGGATTGTGGTCAAGCTTGTGGTCAAGATCGAAGAACGAAACGTTTCTTGTATATAGGAATAGGGCATTAAAGTTACTAGTGGTTTAAGCAAAATTTACATGTATGTGACTTTGAACTATAAGTTACGCGTTACGATTTTTCTACGTTATAAAACAAAGTCGCTTCCCGTCGTCTGTACGCTTAGATCTTTTAAACTACGCAACGGATTTTGATGTGGTTTTCATCAATAAACGGAATAATTCAAGAGGAATGTTTATATGTAATATAATTGTTCTATCCGTGTGTATGTAACTGAACTCCTCCTAAATGGCTGGCAATGATTTCAAAGGCAAAAATCGCCCATCTAAACATTTTACTAATGTACCTTCTTCAAGCAAGCAAAAGTAGTACCATCTGTCATAACACATACGAACTGCATGAGTGCCGAGTTGCATTTATAGGCTGCACTGAAGGTATTTAGTAACGTAATAAATAAAAATAAAATTATTTTTCAAGAATACCATTTCATAAATTAGAAATGAAACAACCCCAAAGAGTAATTTAGTACCTCATGTTAGGGTGTTTCGCTCTTACCCTGGTGTTTAATATTTACACTATACTACGCGAAAATACCATAATTTTATCTTCACGTCGACCGACTTGTATTATTGGTGGGTCCTTTTACTTTTTAATATTTACCCTACAATATCGAGAATTTCTGTATGTTCAGTAACACCAAATCAGGCAACGACAGGGTAGGCGGGAATTATTCATGTGATGGTTTAATATCTAACAATATTTTTGAATTTGCTATAAACACATCGTAATGCAATTTTATTTAAATTCAAAACCAAAACGCCGAAAATTTAAACTTTTAGATACGCTAGACGCGTGACGCAAAAATCCCCCGTATAGAGGCGATGGCAAAAAATATGAAACGTCAAACATGGTATACTTTTGGAAAAAAAAGTATAATTTTATTTTCGATGTTTTTTTTATAGAAATAGGGTGACAAACGAGCACACAGTCCACCTGATGGTAAGTGTTTGCTGAGGCCCATAGACATCTACAACTATCCCTGTTTGCGAATCAAAATGCAGATGCGTTGTCAACCTTGAGGACTAAGATGGAATGCCTCTTTGCCAGTAAAAAGGGTCTCCGGTTCTCTACACGCACCATACGAAACGCAGCAGTGTTAAGCTGTTATTTTACGCTGGTATTCTGTGAGAGCGTGGTCCTTCCCCGGTCGAGCCGACCCATTCGTGCTACAACTGTACTATAAATATAGCTAGCTACAGCTTGGCTCTTACCACGTAAAAAAACAATATTTTTGAAGGTCTGAATCCAGCCCTAGCGTAATGTAAAGTCGCGTTGGCCCTAAACTGTCATTTTCGTGCCAACGCATTGGTGACATTTAGTTGCGCGGTTGGCCCGGTCCTTACGCTAGTAATATGTCTGGACTAATTTTGATGACATTGTGTGTGTGTGTGTGTGTGTGTGTGTGTGTGTGTGTGTGTGTGTGTGTGTGTGTGTGTGTGTGTGTGTGTGTGTGTGTGTGTGTGTGTGTGTGATTAAGTAGATTAGAGAACGGTTTAGATTCACAATTGGACGCGGTAAGTGACGTTGTTGTCGAGATCCAGAAATCAACCGTGCGAAGACGGGGCACATCGCTAGTTTTTTTTTTATAATACTAGTGCCAATGCAAAGTGACAAACCAACTTACAGCCTACGTGATGGTAAGTGGCTACTGCGGTCCATTGACATCTGTAGACAACTTCATACAAAGAAGCCTGCGTTGTCATAACTGAGTACTTACATGGAATGCCTCGCAGCGTGTAGTACGCTTCAGATGCAGTACAACAAGCACTATTATTTAACGGCATGAATATATACAAGAGGGTGGAATCTAACCACAGAGACAAAAGAAAATTCCTATCGCTTAACCCTTTTAAATAGACCTAACAATAACTTATGCTCAAGGTGTCAAAAACATGTTTCTATTACATTAAATATTTCATTCCATACATACATCTACAGAATCTAGGGATACCTTAATCCTAAATTATTTACGACTTTATAGTTTAAATTTTTTTTAGTTTCATAAAAAGTTTATATATAGATTGAAATCTCTTTTATTCTATTTTCAAAATTTTAAAATGTAAACAAAAAAAAAAACCAAAAGAAAAAACAAAATACGGCGGCAAAATAGTTAATAATTCGTTATATAGGAAAATTAAAATTCTTCTACTGATAGTAATTAATGAAAAGGGATTAGATTGTTTTTCTTTTTTAATTTAACGTGCCGTGTGAGCTTTAAGAGTCACGTCATGTGGTCATTTGAGTCGAGATTAAATGTTAACGAGTCGTGGGGCATGTTAGATAATGGTGCTATTCAACGCGTCGTTGCCGAGGCCCTACACACCAGCCGAAACGTGATATCAAGGTTGTGGCCACGTTATCGCTGTACTGGAGATGTGGCTGAACGGCACACGGTTAGATATCGTGTTATTACGCAGAGACAGGATCGATTTCTCCAAACGACCGCCAGAAGACAAGCCAATATCACAGTGATGAAACTACTACAAAGGCTCCAGAAGGATCACCAGCTGCTGGTAAGCGAGCAAACCGTGCAAGGAGGTTGCATGGAGTTGGTTTTCATGCTCGAAGACAGCTTCGTGTTTCAACATTGCGACGTGACAATCGCGGTCGACGGCTTTCGTAGGCTCGGGAGCATTTACCATGGAGTGACGAATAATGGTCTTTGGTGCTGTTCACCGATGAGTCCCGGATTGGGTTTCACGAAGTTAAACCCAAACCGGGACTCATCATTGGGTTACGAAGAACACGCGTTCGGAGAAGTCCAGGAAGAGTTAGCCGTCTACGGCACCCTCAGGAGGTCCACTCATACCGAGGCGGGACAATCATGGTGTGGGCAGGAATTCGTCTTGGCGGGCGAATCTAGTTTGGATCCAAGGCAGCATAACTGCACAAAAATACCACTAGGAGGTATCCTACGTCCTATTCTCCTTCCCATACGGCGCGGCTAGTGTCGGCCGCTCTCCTAGACCATGATATTCAAGTTTTGGATTGGCCTGCACAATCGCCCGACTTAAATCCTATCGAACATGCCTGGGACATGTTACAACGAAAAGCTTTGAGAGATTTCCCGCCAAATTTGACGACGGAACAACAACTTTACGAACACTTGCAAAGAACATGGGACCTCATACCGCTGCACGACATTGACAATTTAATTTTAAGTATGAACAATCGATGTCGACGTGTAATTAATGTAAGAGGTGGCAACACTGATTATGAATAATTAGATTTTATAAGAATTTTTAAATTTTAATTAAAATTAATAATTTTATAAGAAGAAATTTAGTTTTCTTATCATACTGATTTTTTTCGGCGATTAAAAATTAACATTTTTATTTAAAACAAAAAAAAAATAAGACTAAAATAATAATTCTTTAAAAAAATAAGAATTTCATATAAAATAATAATTCTTCCATTTATTGTATCCAAAAATAGGTTTTTAGATATTTGATGAAAATAAAATATCCCTGGATTCTGTTGACGTGTTTATTTTCCATCAGGGATGGAATGTTATCTTCAAATTTAAAAGAATATTCACTCTTGCGATAGTCTTTGGCAAAGAGACCGCGATAACATGCATAAAAATACAGTAAAATTGACTTTTTTTTTATAGTATAAGGGTGACAAACAAGCACACAATCCACCTGATGGTAAGTGGGCACTGTACATAGACATCTACATCTATCCTCGATTACGAATCAAAATGCGTTGTCAGCCGTGAGGACTAAGATGGAATGCCTCGTTTCCATTAAAAAGGGTCTCCGGTTATCCACACTCACCATACGAAACACAGCAGTGTTAAGCTGCTACTTTACGCTGGTATTCTGTGAGAGCGTGGTCCTTCCCCGGTCGAGCCGACCCATCTGTGCTACAACTATACCAGTAATATGGTTGCAGCATAACTCTACGCACGTACGCTCTTTTTTTTGAAGTTGGTTAAAAATACGCTTTGCGTAATTGACTAACGCTTTTATTTACCAGTCTTAGTACAGGCTCGTTGGTCTAGGGGTATGATTCTCGCTTCGGGTGCGAGAGGTCCCGGGTTCAAATCCCGGACGAGCCCTAATATTATTTTGTGCTTACGATTTTATCGACGCGATAGATTTTACGTACGGCTATTTTGGACACTACTTTATCTATTTTTTTTTATTTAAAAGCACTAGTATCGACTTTAATCGATATACAACCAGTGGGATATTTGAAACTAGGCACTAAGGGCATCAGGAAACTTTTTGAACGCCACTTTTGTTAGGAAAATGTAAGGGTTAATGTTTCTTTCTGTGTTATTAGTTATATTTTATATTTATTTGCTAAGAAATAAATAAATCAAACTACAGATATTTCTAGAAGTAAAAAAAAAACGAAAAAAAAAGTTAATAATGTGCAAAATAAATTAAAGAGCAAACCACTGAGGCGTTGTCTTGTATATTATTATAATACTCTAGAAAGTGATAAGTATTATTTAAAACTAAAGAAGGTAAAGTTATGAGCTGTATGATTATGAAACAGATAGCACTTTTGAAAGTATCTACTCACGCCGCGTATCGGTACTTCACAATCCTCTTAATAAATAATGTGAAACTGAACAAATTTTAAGACAACCACTAAAAGAAACAAAATGATGGTACATAATTTACTACTGATTGTGTTAAATCTCCAATTGTGTGGAAATAAAGTTAAGTATTTTGTTTGTGTAATTACTATTATTGAAGTGAAAAATTCTTTAGCATCGTTGTGCTTTGCAACAAATGAAACGAAGAAGCGACACCGAAAAGAGGCAAATAAGTATACAAATCTATAGGAGAAAATTAGATAGAATCTATACTAATATAATAAAGCGAAAGAGGTTTTTTTTTTTTGTTTAAAACTACCAATCCCTGAAATTCTTAGTCCGATTTCATAAACTATTTTTGTATATGATAGCTAGATATACGAGTAATAGTATAGGCTCTAGCCTTAGGCCTTAGATCTAGCATTAGGCTACACCTCTCAGGTAGCCTAAAAAGCTTAGTAATAGTTATTAATACGTAAATACTATTTTCTACACAAATATAGATCTTTCCTCCATCTAAAAAAAATCCGTAAGCCACAATAAGGTATTTTGTGACATTATTTGCTGTCAAGTTTTTTTTTATAGTATAGGGTGACAAACGAGTATACAGTCCACCTGATGGTAAGTGGTTGCTACGGCCCATAGACATTTACATCTATCCTCTATTACAAATGAAAATGCAGATGCATTGTCACCCGTGAGCACTAAGATGGAATGCCTCATTTCCAGTAAAAAGGGTCTCCGGTTCTCTACACTCACCATACGAAACACAGCAGCGTCAAGCTGATATTCTGTGAGAGCGTGGTCCTTCCCCGGTCGAGCCGACCCATTCGTGCTACAACTATACTACTGATATAGCTGCAGCATGGCTCTACCACGTTGAAAAATATATTTCTTTTTATTTAAAGGTTTTACTTCTATCACGTGTGAACTGCACACATGCTCTTTTTACTATCCGATGTGGGGAAGACAAAGGGATCTTAGTTCATACAGCCATAAACACAATCAAATTGCTTTTGTGTTAATTATGGAAAAACGCGAGTGTATGTTGGCACATAATTTTTTTTTGTGCACATCTATGTCAAGAGATACTTTGAACACTTCTACTATACTAAATGTTAAAACAGGTACATTCCATTTTCAATGTTTCATGTTTTAAATACAGTGTTATTTTTCAAAGAGTATAAATAATGATATACCGTTAAAGCAGTTTTTGAAAATGCGAGTAAAAAGGCTCCTACTTTTAATTGAAATCATCGAAAATTGAATGTGATTTATGGGCAACAATGTTTTTGCCTACCGATCGACCCTTACGAATGTGTGCGTGCGCAGTAAAATCAGTTATAATAATGCATTATCACGCATTTTGAATTTAAAAGATAAAAAAGGGCAGAATGTTTGAGATTTTTTTAAATAAATTTTTCTTTGCCATTTGCCTATATTGCTTATTCTGATCCTTCTTTGCAAATTAGACCGGTTATTGCAAAATAGCCATGTATAATGATTTTCTATTCCATTTTTTTACAGACCGTTTGCCATAATCCTTGTGAAAGAAACGTAGTGATTATACACTCTTAGATCCTTGCATTACAAATGTCATTATATCATTATCGTCATTATATCATCGGTGAAACTACGCTAAATGCTGTTTCCACCGTTTTTTGACGGGAACATAACCGGCGACGGATTGCTGCTCCTGTATTATTGTTTAAATAATGGTTTGAAGTGGACTTGATACTATTATTACTATTGACTGATATGTAAAAGTGGTGCGATTTTGTGTATTAAGTGTCTGCGCATGTGAACTATTAGCGGAAACAGTGAAACAAGTGCTCTGATGGTGATGGATTCTCAAGATAAGGTGTCTGTCTGCTTAGACACCTTGAGATACCATCCCCAACTGTCAGCTGTCTGCTGGCTCGTTTTTTTTATTTTTTTTTTTATATAGGATAAGGGTGACAAACGAGCACACAGTCCACCTGATGGTAAATGGTTGCTGCGGCCCATAGACATCTACATCTATCCTCTATTACAAATCAAAATGTAGATGCGTTGTCACCCGTGAGGACTAAGATGGAATGCCTCATTTCCAGTAAAAAGGGCCTCCGGCCACCTGCACTCACCAAGCGAAACGCAGAGGTAAACCTCTACTTCACGCTGGTATTCTGTGAGGTCGTGGTACCACCCCGGTTCGAGCCGACCCATTCGTGCGACAGCAAAAGCTGCCGCGTGGCTCTACCACTGTTAAAAATTTGCCATCAAAATCTCCCAAGTGCTGCATAATGTGACGTATCAACATATTGTGAAGCAGTATAATATGAAGGATAATTATTAAAATATATTGTAACTTCAGGCTCAGAAGGGCTAGAACCCAGAGCCGTAAAGCCAGTTAAAAAAATGTTGTTTCCATCCATTGATTTCACACAAAGATATATCAGTTGCATCCCTTTTAAATGGCATTTGGTCCCCTAATTTTTTTTGTTTTGTTCGGTATGTTGAATATGCGACTGCTTCATTTTACTAGCTTCGTCTACTCTAGTCTACTTAACACAGACCTAAATGAAACTTGTTGATAAAAATAATGTCAGTAATATCTTTTATACTAAAGTTCAAGCACCAAAAGCACTTATATAGACTCGGGCCAGATGTTTTATGGAGTAACCAAGGTAGAGTTGATTTGTAACAACAAATATCTCAGGTGTGCGTGATGGTGTGTGCATGATTTTGTGTGATAGCGTGTGTGATGGTGTTTTTGTGTGATGGCACGTGTGATGGTGTGTGTGTGATGGTGTGTGTGTGATGGTGTGAGTGATGGCGTGTATGATGTCGTGTTTGTGGTGGTGTTTATGATGACGTTGTGATGGTGTGCGTGTGGTGGTATGTATGATGGAGTGTTTGTTGGTTGGCGTGTGTGATGGTGTGTGTGACGGTGTGTGTGATAGTATGAGTGATGGCATGTGTGATGGTGTGTGTGATGTAGTGTGTGACGGTTTGTGTGATGGTGTGTGTGATGGTGTATTTATGATGGTGTGTGTGATGACGTGTCTCATGGTGTGCGTGATGGTGGGTGTATTTGTTGGATGGCGTGTGTGATGCTGTGTCTGATGGTGTGTGCGTTATTGTATGTGTGAATGTGTATTAGATGGTGTGTGTGATTGTGTGTGATTGTGTGTGTATGTATGCGTGTGTGTACGCGTGTATGATTGCGTGTGTGATGGTGTGTGTGTGTGTGTTGGTGGCTGTGATTGTGTGTGTGATGGTGTGTGCGACAGCGGGTGTGATGACATGTATGCGATGACGAGTGTTTTGGCGTGTGTGATGGTGTGTGTGATGGTGTGTATGATGGGGTGAGTGATGGTGTGTGTCATGGTGTATTTGTTATGTTGTTTGTGATGGTGTGTGTGTAAAGGCGTGTGTGATGATGTGTGTGTGATAAAGTGTTTATTGGCTGGCTTATGTATTGGGTGCGTGATGGTAAGTGCGTGATGGTATGTGGGTGAATGCATGTGAGATTGCGTGTGTGATGGTGTGTGTGTGTGATTGCATGTGTGATTGCGTCTGTGCTTGCGTGTGTGATGGTGTTTGTATGTGATGGAGTGTGTGATGGTTTGTGTGATGGTGTGTGTGATGGTGTGTGTGTGTGATAGTGTTTGCGTGATGGTGTTTGTGTGATGGTGTGTGTATGTGTAGGTGTGTGTGTGATGGTATGTTTGTTGGTGTGTGTGATTGTGTATTTGTGATGATGTGTGATGACGTGTGTGATGGAGTCTGTGTTGGTTGGCCTGTGTGATGGAGTGCGTGATTGTGTGTTTGTGATTGTATCTGTTATAGCGTGTGTTATGGCGTGCGTGATGGTGTGTCAGAATGTGTGTGTGAATGCGTGTATGATTGCGTGTGTGAAGGTGTGTGTGTGTGATGGCGTGTGTGATGACGTATTTGATTACATGTGTGATTGTGTGTGTGATTGTGTGTGAGATTGTGTGTGAGATGGTGTGTGTGTGTGTGTGTGTGTGTGTGTGTGTGTGTGTGTGTGTGTTGATGTGTGTGTGAGTGATGGTGTGTGTGTGTGTGTGTGTGTGTGTGTGTGTGTGTGTGTGTGTGTGTGTGTGTGCGCGTGTGTGTGTGTGTGTGTGTGTAATGGTGTGTGTGTGTGTGCTGTGTATGATGGTGTGTAGGATGGTGTATTTGTGGTGGTGTTTATGATGACGTGTGTGATGGTGTGTGCGATTGAATGTGTGATTGCATGTGTGATTGCGTGTGTGATAGCGAGTGTGATGGTGTTCGAATGTGATGGTGTGTGTGATGGTGTGTTTGATGGTGTGTTTGATGGTGTGTTTGATGGTGTGTGCGATGGTGTGTGATTTGGTGTGTGTGATGGCGTGTGTGATGGCGTGTGTGATGGCGTGTGTGATGGCGTGTGTGATGGCGTGTGTGAAGGCGTGTGTGAAGGTGTGTGTGTGTGTGGTGGTGTGTGTTATGGTGTATGTGATGGCATGTGTGATATGGTGTGTGTGTGTGTGTGTGTGTGTGTGTGTGTGTGTGTGTGTGTGTGTGTGTGTGTGAGTGTGTGCGCGCGCGTGTATGTGTGCGCGAGCGAGTGCGTGTGAATGTGTGTGTATGTGTGAGGGCACCTTATCGGCGCAGCGTTGCACGATTTCGGCGGTGAAGTGCGGCAGTTGGCGCAAGTAGGAGTCCTTGGCCCACATGGCCTGCGTCACCATCTGCGCCAGCTCCATGGCGGCCACGCCCGGCGACAGCCAGCCGCTGCTCGACACCACGTCCACGCAAGCCTGGATCAGCCGGATCGCCTGCAGAACAACTTCTTATTACTATCTTCCACTATTAACCTTACATCTTACTAAAGTCCACCGCTGAACATAGGCCTCCTCATAGATAGTCACATAGGGGACAATTCATCAGTATTTAGCCACAGTTTAAAAAGATGTTCAATCATTATCACAATATTCTCGGTATATTTCGCTATAAAAAAAAAATTCGATCATAATTACTATATTCGGGTATATGTCGTTATTTAAAAAAAAATCGATACACAATACTCTGGTGTATTTCATTAATACAAAAAAAATATATGTTTATTTAAAAAAAGATCGTCGATCAATATCACAATATTCCGCTATATTTAGTAATTTCAAAAAAAGATCTTCGATCACTATCACTATATTCCGGTATATTTGGTTCTTTTAAAAAAAGATCTTCGATCACTATCACTTATATATCCCGGTATATTTGGTTCTTTTAAAAAAAAATCTACGATCATTATCACAATATTCCGGTATATATGGTTATTTTAAAAAAGATCTTCGATCACTATCACTATATTCCGGTATATTTGGATCTTTTAAAAAAAAATCTTCGATCATTATCACAATATTCCGGTATATTTATTTATTTCAAAAAAAGATCTTCGATCATTATCACAATATACCGGTATATATGGTTATTTTAAAAAAGATCTTCAATTTTTGTCACTATATTCCGGTATATTTGGTTATATTAAAAAAGATCTTCGATCACTATTACTATATTCCGGTATATTTGGTTTTTTTAAAAAAGATCTTCGATCATTATCACAATATTCCGGTATACTTAGTTATTGTAAGACAAAAATCTTCGAACATTATCACTTTATTCCATTATATTTCGATATTTAAATAAAAATCGATAATTATCACTATATTCTGGTATATTTGGTTATTTAAGAAAATCGATCACAATCCACTATACTCAAGTGTATTTCGTTATTAAAAAATCCGATAATTATAAGTACAATCCGGCATATCATGTTATTAAAAAAAAGTTTTTCGATCATTATCACTATTTTCCGGTATAATTCTTTTAAAAAAATGATCACTATAACTACATTTCGGTATATCGTGTTAGTAAAAAAAGTTTTTATTGTACTTAGTCACGACATTCCGGTATATTCCGTGACTTGTGTCCGTTAATGGTAAATTCACTATAATATTCCGGTATATTTCGTTACTTAAAAAAAAATCGATCACTATCCACTATACTCCGGTGTATTTCGTTTATACAAAAAAAGTCGATTATTATCACTACATTCCGGTATATATCGTTATTGAAAAAAATCGATCATTATCCACTATACTGCGGTATATTTCGTTATTAAAAAAATTCATATCACTAATATACATAGGCTGCACTAAAAGTATCGGGAATGGAATATTTCCACTGTTCCTGTCATATTAAAATCTTTTTAATTGAAAACTCCTTGGTTTTAAAAATCGAATACCATTTATTTATTTAAAAAAAGATTCTCGGTCTTGTCACAAGGTTTTGTCAAACTTGTTTAGTCGTTGAGAAAATGGAATTGACTCGAGAAAATTCAAGAGCGATGATTTATTATGACTTCCGAAGTGGTTTAACACAAAAACAGTGTGTTGACCGGATGATTTCTGCATTTGGTAATGAAGCCCCATCCAAAACCACAATTTATCGCTGGTTTGCTGAATTTCAACGTGGACGTGTCAAGCTCAGTGATGATCCTCGTCAAGGTCGTCCAAAAACTGCAGTCACCCAAGAAAACGTTGCTGCTGTGCGTAAGCTGATTGAGGAAGATCGTCATGTGACATTTATTGACACGCGAAATTCAGACAACTTTAGACATTGGCATGAGTCAAATACAAATAATCTTGCATGAACAATTAGGTGTAAAAAAGTTGTTTTCCCGATGGATACCGCATTCGCTCTGTGAAGAGCAAAAAGCGGCTCGCGTTACTTGGTGCGTCAGAACTCTCGAAAGATTCCACGAAGGATCCTCAAATGCTGTATACAACATCGTATCAGGTGACGAATCCTGGATATACGCGTACGAACCCGAAACAAAAAACCAGTCATGAGTTTGGGTGTTCGAAAATGAGTTAAAGCCAACTCTTGAGGGACAAAGAACGGTTAATGCAGAATGGTATGCTAGCATTTGTTTGCCACAGGTCGTTTCTGAACTCCGTAAAGAGAAATGCAACCGCCGCATCATCCTCCATCACGACAATGCGAGTTCTCACACCGCACACAGAACAAAAGAGTTTTTAGAGCAAAAAAACATAGAATTATTAGACCATCCGCCGTACAGCCCCGACCTAAGCCCTAATGATTTCTATACTTTCCCTAAAATAAAGAATAAATTGCGTGGACAGAGATTTTCATCACCTGAAGAAGCTGTCGACGCCTACAAAACGGCCATTTTGGAGACCCCAACTTCCGAATGGAATGGTTGCTTCAATGATTGGTTCCATCGTATGGAAAAATGTGTCAAATTTGACGGAGAATACTTCGAAAAGCAATAAATACATTTTTAAATAGTAATGTTGTGTCACTTCCTTGATTCCCGAAATTTTCAGTGCCGCTCTCGTAGTGATATGATTGAATTTTTATACAATAAAAAATATATTTAAAAAAAAAACATTTTACGATCACTACTAAGCTACTGCGCCAAGGAGTCGTCAAAAGTATTACTACAGTCGACTCTCGATAATTTGATATTTCATTTCGGTCCCTTGATAAATACTCGATAAATTGAGTAAAATCAATATTAACTGGTCCCCACGGTAATATAAAGTTGAAAGAATAGTATCTTGCCCGCCGCCATCATGCAATAATTTGAAGTCTGAGCTTCTCTACTCTCGATAATTTGAAGCGTTTAACGTGCACAGACCTGTCGTTTATTTACGCACATGTACAGACCTGTCGATTGTTTACTTAAATGAGAGACTTCTTTTCAAAATGAACATTAGTGAATAAGCGTACAAAATGTTTAAAATAATAAATCACGAATTTTGATCAAACTCTTGTTTACTTGATTTTTACTCCCTACATCTTGGTTATCTGAGCTCCTGTTATTTTCAACTCTTGATTTTTTTCTCTGGTCCCTTGAATTTCAAATTATCGAGTCGACTGTATACTATAGTAATTTATTTTTAGACAGGTATTATTATTTATTAGTTAGTAATTTGCTTGCATGTAGGTTAGTTAAAACTGGTTATAACTAAACCTAATAATCAATAACTAATTAGCATCACATTATTGTAAAAATTGTTGTAAATGAGTATAGAGGATAGACGAAGCGACAATAGCAAAGTCGTGGGTTCGAATCCGTCATTCAACTACTGTCGAGAATCACACCTGACACAAGTGTTTGGGCCTTGGAATGTCGTGTAGTGGCGGTGTGAAATATTCAGCTCGTAATATGGCTGTAGCTAGTGCATTGTATAAGGACAGACATGCTAATCAATAATGAATTATACTGAATTCATATTTAAATCGAGCGTACTTCTTGCGATATATACGAAAACTAACCGATTAGCATCGCAACTACTCGCAGGAAACGTTTGACAAGCTGTCGCGAGTGCGCTTGCTACGTAGTTCACATCTGCAAGCCACTGTCTGACATTTCTTGCAAGTGGAAACACGGCCTAACAATGTTCACTACCGCATATCGCCCCGGGGATGCTGTAAGAGCCGACGGAGGGAAACAAACCAGTAGATGGGCAGCGGCGTCTTCCTGATACCAACTGAAACAAACTACAGTTGCAAGCCCGCCTGCCAAATATGGCAACTATGGCAAATATCCCCCCTATGAGGCAATATATGGGGAGGACTATGTTTAGCAGTGGACTTAGATAAGCTTTAATGAGGGCATCCACGACTTTTTCTGCCACCAGGGCGGCGCCACCTTACAATGAGGTAAAATATTTGACAGGTTTCTAAGCGGGTAAGATAATTTCTTAGGAAAATGTAAAAAGGTTTTAAAATGTAAAAAAATATTATTAGATTAAAAATGAATAAACCAAAATATAAATATAACTAAAAGTAGAAAAGTTAAAAATCAAACCACAGACGCATTGTGTTGTGTATTAATATAATACACAAGAATCTAGTGACTAGATAATGATAAAGTATGATTTAAAACTAATTTCTCAATTAACTGCCACATCTGGTGAGTGAAAGATTATTAGCCCTCGTTAAATAATTTGTTTGTATGTGTGATACAAATCGAAGCAAAAATCAATCTGTCGCAATAAGATAGTTAAAGCCGTGATATAGTTATATCCTTAGGGATAGATAATATTTTTAGTTATATGAAAGCGGGTCATATTTCATAACTATCTTACTAGACGAATCTAGTGAAATAATTATAATTGTAGTTTGTTTGTAATTTATTAGTCAAAACTACTTTTGATTTATACTTTTTGAATCTTTGAAATTAAAAAGTTAATAAATAAATTCTTTCAATTTTACATTTTATATCGTTATAATGTACGCGGATTTAGGGTGGCCCAACGGCCACCCCAGCCGCACCTTTACCTACTGTCAAAACAGGAACATGAACAACAACACAACAGGAACATCAATGTCGCGTAATTTGTTCCTCCTGTACATTCAATTTACAATTATAATTATTTCACTAGATTAGTCTAGTAAGGGTGCGTACAGATTAAGTAACATGTTATGTAACTTTTGTTTTATAACTCGTACACATTATATAACATTGTTTTACAACATTGCAACAAATAACAATACTGTACACATTAGAATAACAATACAATATAACAATGTTATAAGACATTGTCGTTTGTCGTTGCCCCGCACGACGCCTCCGTCGCATCTCGAGTTATATAACATTCAGCCTCCAAATTACCGAAACATGTTATATAACAACGCACCGTAAGACAGTTAAGAACCGGTATATAACTATATCCCTAGGGATATAACTATATCACGGCTTTAACTATCTTACTGCGACATATCTAAAACCACGCTTATTTCGTTGTAACACACACTCACGCACACATATGTCTCAAGCCTGGTTCCTCTGTATTGAGATGGTGTTCCAAGGTTTTGATACAGGAACTGTAGTCCACAAGGTGGTGGCCGTAGCTTACCTTGGTGAGCACGAGGGCCGTATCTAACACACACCATAGTGAAATTTTTATTACGTTGTAGAGCCATGCTGCAGCTATATTAATTGTATAGCTGCAGCAAGAATGAGTCGGCTCGACCGGGGAAGGACCACGCTCTCACAGAATACCAGCGTAAAATAGCAGCTTAACGCTGCTGTGTTTCGTATGGTGAGTGTAGAGAACCGGAGACCCTTTTTTTGGAAATGAGGCATTCCATCTTAGTCCTCACGGGTGACAACGCATCTGCATATTGATACGGAATCGAGGATAGATGTAAATGTCTATGGGCCACAACACCCACTTCTCATCAGGTGGGCTGTGTGTGCTCGTTTGTCACCCTAATACTATAATGAAAAAATTATTTTAGTAGCATATGTGTGGTTCCTCTGTCTGTTTGCTGGATGTGAGGCTCTGATCCGTGGACCGTAGCCCAAAAGCATTGGTAGCTGGTCACCTTTGTGAGCACGATGGCGGTGTCAGCCTGTAGCTCTGCTGGCAGCTGCATGCGCGACAGATGTGCTTGCAGCAGTACATGGGCCTTCACGTGCGGGTCGTTGTACCGCACTGTGGCTGACCCGGAGCCTGGCTTGTGTGGAACCCTGTACACAAAGTAATAATAATGTCATTTAGACCGAATTTCGGTCACGTTGGCCAGCCTCAACGGAGACTAGCCATCGCCGCAAGACAGCATTATAGTATACGAGTGTATGCGCAAGCACTCGTAATCCGATGGGACGGTAAACCGACACGAGCGGAGAGAGATCAGGCGCATGACTAACGGCTTTACGTGCTTTCCGAGGCACGGGGTTAAAACATCGTCAGCTTCTTGACTCCGGGCAGCTACTGAGAATTTCTTGATGGAAAAGCTCAATAATTGATTTTTTTTGGTCCGACCCGGCAATCGAACCCGGGACCCTTGATCAACAGTCGCACTACTACAACCCACTAGAACAACGAGGCAGTCGTAAAATTAATGTTATAATAACTAGCCTAATGATCGAAATTACATCCTAATTCATTAAATTTTTAAGTTTGTATTTCATGAGAGTATGAGGGTAGTGTAAGAATATCAATTACCGTTTGTCGTCGATTTTTTTTTGTCGCCTCGTAGGTGTCGTAAGAGGCGACAGAGGGAAACAAACTAAGAAAAGAGATCTATACAAATAAATAAAATTTAACTGTCTGTTTGTAAAATAACAGCTTTATACTAAATGCATATGAAAGTATATACGGTACTTATAACAAAAACACAATTCTTTAAAATTTTTATCTGTTCGTTTGTTCCGGCTTGGTCTCCGAAATGGCTGTACCGATTTTGACGGGACAGATAGCTGACGTTATAAGGAGTAACTTAGGTCTACTTTTATTCTAGAAAAATAATTAGGGGCTCTACGCAATAAAATTAAAACCCTAAATTACACGCGGAAAAAGTGGCGGGGAACAGCTAGTTACAAAATACAAAATATTGCGGTTACCAAACTCTCCTACTTAGCGTAACAACTATTACAAATATCCTCCTATGAGGCAATCTATGGGGGAGGCTGTTCAGGAGTGGACTTTAATAGGCTGTAATGGATGGATGTATAGAAGATAATCTACCAGGAGCACATGACCCACTGAGGGTCAAAATTTTCAAATCAACAGTAACATTACAACTATGTCAAAACCCCCCCTATGTGGCAATCTATGGGGGAGGCCTATGTTCAGCAGTGGATATTTGATGGTCTGTAAAGGTGACGGTAGTTATTGCGTTCTACTGTAACCGCAACCGCAACAATGCAACAATGACAAATAGCCCGGGCCTATCAAAAATCTGAATTTTGAACGGACGAACAATCGGGCATAACCTCAATCATGCAATATCATAATGTAACATTACACATTAGTTCTTTGCAATTATATTTTAATACATAAATTTGTATCCGCATTGAGGATCCGATCTAATTACATTTGCAGCATCTGGAGTCTGATAGGTCAACGAATTTCAAATCCTATGTACTCCAGGTTCCTGCAAAACACAAAGAGACATTTCTCACTCCCGATTTCTGGCCCTCTTAGATAGTGTTTCGCCGATACAGGGTCGCGCCAAAGGAGAAAGTTCCCTAAATAGTGTGTTATATTTATATTTTATATATATTTTTAGTTTAAGGTATATATTGCTATGGGCAAATGTTCTTCAAGTCCATGATGCCTTGAATTAAAGTAAAAATTTTCATTTTTGGAATTCGACTAAATCAATATATTATATACATCGCCCAAGAGCAGGAGCTTCTAAATAATATTGTTAATTGAAAGTCATTTTTTATTTGTACCACTAGATACGGGAACAAACCTCTAACCTGAGAAGAATCAGCATGAAACCCCCAGCAATACCTTTGCCTACAGTAATATTACACAATAAAAAAATAAAAAGTCTATTAAACTGACTTAAAAAAAGGTAGAGGTACTCAATTCGACTGTATTTTTTTAATGTGTGTTACCTCAGTACTTTTTTCTAGGTGAACCGATTTTAATGATTCATTATTTACTTGAAAGCTGGTGCTTGTCATATGGTCCCATATAAATTTGATCAAGATCCGACCAGTAGTTATTGAGTTATCCATAATAATGCGTATTTGATTGACTTCGACTACACTGATGATGTTCTCATTTTATATATATTGAAGTACCATTAATGTAATGATAAAACCAAGAAAATCCGTTGGAGCTTCCTCATATGGCCGACAGTGAATCCGAATTCCGTATGTCATCACCAGTGGTTGTGATGACAAATTGAACGAATGGAATTCTAAAAACAAACAACTTACTTAGCAGCGAGCGCCTTTATGATGTTTTCTTCACGGTGCCTGATGCACAAATCGGAGTACTCCGCTGCCGAGGAAATGATCTCCAGCAGACCACGGATCTTGGTCTTGCTGGTGAGGGACAGACTGAACAGCTCTGGAATTAAATGGAATGATGTTTGAATTATTTTTACTTACTTAACTATACCTATACGTGGCAGAGCAATGCCGCAGCTATATTAGTAGTATAGTTGTAGCACGAATGAATCAGTTCGTTCGTGGAAGCTGCTATGTTTCGTATGGTGAGTGTAGAGAACCGGAGACTTTTCACTCGAAACGAGGCATTCAATCTTAGTCCTCACGGCTGACAACGCATCTGCATTTTGATTCTCAAACGAGCATAGATGTAGATGTCTATGGGCCACAGCAACCACTTACCAGTCCACACACTTTTACTTCTTCAGTTAGCCGTCAGCCACCGGAATCTAATTCACCTGAGGACGCCTCGTCTATAGTCGAAACACGTGTCGTATTATCGACGGTGGTGTGTCTTTGATAGTGTGTGGTGATGGGATTAGTGGTGACGGGAATAGTGCACGCAATTGAGGGAGGGTGGGAGGTGCTCTTAACTAGGTAAAATACATCATTTACTTTTATCACCCCCGACGACATTGTTGCGTGCAAACGGACGAACCGATCTTGTTGATCTTTGGAAGTTGATCGAGTGCGTTCTTAGCTCAAGCTTCAAGAAAATCAAAATTTATTTGTTTATAGTTATTTATATATACATTTATTGATATATATATATATATATATATATATATATATATATATATATATATATATATATATATATATATATATATATATATGTATATATTAATATATATGTATATGAATTATATATTTTTATATATACGTGTATATTTTATGTATGTATTGCATGTATATATTTGACAACTTAACTGCCCAAACTCACTCTCTGTTCTACCCAAGGTTAGCTGGTAGAGAATGCCATATAGCATTAAGCTCGCATTTTGTACAAATATTTGCAATAAAGAATAAATAAATAAATAAAATCTGTTCAGCCGTTTGAAGATCATCAACTCTTTTTGTTTCTTGGGTGATTTTAAATTTTAAATTTAAAGTATTACGTTCATTTTTAATTAATTTTTAAAATCTATACAAATAAATAAAATTGAAGTGTCTGTTTGTAATATTAATATAACAGCTTTTTAATAAATGTATATGAGAGTATATACGCTACTAATAACAAAACAAAAAACAATTTTTTAAATTTTTGTCTGTCTGTCTATTTATTCCGGCTAATCTCCAAAATGGCTGGATAGATTTCGATGAGACTTTCACTAGCAGATAGCTGAAGTTATAAGGAGGAACTTAGGATACTTTTATTTTAGAAAAAAAAAAATTGGGTTCCGAGCAAAAGAATTAAAACCCATGAAATCGTAGTAAATTCCACGCCATCGAAGTCGCCAGGGACAGCTAGATTTACTATCTTTAATATAATAGATTTCCGCAAAATAAGGCTTGATTCTATTAATTTTGTTCTACCCTCAATATTATAAGCAAATAAACGGACTCACCGATGGTGGTGTAGTTGATATAGTAGTAAGAGGCGATCATGCCCAAATTGAGTGGTCTCACGTCCATCTCGTCCTCTATGGCGATGCACTTCGACTGTTCGAGCTCTGACAGGGTCGTTTCCACCAACTCCGAAAGATGGTCTGATAGGTGCCTGAGAACAATTAGCAAGCAAATACTTAGCAATTATGGCATTTAGCAATTTGTACAGGCGAACTGAACTGTAAATTTTGTACAGCCGACTTCAATATAAATTATTAAGAATAATTCAAAAACTGTTGGTCTGACCTTGATGAAATTCATATGGGATCACACGAGAAGTATCAGCTTTCAAATAAAAAAGAATAATCGAAATCGGTTCACCCAGTAAAAAGTTATGAGGTAACATACATAAAAATAAAAAAAACATACAGTCGAATTAAGTAGCGGCTTCTTTTTGAAGTCGGTAGAAAAGAAAAGGGTGAAATGTTGTGTGTTATCGTGTAAAAACTACTCAGATAGACGCTCTGATGCTATGGATGGCATCACATTTCATTTGTAAGTAATTTAATACCTAATTTCTTAAAATAGTTCTAGAAAAATCTCTTTACGTCGGGTTTCAAATATAATTAAATATATTCAACACTAGATGGCGACACTTTGTGTCATGGGAACTAAAAATATAAAGGTACGTAGAGCTCAGTATTGGTAACATAATCAAACAAACGTGATGAAATTTGTTGTTCATTCAGTCCTAAAGAATTTTTTATCGCAAAAATATTATTTTTATAGTTTTTATAATCATTTTGTGAACAGGCCGCCATCTATAGCCAAGGCAGCTGAACTACATTGCAACATCGATATGGAACGATGCGACTAGTTTTATCGGGAGATGGAAAACAGTTAAGTGGGCGGGGGCTTAACACCCCCCCTACACCGCAAATTGTCACGCGTTGTTACATAGTGAAATCTAATTACAACACCTCCTCTTTGTATTTGCTCTGTGATTGTATCGGTCAGGAAACATCGCCGGTGGTAAACAATACCACAAAGAAGTCGCGCGAAAAAACAAACTCCTAGTAAAGTCAAAGATATACCTGTGAGTAACTCCTTGCAGATTGTAATAATTAGGGTTCTGCGTCAGCCTTCGATACAGGAAAGTCCACGTCAAATAGTCCACGGCGTCTTGCTTGTTCTCTATGGTCTTGGTCACGATCTCCGCGTTCATGTGGTCGTGTAGTCTATGGTCGAGGTGACTCTGAAAAACGAGCGAAAGAAATATTAAGTTAAAACTGTAAAAGATAGTTTTTTACCGTTATCTTTACAGCCTATTAAAGTCCACTAATGAAGAGAATAGAATAGAGTTTGCAATTAACATTTTCATTGGTGCCGGTGGGGATCAAACCCGGGTTGCTCGCGTACTGTGAAAAACCCTCTCAGAAATGAGAGGTGGCCTGAGCCCAACAGTGGGACATATATAGGCTGTAACTAATATAGATTACATGTAATACTTATTCAAAGAAATTTTTTTACTTTTACCACTGGTTCGCAAAAAAAACCCAGCGGGACTTTTTTTTAAAAAAAGCACAATTTATAAAATATTATTTTATACAATTGTTACGGAAACATTTAGAAACAGCATGGTAGCGATCACCTCATTCCCAGGGATTATTATCAACCATACAGCTTCCAAGCGGTTTCTAAAATAAATTTTGTAAATAGTTTGTACAACCATTAATAAAAAATATAATTTAAAAAAAAGTCCCGCTGGCTTTCTTGCTGGTTCTTCCGAGGACGGAGGGTTCTTTTTTGGAATCAGTGGTAAAGTAAAAAATGACTTTCAATAAGAATTACAGATGTGATCTATATTGAATAAAAAAATATTCTATTCTATTCATGTACTGTTTAGTAATATAATAAAGAACCCTTACTAAACAATTTTGCTTAATAAATAATATTTTCAACCTTTTGATAGATAGTCTGCAAATTTTCTGGAAATTTGTTGTAAATATATTTATAACTAGCTGTTCCCCGCGAATTCGTTCGCGTGTTAGGAGTTTATAAGTTTTTGCGCGGAACCCTAATACTTTTTCTAAAATAAAAGTAGCCTAAATTATTTCTTATGAAATCAGCTATCTACCAGTGAAAGTCCCGTCATAATCGGTTCAGCCGTTTCGGAGATTAGCCGGAACAAGCAGACAGATAGACAGACAGACAAACATTTTAAAAATTGTATTTTAGTTGTAAGTACCGTATTTACTTTCATATGCCTTTAGTAAAAAACTGTAATTTTGACATTACAAACAGACACTTCAATTTATATATATATATATTTTTATATATATATATATATATATATATATATATATATATATATATATATATATATATATGTATGTATGTGTGTGTGTGTGTGTGTGTGTGTGTGTGTGTGTGTGTGTGTGTGTGTGTGTGTGTGTGTGCGTGCGTGCGTGCGTGCGTGCATGTGTGCGTGCGTGTTTGTGTATGTGTATTTAACTAATGGTTCATTTCTTTAAAATTACAAACTTAAACAATATAGTAGATGGGTTCTCCTAGGTCTTAAATATGAAAGCATTTAAATTACATTGTTATAAATTAAAATAGAAGTCGCCTGTATCAATAACATTTTAAGGATTATAGCGGCGATTTAAATAAGCTAATAAATGTATTACTTGTACGTATTTAAATGTAAACGCAAGTAGTATGGTTTAAGAATGGTGCGCGTGCGTGTGTCTTGTGTCTTGTGTCTTGTGTGTGTGTGTGTGTGTGTGTGTGTGTGTGTGTGTGTGTGTGTGTGTGTGTGTGTGTGTGCGCGCGCGTGCGTAGGTGCGTGCGTTAGATATAATGACACATATATAAAGACACCTCGAGCGGGAGGCAGTCGTTGAGGAGCTTGGTGAAGAAGGTCTTGTGGTGCGCGGCGCACATGAGCACGGCCACGGCGCCGTCGTCCTGCAGCGGGCGGCCGGCGCGGCCCAGCATCTGCAGCACCGTCGTCACCGCGTACTGCTCGTACGCGTGCAGCTTGCCGTTGTACCTGCACACCGCCCACGCACAACCATCCGCTCCACATTTACACTTTTTTATATAGAAAAAGGGTGACAAACGAGCACACAGTCCACCTACCTGATGGTAAGTGCTTGCTGTGGCCCATAGACATCTACGTCGTTGTCACCCGTGAGAACTAAGATGGAACGTCTCTTTTCCAGTAAAAAGGGTCTCCGGTTCTCTACACTCAACATACGAAATACAGCAGCGTTAAGCTGCTATTTTACGCTGGTATTCTGTGAGATCGTGGTTCTTCCCCGGTCGACATTTTTCGGTTTACATTGTAGTGCAACTGCTACCTACAACGTCTACTTTAAAAAATAACCCTCTCATACAGGCTTATTTATCAAAGAGTAACCAAATTTTAAACTTATAAATAATGATATACAGTTATTAAGGCTTCTACTTTTATTTAAAATTATCCCAACTTAGATGTGATTTATGGGAAACAACGTTTTTGCCTACCAGTGGACCTTTACGAGTGTGTGCGTGCGCAGTAAAATCAGTTAAAATAGTGCATTACCGCGCATTTTGACTTTAAAAGATAAAAAGACAGAATGTTTGAGATTTTTTTATTTAATTTTCTTCACCGTTTGCCTATATTACTTATTCTGAATCTTCTCCACAAATTTGACCGTTTATTGCAAAATAACCCTGTATTTCTGCCGCCAAATATTAGTTAGTGCAAGCACTGCTGTCTTCCAATCTGAAAGTTATGGAGACCCAGTATAATTGCAAGCTGTGAGGTATTCCATTTTAGCCATCAAAATTGACAACACATCTGTAGCGTTTTTAGGATTCCATACCCAAAAGGTAACCAACGGGACCTTATTACTAATCCCCCGTTGTTCGTCCGTCTCTTTGTTACCGGGCTCTATCTCACAATCTAGACAGTTAAAATTTTCGAAAAAAATGTGTATTTCTGTTGCCGCTATATCAACAATAAAAATGAAAATTAATTATTACATTTGTAGCACAAATGGGTCGGCTCAACCGGGGAAGGACCACGCTCTCACAGAATACAAGCGTGAAATAGCAGCTTAACACTGCTGTTTCGTATGGTGAGTGTAAAGAACATTCCATCTTCGTCCTCAGGGGTTGACAAGGCATTTGCATAACCGAAGGCAGGTATAGATGTCTATGGCTCACAGCTCTCTACTTACCATCAGGTCGAACGTGTGTCATATTTATTCAATTAAAAAAAATCACTTACACGTGCGTGTCGGCCACGATGACGGTGTGCACGTGCGCGGCGAAGGCCCAGGCCAGTTCAGCTGCAACCACGCAAAGCTGAACAGCACCAGACTCCAACAGCTGCTGGACCAACCGCCGGTCACCAGCTTCCACACCTTCGTGCAGGTACGCCACGCCAGCAGCCAAGGTCTCCTTTAGCATCTGTAGACCAAAAAAAATGTTTAGGACCTCTGATGTGTACATACATACCACACACAGTAGCGTTAAGCTGTTATATCTAGCTGGTATTCTGTGAGAGCGTGGTCCTTACCCGGTCGAGCCGACTCATTCGTGCTACAGGTATACCAGTAATATAGCTGCAGCATGGCTCTACCACGTATAAAAGCTGTAAACATGTCTTAAAGACTCCACTGGATGAAATGAAGTGATAGGGTGCCTAACGTCGCCAACAAACGTCATATAAAAGTATATTAAATAAATATTATCTGAAAATCAAATGTTTAGAACCTCTGGACTCTATTTGGGGTCGTTCCTTTGGCATCAACGGGGTTAGTTAAGATGACTTTGTATTGTTAATGCTATAAATAGCAATAAAGATAATTGGGTAAGTTGGCGTTGGTTCATACATTTTATTAACTTTTCATAGCGTGAACGATTGTAGAATGTAATCTTGGCTCGGAAAAGTTTTCGTCTCAATTATGAGTCTAGTTTAAGGCGGCTCTTCACGTTGGTCAACATAGTGGCGAATGTGTTGGCCAGTACCGATGGTCATCGTGTAGAACGGGTGTTTGTGCTTCACCTATACATATATTGGAAAGATGGTCTACAAGTAGGCGCGAGATCAGTGTGGTGTCGGTTTTTTTTACAAAAGATCAAAGGGTTGTGGCAGAGTATAGGCCGTTGCATCCACACGTTGGGCGCACGTTTAGTTTTCTACGAGCTCCCGGAGTGATCGCACGCACCTGATAAAATTTTATATTTACGCATCGTAACTAGTGTCTATAAAATGGCAGTAACAATGACCAATGAAGGAACTTTTCGCTTTATAGAGTTTTAGCAAGTCGAAAATTGTTTATGGAATACAAGAAATAAAATTTCTTTTTGATCACCTTTTTCTGATACACATTTACGTAATAGCGGTATGCTGTGAACAAATAAACCGCGGCAGCTGTTAGTGCCTCAATATCAATTTTACTAAATTCATCCGCACATTAACTTGGGCCGAAGCAAACTGAACAATCTTCAAATGTGTGGACGCCATTACAAACTCTTGGCTAATATTTTTGCCAACACATTCGCTACTATGTTGGCCAACGTGAAGAGCCGTTTTTAGACAACTTGTTTTTTTACTTATTGTATAATGAGTCCCTGTTTGACAACAATACCACTTGGTGGTAAGTTGTGATAAAGTACTAGATGGCATAAATCACATTGTTTCAGCAAAACAAAGCCTGTTCATACTCTTGCATTGAAGGTTGCCTACATTATAATTGAAACTCAAATAGAAAGACCGATGCCGGCAAGTTATTCCACATTGCCGTGCCACTATGGTAGTGAGTTTAAAGTGGTATTCACGTGAAGAGGCACCGACCCACCTTGTCCTTGACCCTGTCGAGGAAGGGCTTGATCAGGTCGTGGCGGGCGCGCAGGAACCTGGCGGGGCGGCCGGCGGCGGCGGCCAGCGCCAGCAGGTCGGCGGCCAGCAGGCGCGCGTGGCGCCGCGACGGCACGAACACGGCGCACGGCCTGCTGCCGGCGAACCGCGATATCGCGTTGTAGATCGGCTTCGTCATGGCCGCCAGCCGGGACCCCGCGTGCGAGATGTTGAAGCCCTGCCATCAAACAACGCTTCGTTATTGAAATTTGCCTGTGTATATATATATTGTTAACAAAAAGTGAAAAAACTATGTACGTTTACGTAAACAAATTAACGACTTATCCATCACACTTTGTAATTTTATAAATCATCAATTAATACATCCTCCAGCCTATTAATCCACTTCTGAATATATGCTTCCCTCATAGATTGCATCGTTTCAGCCAGTTTCTGCTCTCTCTAAGTTAACGTAAACGCATTAATGAATCATCCGACCATATTACATCCATTACAACCTTAAAGTCCACTGCTATACTTAAGCCTTCTCAATATAGATTTCATCATAGACGGAATTCCGCCACAATGACCACGCATGGTAGGCGAGGTAGTAGCCAATTATTTATTATGTTTAGTTGTTATCAAAAAAGTGCTTTAGTTTCTCTCTGTCAACTCTTACAACGCCCACGAAACAGTATGGAAGTAGCAGTATATTTTTACACCGCCACTACACAGTTGGTATAAATGAATGAATATAGTGCCAAAGTTATAGGCATAGTACAATTAACTTACAATAGGTATCGCGCATACCGTACCTAAAAATTTATTTGATAGATATATCATTTAATTTCAATAAATGTATTATCATTCCTAATTAAGTGATATAATTTTTCCAAATTTAAAACGATATTTCCAATAATATTTGTTATGCGGCAGTAAGTAATGCGTAAGTAAGTAATGCGGCAGTACCAGCTAGTATTATATAAAATAAAATAAAATGTAGGTAGTCTTCTAAATCTTACAACAATTTATAAATTAATAACAAACAACCGAGTAAATACGGATCTTGTGTAAGAAATGCTACTGACTATATAGATGTGGCATCAATCACAGGGTGCGAATAACGCTTCGTAACTTCATTTATTAATGTGAATTTAATAAATATGCTTAAGGCAATTTTTCGAAATAAGGCATACTTACTACCCGTTAGATACTCGTTGATTTATTATACAAGTCAACTTCAAATTCAAAGTTCTTTTTTCCGTAGTTCATTCAGGATGGACGTATTACTAAATAGTTTGCGTTTCGTAAAATTATTTATCATCTCATTGATGTCATGAGGAGTCAGCGGCGGTACAGTTTTATTTTTATAGTATAAAGGTAACAAATGAGCACACAATCCACCTGATGGTAAGTGGTTGCTGTGACCCATAGACATCCACATTTATCCTCGTTTGTGAATCAATATGCAGATGCATTGTTATAAGGGTGTAAAAACCGGTTCCGGTTCTCTACACTTACCATACCAAACACAGCAGCATTAAGCTGGTATTCTGTGCGAGTGTGATCCTTCCCCGGTCGAGCCGACCCATTCGTGCTACAACTATACTATTAACATAGCTGTAGCATGGCTTTGCCACGTTCCCGCCAAAACTCCAAACACGTTATCCTTATAAGTACTTTAAATGTAAGCGAAAATGTATATTTGTGTGTGTGTGTGTATGTGATCGTTGTGCGGACCTGTATGTGGAGTTCGAGAGGCAGCGGGCGCACGCTGGGGTGGAAGTTGAAGGAGGCGTTGGAGTTGCAGCCCAGCCACTGCGACACGTCGCGGGCGTCGGCCAGCGGCAGCGACAGCGCCACGATGCGGATGGGACGCCCTGCACACAATATTTTAATGGCTCTGTATACGGAGTGGCCATAAATTTATCATCATCATCATCATCATTACAGCCCCACAAGTCCACTGCTGAACATAGGCCTCCCCCAAAGAATGCCACAAAACACGGTCCTGAGCCACCTGCATCCATCGACTTCCTGCATGTCTTACCAGGTCGTCACTCCATCTCGTGGGGGGACGCCCTACACTTCGCCTACCGGTACGAGGCTGCCACTCGAGAACCTTTTTTCCCCATCGGTTGTCTGTTCTTCGAGCTATATGGCCGGCCCACTGCCACTTCAGCTTACTAATCCGTTGGGCTATGTCGGTCACTCTGGTTCTACTGCGGATATCCTCATTCCTAAGTTTATCACGCATAAATTTATCACTTTGATTGAAAAGACTTATCCTACATAACGTTCTTTGAAATAAAAAAAATATATAACAATTATCATTCGTGGTTTGGGGGAACCATTTTTTTTTCGTTTTTTGCCTAATTACTTATGAACGAGAAAGTGTAGGTAAATAATTACCTATGTCGATGCCGCGTGAGCACTGCGCACCTGCCGCACCGTTGCCGTGTTTACATGTCACCTCTGGTCAGTAAACTAATATTGTCAAGGTGATTTATTTCGTGTCAATTTTTAAGCTATTTATTTTGTTTGAAATATGCATTTTTTTATTTTTGGTAGAATTGTTTATTTTATTATTTTAACAGACATAATATATAAACTTGTATTTACCGTAGTGTTATTTAATGTGGTGACCTAATCGCCACCCAGTATACTCTGTGACCACTGTAAAGTTGCGTATCGATTATGCGCTTTAAGAGATCGAACATTGGCGCGCGTTCCAGACGCGCAAAATGTATACCGCCATGGAACGCGCGCCAAATTGTTCGTTGGAGCGCTGAAACGTGGAGCGGACCGCTCCATCTGGTGTCGGTTCTTTACAACGTATCAAAGTAATTAAGTTATGGCGCACGCGCCGGTTGGGACGCCTGTTATCATCATTCGTGTTGAGTTGCCGTAAATTGTTAAAATTATATGGCTCCAAATAACTGTTGTGAACACCAAAAGTAGTTTTTATCATAATAAAGCGCTCAGAGAAAATGCATGAAAGTATGAAAGCGGCAGCTGTTCGTACACGACCGACATCCATGTTGAACGGTCAAACACTGGAACGGCTGCCGTTTAGTTGATACACTTGGACCATTTGGAGTGCGTTCTGCGAAACGCACTGGTCAGCGCGGTCATTCATGGCGCGCGCGCCAGGAGCGCGTAATCAATACGCGACTTAATAGAAGCCATACACGGTCCAGTTTACCATCAAGTTTGCCGTCAAGTTTGCATGATGCCGCACCAGTTGAAACCATGGCGTCTTGACTAACGTTATGCATACTTCACCGCTCATACACACGTGCAAGCTTACAAGACGCTGTAAGCTTGATCAAGTCGGCAGATTTGAAATTCAATTTTTTCTTCAAGTAGACTTGTCATGCACACTGATATACATACACCGTCAAGTTTACCGGACGCCGCTTGAAACGCGCTGCAAACGTGACGGTAAACTGGATCGTGTATGGCATCCATAAGGTGTGACGGATATTCAGTATACCGTGAAACCGTTCCTTTTTAGTTTGCTATAATGTTTATTGTTTAAAACGGAACGTAGTCCAGTATACTGTCATCCCTATTTTCGACATTGTTTTGAAATTAAAATATTTATCATGTAACGTTTTCTGTTCAACAAGAAAATATATTATTTGAATGTTGTTGCTTTTAATACTAAATGTCCGAATTTATTTGAATAACAATATTAATTATTAACAATAATAACAACAGTTCGTGGAAGCTGTTAAATCTCTAGGCGCTGTTATGTTTTTTGATCACTTGATCAAAGTACTGAGAGCACCTTACCACGAAAGCGCCAGTCCTCACAGTACAAATATAGCGGCAATTTATGACGTCACATATATTTTCCTAGGACACTGCGGCAGTATATTGGCAGTCCATAACGGAACGAATTTTTCACCAGTGAGAGCGCTGAGCAGTGCTCGCAGTGTATATCGGAATTCGGAACACGACCAATAAGTTAGCCTTACCATTACAGTCAACGAACATCCATACTTTTACGTGCGGGGTAGGTAAAAATATAGATTAGGATGAAAATGGATGTATTTTAACCCACTCCAAAAAAAAGGGGAAAGTACTAAATTAAACTGTATGTTTTTTATGTTATTCCTTAAAACTTTTTGTATGTGAATCGATTTCGATGATTCTTTTTCATTTGAAAGCTGGCGCTTCTCATGTAGTCCCATATAAATTTGATCAAGATCTGACAAGTAGTTTTTGAGGTTATCCTTAATAATGCGTATTTAATTGACTCCAACTACATTGATGATCTATTGATTTTATTCCCGCAGTAGAGTTCAGTTTCTCGTTCCCGAAACTAACTCTCCGCTCCACGGCACACGCTTTTATACTCGATAAAGTAAAATGTACAACTTTCTAGGCCAATCCAGATCATTCCACTCTTTCGACCGGAAAGTACTAAAACACTCGCCATAACATGGCAATAACAATATCCAAAGGAGAAAAGCCTTTATAAACATAGATGTAAGGTTGCTTTTTACTTGCATTAATAGTCTCAGCGTTATCTATTTTTTTTACCCTTATCGTCAGGAACATTCTCGTGTAATGTGACGTAATACACAACTGGCTGTTGTAACAATATCATAAGCATGCCCCATACATTGCCAAGTCTGCACTCCTTCGTTGTCAACATACCACGCATTCGAACCAAACGGTATACTTCATCTCAGTGCGTACAGCAAAAGAGTGAAATAATTTGCCAGCATCTGTGGGTTTCCATCCTATTACAATGTCGTCGTCAACACAACGTCACAATCAGGTGGGATATACGCACGCACACGCACGCACACACACACGCACACAAACACGCACACACACACGCACACGTACACAAAATGCTCACGTACACGTACACGCAAAAAGAATGAATGATGGAAAATAACAAAGGAAATTTATGCTGCAGAAGGGAGTAGTTGAAGATAATGTTCACCTTAAATGGAAGTTTATCGACCAAATTGGCGATATATTGAAGACGGCCTAAATTAAAGTGCATATTTGCGTAGATATATGGATAGGTGTCAATCGTACCAAATGTAAGTCCGTAGTTTTTGTCCACCCCTCTAATGACAGTCGTGAGAGTGTATATGTATTATGTCATATCAGTAGATGTACACTCACCAATTTGCGAAGAGATGTATCTCATCCTAGAACAGACCACTTCGAGTACCGGTCCCTCTTCACCGCCCAGCAGTTGCAGGGCGTCCACAATCAGGAGCGATATGTTTTGTACGCCCTTACGCACTTTCCACCTGACACATTAAACAATTAAATAAACATTAGCACTGTTCACAAGAGCCGTGGCAGTTCAGATGGTTATCTCTCGCTGTAAGTTTCACAGTACGCAAGGAATCCGGGTTCGATTCCCGCTGGCACCAATAAAATTGTTAATTGCAATTTCAAGTGCTGATTTACCATGAACTCGGCGGTGAAGGAAAACATCGTAAGGAAACCTGCATGTCTAAGAAATAGGAAAAAAACATTTCAAAGACGTGTGAACTTCGCCAACACGCATTGGGGCAGCGCGGCGGACATTTCCTTGCCCTAAAACCCTCTCAGAAATGAGAGGAGGCTTGTGCCCAGCAGTGGGACGCGAATAGGCTGCCGTGGGGGGGGGGGGTATATAGTGTTTAACAGCCTATACATGTATATATGTATGTATGTTTGTTCCTTTAGAGACGTAGTGTTAGTTAGTTTAGTTAGTTAGTAGTTAGTTTTCATAACTTATAATAAAGCTGTGATAAAGTTCTAATATAATCGTATAATGGGTCCTATTAGTAAAGTAGTTTTTTTTTAAATATTAACCCTGCTTGCATTTACGTACAAAATTCAATAAAAATGCTACCACCCATAGAATATAATTTTTTGTGTGATTTTGATTCTGAAACAGTCATCTCTAACATTGTAAAAGGTCGGGGGAACAGTTTCTTCGTGTTTTATATACAAATTCAAGGCATTTTTTTTTCAAAGTTTAATTTTACATTTAATTTTAATATATATGTGACATTTTGTTCGATAACTTGTTGCTACCTTGTAATAAATTATCTAGGAATATTGTGATTTTTGATCAAAAATACAAGTAGTTTTTACAGTCCTCTGTTGAATAGAATAGTATAGAACATTTTTTATTCAATATACATTACATGTGTAATTCTTATTGAAAGTCATTTTTTACTTTACCACTGGTTCGAAAAAAAAACCTTGCCAATATACCTTGTAATAAATTATCTAGGAATATTGTGATTTTTGATCAAAAATACAAATAGTTTTTACAGTCCTCTGTTGAATAGAATAGAATAGAATATTTTTTATTCAATATACATTACATGTGTAATTCTTATTGAAAGTCATTTTTTACTTTACCACTGGTTCGAAAAAAAACCTCTGTCCTGGGAAGAACCAGCGAGAAACCCAGCGGGACTTTTTTTTTAAAATAAATTTTACTATATAAATGATTACGAACTATTTACAAAATTTATTTTAGAAACTGCTTGGAAGCGATCACCTCATTCCCAGGGGTTATTATCAACCATGTATTCATTTATATTATAATAACCCTTTTTATACAGTTTCAGCTTACTAAAACATTTAAACTTGGTAATAGAGAGTTCCTGTACATTTTCCGGGACCTTGTTGTAATAGCGTATACATTGCCCCAAGAATGAATTACTGACTCTGTGGAGTCGAGAAACTGGCATCACTAGCTTCACTAGCGTTGATGTTAACCAAACACTATCCAAAGAATTCTGAATAGACTGAAACAGGTGAAAATCTGAGGATGAAAGATCAGGAATATGTGGTGGATGCATTATTACTTCCCAACCAAGATCTCTCAGTTTTTGCTGAATGGCCATAGGTGTATGGGGTCTGGCGTTACCAAAAGCGAAAGGCGAAAGGCCACTGCTTTTCTGTTGATATATTCCTACCGTTTTTTCTCATTTTATTTCTTGAGTCTCATTAATTGTAGACAGCACAGATCTGAATCGATGTTTGTTACTCAATTGCTTAAAAAATCCTCGTCACCACTAATCCCAGCACCACTACACTAGCAAAGACACACCACCGTCGACAATACGACAGGTGTTTCGCCTCTACACGAGGCTTCCTCAGGTGAAGTAGACTCAGCGGTGGTTAACCGCTAATTGGTCTTCATTTTTTTTTATCACGCATATCTTAAATAATAATTGATATTTTCGCATCTTTGATATAATAGATTTCTGCAAAGTAACGTCTAATTTTATTAATTAATTTATAAATTATCGTATAAGCTTACCGTCTGGACAGCACGTCCCATTTCTCAGCGGTGGTTATAATAATCTGGCCCTTGTTCAGCAACTTGTGGTCCGTCGCCGTTTCACCGGTCAGCTGCACCACCTGGCGATTTTAAAAAATAATTGTTTTTTTTTATAAAATATAAGCTAGTACGTGATTACGATACCTGGTAAGTAATGGTGGTCGATTTCTTTGATGGTGCCACTTTCCGTGATGTTAGTGTAACTTATTGATCTCTCAAATGTGAGAAGCGGTAATCGTCTATCAACTACATATATGTATAAGGAAATATATATTTCCTTATAAATATATGTAGTTGATCGAACTCATTTTACCTAGAATCTGGTGGTTTAGCCTGCTTAGGGGTTGATAGGGGTGGTTTCTACCCCAAAAAGTGAATTTCCGCAGTGCTACAAGAAAGCAGATATAATTATGAGTAGTCAAAAAAAATGGTTTCATTTGGATTAGATTTACTGCCTCGCGCGTAGTTTTGATAGTTTCCGCCCACTGTGCGGAGGCTAGCCATCTGCACGAGTGTATGCGCAAGCACACGTGCATTCTCTATTCATTTACTCTCATAGTTCGATTGGACAGCAGTGCTAACGGCATGCAGAGCTTTCCGAGAATGGAACACCGCCAACTTGCTAACTTCGGACTGTTACTGAGAATTTCTTGACAGAAAAAACCAAATAACTGATATTGACTTGACCCGATCCGACGTCACACCCGATAAGATATTACATTTACGAGCAACTACGCAGAAGTTGTACCAGTGAGCGTGTGCATACGCGTGGCGAGACCGACCTTGAGGTTGAAGTTGGTGTCGAACTTGTGGTACCAGTGTGTACGTGTGCGTGTGCATACGCGTGGCGAGACCGACCTTGAGGTTGAAGTTGGTGTCGAACTTGTGGTACCAGTGTGTACGTGTGCGTGTGCATACGCGTGGCCAGACCGACCTTGAGGTTGAAGTTGGTGTCGAACTTGTGGTACCAGTGTGTACGTGTGCGTGTGCATACGCGTGGCGAGACCGACCTTGAGGTTGAAGTTGGTGTCGAACTTGTGGTACCAGTGTGTACGTGTGCGTGTGCATACGCGTGGCGAGACCGAACTTGAGGTTGAAGTTGGTGTCGAACTTGTGGTACCAGTGTGTATGTGCGTGCGCGTGGCGAGATCGACCTTGAGGTTAAATTTGGCGCCAAACTTGTGGTACCAGTGTGTGCGTGTGCGTGCGCGTGGCGAGACCGACCTTGAGGTTGAAGTTGGTGTCGAACTTGTGGTACCAGTGTGTACGTGTGCGTGTGCATACGCGTGGCGAGACCGAACTTGAGGTTGAAGTTGGTGTCGAACTTGTGGTACCAGTGTGTATGTGCGTGCGCGTGGCGAGATCGACCTTGAGGTTAAATTTGGCGCCAAACTTGTGGTACCAGTGTGTGCGTGTGCGTGCGCGTGGCGAGACCGACCTTGAGATTGAAGTTGGTGCCGAACTTGTGGTACCAGTCGGCGAACACGATGTCCGCCAAGGCGTCTCGCGGCAGCAGGTACACGGTTCGAGCATTCGCGTCGTTATGCAACGCGCGCAGAAGGGCCAATTCGGCGATGACAGACTTGCCGGAGCCGGACGGCGCGCCCACGAACACGCTTTCGTCAGAGTTGTACACCGCGTTGAACACCTGCATATACATAGCCACTACTTAACAAACATCTTTTTTTATACAATATGTGTAACAATCGCGTACACAGTCCAACTCATGATAAGTGGATACTGCGGCCCATAGACATCACCCCTGAGAACAAACAGTAAAAAGCGTCTCCGGTTCTCTACACTCACCATACGAAACACAGCAGCATTAAGCTGCTATTTTACGCTGGTATTCTGTGAGAGCGTGGTCCTTCCCCGGTCGAGCCGACCAATTCGTGCTACAACCGTAATTATAGCTGCAGCGTGGCTGTACTATGTACATAATCAATAACTATTGAGTTTCGCAATCTTTATCGTTAACCATTTGACTATTATCGTTTTGGTCTATCTTTCGCAGACTAACAAAGCCCTATAACGAATACGCATTCCTCTCCCATTATTTGTCATAGAAAGTTTCAATACGAACACAATCTCGTTCCAGTTATACACCGCATTGAACACCTGCGTGCACAAGCCCGCAACTGAACGTAGAGACCTCTGCCAAAAACTTTTATGTATATTACTAAAGAAGCTCAATAACCTCGCAATGTATTACATTGCGCACTAAGTTTCGTTCAATTGTCTGTAACTTTATACTTATATTTAAGTCTATCACACAAAGAAACCCCGAGCATAGCCTTGCCCATAGATACAATACAATAGACCAAGTTACAACCCACAAAAATATAAAGTTATTCAGATTTAATAGATATATGCAATTTTTCTACTGATCAAAGCTCTATTATATCATATTATGTATATAATTTTAAAGAAAATCCTATGTAAATTTTGAGATTACTCGCTAGTCTCCAGAAATCCTCCATACTTATATAAATAAACTGAAAAAATAGACACTAAATCAGTATTTTGGCCAATTTGTGAGTTTGATAATTTTTGCACATGGTCCAATTTTAATTAAATAAAAATTAAAAGTACGAATGTGCATTACAAGTTAACGTGTAGTGGCGGCGTGAAAATATATTGTTTTTATACGACATCGTGACAAAAGAGCACACAGTCCACCTGATAGTAAGTGGTTGCTGTAACCCATAGACATCTACATCTATAACGGGTACGAATCAAAATGCAGATGCGTAGTCACTCATGAGAACTAAGATAGAATACCTCTTTTCCAATAAAAAGGATCTCTGGTTCTCTACACTCACCATACGAAACACAGCAGCATTAAGCTGCTATTTTACGCTGGTATTCTGTGAGAGCGTGGTCGTTCTTGTTCTCTGGTGGAGCCGACCCATTCGTGCTGCAATTATACTACTAATATAGCTGCAGCATGGCTCTACCACGTAAAAATCTACCACCCCATATCGTTCCGAACATCGTGAGAGGCAAGAGAGGAAAACTGAAATTAGAGATGAGGGTTGCATCTTCCTGATCAATCAAATTAGTAAAAAACTGGCGGTTGCTAACCCGCATGACATTCGTGGCAACTATAGCAAGATCGTGCCTATTAGGCAACCTATGGGGGAGGCCTATGTTCAGCAGTGGACTTTTACAGTTTGTAATGGATAACGGATGGATCGTCGATCCGTCTGTCAAGGCTTAAGGCAAATTCCCCTACAGCGGGTCGAGTCCCGTGGACAGCATTGACCTAAGACAGTAGTGCTCATTTGACCCACCTGTGTCTGCACGGGATTAAACTGCGGGAAGGTCTCGTTGTACAGTGCCTCGTACTTCGGGTTCCGCAGAGCCGACACGGGCAACGGTTGGAGATCTAGCAGCTCAGTCGGCGGCAGGTTCTTCTCCGGCAGAATGAGATGACGGAACGACACCGGCAGCTGGGTTTCCGCTGCTATCCACCTGGAATCGACGTCTTATGTTACTCTAGGACAAGGACACAAATCAACATCCCTACATAGTGTGTAATTAAAAATTTTGTATTGCCGACTTCAATGTAAGTTATTAAGAATAACTCAAAAACTATTGGTCTGACCTTGATCAAATTCATATGGGACCACACGAGAAGTACCAGCTTTCAAATAAAAAAAGAATCATCCAAAGAGTGTCGTCAAAACTTACTTACTTACTTACGTTAACCTTACTTTTATCTAAAAGAAAAAACACTTAAGGCCTTCGATTATTCTTGTAATGAACAAGAGACCCTTTTAACTGGCAATGAAGATTTTAGATCTTAGGCCAGTTCATCATCAGCTCACCTATCGGAGACGACCCTGAGGAAGTACTGCGGCGGCAGCGGCTCGAAGACCGGCACGAACAGCTTGACGTGGTGCTCGTCGCGGCAGTACTTCTGCTTCAACAGGAAGTATTCGTGGTGGAGAACCACCTCGGCGTCCACGTCTTCCACCAGCACCCAGAACGCCTCCGACTGTCCGTGGATCTGTCAAATAGTTTAAAATAGAATAGTTCTTAATCGATATGAATTAAAAATAATGTGTATTGAAAGAAAAATTGTTAAAGGATGCACAGGAGTACTACATAGCATAAAACGAAGTCGTTTCCCGCCGTCTGTACTATTCTTTTAATAATATGTATAATACATGCATATTATATATTATATAATATATAATTCTTCTGTCTTTGTGTATGTGACTGAACTCCTACTAAACGGGTGGACCGATTTTGATGAAATCTTGTGTGTGTTTAAGTTGATGCGAGAACCGTTTAGATTTACAACTGGACCCGATAGGTGGCGCTGTTGACGAGATCCAGAAATCACACGTGCGAAGCCGGGGTGGATCGCTAGTTCTATATAAAAAAATACCTCCCCTTACCACCATTGAATTTGTTCTGGGTAATACCAACACTAAGGTGATGATAAACTGATGACGCTTGATAAGTACGAGTAAAAATATATTGTGGGTAAGTTTACAAAATAAAAGGCTAGAATTACTGATAATGACTACGCGTCGCGCTCTTAATGGTTATTCGCGAACCGATTTTAAAATACATTTACTGCAGAAAAATCCAAAAGAGGTCAAGTTGTGAAATTATGTCTTGACAATTGTACGTTGCATTGCATTTTTTTATAAAATAAGTATGACAAACGAGCACACAATCCACCTGATGGTAAGTGGATGCTGTGGCCCATAGACATCTACAAATATCCTCGATTAAGACTCAAAATGCACATGCGTTTTACCTTTCGGGCAAACATGGAATGCCCTTTTACCAGTTTCTTGAAATTAAAACCAAAATATAGAATTGAAATTTAAAATCTTTTCCACAGTTTTTCTTTTATACACTGATAGTAGTAAGTTGGTTACCTTCTCATCCCACTGGAAGTCAGGCGTGATGGTCAGCTCGACCCTCAGCGTGGACCTGGTGATAGGCTGGATATGGGTCGCGAGCTCCAGCCGTGGGAACTGGTGCACGTACTTGTGGATCATTTTGCCCAGCTTCGGCGCGCGCACCAGTTCGCCGATCTCGTTAGGGCCCAGATCGTAAAGCTTCTCCCACGGGAAGTTCTTCTTCTCTAATTTCTTAATAACCTAGGGTAAACATTTTTGTTATAATAAAATAAAAAGCGACAATAGTTTAATGGAAGGGCGCCGACCGCGAGCTTAAAGGGTTGTTGGTTCGAATCCGCCTTTTGATTACTGTCGTGAACGACTCCTAAACACAAGTATTTTAAGCTTACCAGGAGCGGTTAAAGGGAATATAAGAGCCTGCTCTTGTTTACAAGGCCGGGAACGCATCTGCGATTCCCCTGGTTCCCCTGGTGTTGCGGTTGTTCATGGGCGGCCGTAATCACTTACCATCAGGTGAGCCGCATGCTCGTTTGCCCCTCTCTTATAGAAAAAGTAATGTCATTAGCATTGCTAGTATTTAAAAAAAAATAGGACACATTTACAATAAAATGACATTATATGTGGTAGGGCTATGCTGAAGCTATATCATGGTTGTAGCATGAATTGGTCGGTCTAGGAAGGAACACGCTCTCAGAATACCAAAAATAGCAGCATAACACTGCTGTGTTTCGTATGGTGAGTGTAGAGAACCGGAGACCCTTTTTACTGGCAAAGAGGCATTCCATCTTAGTCCTAAAGGCTAAACAGATTTTCTTGAAACATTCCTAAGAACACTCTCCATTAAGGTACCTTTCAAACGAAAATACTTAATCCAATTCGGTTTATCCGCTCAGGAGCTATGGTGTCACAGACAGAGATAAACATATAACACCTCTCTATTATCGTTGGGGGCTAAAAGCATATCATTTAAAAAAACCACACTAGGATTTTCTCCTGTATCATAGAGGCAGTTTACATACAAAAATTGCATGAAGACACACATCCAGACCCCAGAACAATTACAGTTAAAAGTTTATCAGTTTCTAGGCTATTATATAAATACACAAAACAATTCCTCGGTGGTTTGCTCTTGAATTTTTTACAAATTTTCAACGTTTTTTTCACTTTTTCTACTTTTATGAATATCAGTGGTTTACTTTATTTATTTTTAATCTAATTATTATAAAATATCACTAATAGTACAGAAATAGACATTAACCTTTAATTTTTTTTGAAGAAATTAACTTCCCCGCTATGAAATCTGTCAAATATTACACCTCATTTTTACGTGGCGCCGCCCTGGTGGCAGAAAAATACATGGATACCCTAATTGCTAACCCTCTGCGACATGTCAACGTCGAATATATAATCAGCGATGATAATTGTAAACCCTCCTTATTGTAATGCCACTGTCTAACTGTTTATCGGACGAATAAGTGATGATTTTTTCACAAGTAAGTTTTAATTACCTCTTCCGGCATCTTCCGAAATTGTCTGAGCGGTGACATTGACTGCCACATACGTCGGTCCACCATCTTGCACAGTGCTAACGTTTTGTCCACTAACTGGGCCCAGCCTGTAATCAATTGCGTTTTTAATGTAAGAACGACAAAATAGAAAGAGAACGAAACATATACGTTCCACTGTTGGCTAGGGAGCTTCTTAAGGCAATACCCCGACCAAAACCTTGCGATAGTACGTTTTTCTTCGTTATTCAGAGACTATTATCTCATCAGTTATGAGAAATAAACTACATCTAAAAGCACATTATTAATGTTCGATATCCTATCATAACATTCCACATTCTAATTTGTTTTTATGTGTTATAAATACATTTAAAATGTACTTTTATAAAATGACTAAAATTATTGATTAAATGCATCTGTTACTAAAGGCAAGGCTCTAATCATTTGAGGATTACACTAATGGATAGATAATTTAAATATCTATATTCTTCACGCTTTATTTAATTTTTAAAGTTCGCTTTTCGTTTTTAATTAAAATTAATTCAAAAAATTGTGTGAATTCTATGATAAATGGGCGTACGCAGAGTGGCAGTGCACTGCATGCTCAAGGTTATTTGGTCAGAGAAACGCCTTAAGAGGTTTTGTGAAGCTGTGAGTTTTCATACAAAAAGCGTTAACGTTTTTCAAATTATCTGACGTAGTAATTTATTAATGATAGAATTCACTACGGCGCCGTGGGTGTCGTAAGAGGCGACAGTGCCAAAATGAAACAAGAGATGGGCAGCAGCATCTTCTGATAAGCGTGGCAACTATGTACAAAAATCCCCCTATGAGGGAATCCCCAATCTATGGGGGCGGCCTTTGTTCAGCAGTAGACTTTTATTGGCTGTAATGGATAGTGAAGATTCTACTACTCAAATCGCACAGAAAACAGTAATACTATCCCCGCCTCGTTCCTGATTCAGGGAACGAAGTTCCTTATCGGACGGTACGAATTTGGCGGATGGGGGCTGGGCGGGAAAAAGTGTAAGATTTTTCCGTCTCGACCCGTTCTGACGTAAAATGTAATATTATGAGGAAGCGAGATGAATGATATCCATCTCCCTCGCACTTTTCTTATTTTGCCATGAAAGAAATACTATTTAATTTTAAATGACGCTTCATTTTAATATGTAGGCGCTAGTAATTCATTTATTTGTATTTGTTAATCAATAATATAATACGTTTATCAATAATAATATACTACGAAAGGAACTTCGTTCCTACTGAGTGTTCCACGAAACTCACGCATGTTTTTTATTTACTTTACTCTCAAAGCATATAAGAACTTACCTCTGTGCAGAACAATCTCAAAGATGGCCCTCAGGAGTCTGCTAGCGGACTGGGTGACATACACCATGTCCGCCATCAGAGCGAACCCTTCCAGCTTCAACTGGGATATGTACGCTTGGAGCAGCACATTGATCTTCGCTGATGGCTCTTCTATGCTCTCTTTTATTGGTATCGGCACCTGTAAGAGAATGACGTGCTCAATTTCGAGTGGTATGATCTAATGCTCTGTATATGTCGCAGCCAACTAGCTAATTAGCCTTTCCGTTAACAGTCTAGTCTTTCCTACAGACTTCAAAAAGGAGACGGTACTCAATTCGACTGTATGTTTTTTTTAAATGTGTGTTACCTCATAACTTTTTACTGGGTTAACCGATTTCGATGATTCTTTTTTTATTTGAAAGCTTAGTTATTCTTACTAATTTATATTAAAGTTGGTTGTACAAAATTTTTTATTTGAAATTATTACTAAACGGCGCCGGTCAACTAGCGGCCTGAATGATATTCAGCCGATGCGTCAAATCAACATTGCACATATCTTGTAATATCAGCGACAGTAGGTTATGGTGCGGCTGTGGTGACCCTCGGGCATTATATAGCACTTTACATAATATATAATAAGGACTTTACATAATAAGGACTAATAATCTTTCGCTAGCCAGATGTCGCTAATTGACACTGAGTTGAAGTTTTTTGTTACACAATGTCATTTAATTGAAAAGTTAGTTTTAAATAAAAGTTTATCAGTTTCTAGAGTATTATATTAATACACGAAACAATGACTCGGGTTTGCTTATTAATTTTATGCAAATTTTTAACTATTTTTTTAAAAATCAATTTTTATGATATAACCGTGGTTTGGTTTCTTTAGTTTTAATCTAATTGATGTAAAAATATAATTAAAAGTACAGAAAGTAACATTAACCTTTTTAAAACAAAATAACTTCCCCGCTATGAAATCTGTCAAATATTACACCTCCAGCAGTTCAGTAGACCAGCGACCGTCACGTTGAGTGAAATTAATAGGGTGACCATGCCATGTAATGTCTAGGCTGTTAAACGAAAGACAAATTAAGCTAGTTGGCTGCGACATACATATCGTGTCCAGATTGAAGAATTGATCAAATTATCATGAACTATATCATAATGAAACACAACCATTTCATAATGTAGTCAATTGGATATTTGACTCTGGTCAATTGAAATATTTTTAAACAGCTGTCAAAACTAACATCTGTAAAGAAATTTTGATTGTTAAATTGTCACGGGTAACATAACATGGTCACGGTGAACGCCTCTCAACACAAGCATTTTCAAAGGTTAACGAGAAGCGAATAGCGCTAGAAACTAAATAAGAATTGGCTAGCAGCGAGAAGCGACTGTGTATTAGTTTTGTCGTTGGGCTATAAGGGAGTGTACTCAGATCCGCACTGCAGAGCAAAATGTCCCCTGGTTGGTCTCTCGGCTTGAGTTCTGACCGTCAAGCGAGCATCGCTCAGCTCAGTTTCAGCTTTGAATAACTCTTGGAAAAACTAGTGGAGAGAGAGTTCTTGCAGAAAGTGTGAACATCCAGCGGTCAACTACTAATGTAGTATCTCTTTTATTGATACTGGATCTACATCTACTGATCGTTTCTCAAACGAGAAAATAGTCGATTGCTAATCGCTTCCACGTCGGCAATGGGACAAGTGCCTGACTGGAATATTACTTATGTTTTAGTGTTACTAGTATTGTTTTTAATTAAAAAAAATACCACAAAGATAATCCCATATATATTTTTATTGTTTTTTTATAGAATAAGGGTGACAAACGAGCACACAGTCCACCTGATGGTAAGTGGTTGCTGTGGCCCATAGATATCTACATCTATCTTCGATTGCGAATTCAAATGCAGATGCGTTGTCAACCGTGAGGACTAAGATGGGATGCCTCTTTTCCAGTAAAAATGATCTCTGGTTCTCTACACTCACCATACGAAACATAGCAGCATTAAGCTGCTATTTTACGCTGGTATTCTGTGAGAGCATGGTCCTTCCCCGGTCGAGCCGACCCATTCGTGCTACAACTATACCACTAATATAGCTGCAGCATGGCTCTACCACGTAAAAATGAGGGACTTTTAATAAAAAAGAAGAATGTGCAAACCGTGTTAATTGAATCGTGGATATTGGGTGAATTTGTGTAGGCGATGGCCTTGCCAACTTTCACTTTATTCACAATCTAAACTTTTTTTTTAACTTCATCTTAACATGGTCAGACTGAGCCAACTTCTTTCACTCTGTGTCGTTACAACCGATGCAATGTGTATGGTAGATGCTATTTTTCAGCTAAGGGTTGATAATGATGACAGTGATCTATACAAAGGGGAGGTCTCACCCGTTCCATCAGCTTGTGCAGTTCCAGCTTCTCCTCATCCCTCACGGCGATGTGCTTGAACTCCGCCGACAACGAGAACACCCGGAAGAGCTCTATCTCGCCCAGGGTTGGCTTCAACAGTTGGTTGTACGACTGCATGGTCTCGTAGGTGCAGTAGTAGTGGGACGCGATGCGGCCCAGCTCCGTGGGCTGGAAGTGACCGGACTTCCGCTCGTATTTGATCAGACCGGCCCTGGGAAGTTATCACATTAAATAATTATAACACGACCAAGCTTTGCCCGCGGTGTGGGTGTCTCAAAGGCGACTGTGGGAAATTTCAGAATAGTCTGCAGCACAAATGGGTTGACTTGACCGAAAAATGACCAAGCTCACACACCATTACAACTTATAACAAGTCCACTGCTGAACATAAGCCTCGCCTGCCTATTGATTGTCTCATAGGCGGGATATTTGCCATAGTTGTAATGTTACTGTTGATTTCAAAATTTCACCTCTCAGCGGGTCATGTGCTCCTGGTAGATTATCTTCTATTCATGTCTGTCTTTCAACCCGATTACAATGTGAATTAATGAATGAATTTATTTTCTCTTCACAATAGGGTAAACTCACTAACTAATACTTAGCATTAGCTAAGTATTACAAAATTGCCAGACTGGTACCTAACTTGTGAGAGACTGGTGCCTGATGTAGGTATAAAAACCTGTATTACAGGTCACCAAGGAATGTGGAAATGTGGATATCTTCCGTAGTGAATAGGCTTCTGTCAAGTCAGTGCGCTTCACCATCTTCGGCTGCAACACCACTTACCATCAGATGGGATAGTAGTCAAGCAGAAGACTTACAATAGAAAAAAAATTGGAAAATCCAAAGGTGCACGCCTCACATGCTTATTAGATATTTTAAAAATTAAAATTAATAATTTTCTGAAAGAGAAACCTTTTGAAATAAATCCATATTATTTTTTCCTATCGTGGCGCTGTTTTATGCAAAATGATACAAGGGTATGTACAGGATACAGGAAAGAGAAAGAAATACACAGATGTAACAAGAAAGAGATGAATTTCATTAATAACTTTTAAACGGTGTTCAATAAGAAAAATCAATTCCTGAGAATATATGGAATCTTATTTAATATTATATTATACATCTCAATCTATTGCTTACATTTGTATTAAGCTAGAAGACTTACCGAGGCATAGACCAACGGACGGCAGTTCATATATTAGTTCATTTACATTTCTTGTTTTTTAATTTAAAGTGAATCAATTAGAAAATAAACTAATCTTATAATTCAATGTATGTAGTTATTGTAACGTTAATAATAATATGGATTTGATGTCTAACTAAAAGTATAAGAACGATAGTATGTAGCAAAATTGGGGTATGACCATAGATATAGTATACATTAGATCGACGATAGAGTGATTAGGGTGAGACCAAAAATAAAATATACCGGTGTCAGTGATATGTGTATGTGTGTGAGACGAACAGTGCTGCACTATGCATCAACTTCAATTATCGATATGGAGCCCTGTGCCTATGTCATAAAATGAATATTTTTGTTTGAGGGCCATAAAAATAAAACTACAAACAAAAAGTTTGTGATTTTTATTTTCCACCAAAAATAATTAATTTATTGTAAAAATCTCTTTAGAGGTATTTTGAAATTTTGCTTCATACTTCAATCCAATAATGAAATAAGTTTCAATTATTAATTTAATTATTAAGTATATAGTTTGATATTGCTGGCGAATCGTACATATGTATGTCAAGTATGTTAAATTTTTTTTTGCAGGACACAAGGCATTTGTTCGCTATTTTTCGAAACAAATTTTCGTTTACAATTTTTCCTTTCACATGTTTTCTAAAAACTCATTTGGAATGAATACCTATCTCATAAACGTCTAGAGAGAGATAAACAGAAATAAACAGCAGTGCTTACACTGTCGCGATCCGGCTTGTTGTGTATAGAGAGCCTGTATAATAATTATAAACTGTAAGGCATTACATCTTAGCCCTCCGGGGTTGTAACACATTTGTAATTTTTTTTGAAGCCAACTGTAGGTGACCATGTACTGCAGTAGCCGTTTACCATCACGTGATACTGTAAATTACTTTGTTATTATTGTTTTATAAAAAAATATACATCATAAGGATGACGAAACAACTTGCACACATTTAAACATGCTTAAACGAAATAAACATATGTACAGTAAAATATATAATAAGAATATAATATATATATATATATTATAATATAAAATATATAATAATGTTGGTATTGAACCATAACGCAGCTTTACTTTTGTGCACTTCTATGAAAAAAAATCATTTTTGTTCAAAGTGCTTGCTACATATAGTTGAATAGTTTTTGGAAACCCAGTCTTCTCTATTAATCATTTTTAACCTATTTTGTTTAACCTTAATATTTTTTTAAACATTACAAGAGTTTAAATTATCTCATTAAAGTATTTAATATTAGTATTTAATACCCTTTGGCTACGAAACCCTAAAAAAAATGAAGTTACAAGAGGCTGCATCCAAAGATATGCCTTTGCCTGTTAGTAACATATTATCGATAAGATGATATTGAGTGTCAATCTCTACAAGAATTAGATCAGAAATGGCGGGAATTCACGTATTTGGTATTATGTTTACTATAATTCTTACGCATTTAGAGCATTGTCGTAATAAAATGCGATATTTTCCCCTATCCATTTGTGTATAAAACATTTGTACCAGTTGTAAAATATCGCAATTAAAGAGTTAAGAGTAGAGAGTAAATATTTTAATTGTACTTACGTGTGAAATGTATAATTTTGTGAATTTTCTTTTCTCGATCATCTGCATTCAGGTACTTCACTTATCAATACTTCAAAATCAAAGATATCACGAAAATAAGAGGAACATAATAAATACTAACTTGTCCAGTAAGCAGGCAGCGGTATGCACTAAGTCAGCTCGATGCAGCTCGAGTAGTGTGTCATGTTGCAACTTGTCTGGCGATATCCCGTACAGTGCTGGAGCGCGAAGCATACGTACGTACAGGTACGTGTAACCTGTTAAAGAAAGAGAAACAAAAAATTGATCATCTGTTCCATCCATCGACTACAGCCTATAAAGGTCCACTGCTGAACATATGCCTGCCCCATAGATTGCTTCATTTGATTTTGGCACGGTTGTCACTCTTAGCAAGCGGTTTTTTTTTTTTAAATAATTTTGAGTTGTTATAAGAAAGATGCTAACGCCCATCTCCTGGGAAACTCCCTCAGTAGCTTCTTACGACATCCACGAGATGATATTATGGGGTAGTGGAAATTCTTAAACCGTCAATACAAGGGGAAAAATAAATTTCGAATTTGTGATGATATAGAAACGATTCGTATTCACAGCATAATATATTGGTTTGGTGACAAAAAGAAAATCATAAAATGTAGACGCGATGAGTAGGTCACAATACACTATAATTCGAAGTGAAACTTATTTCACCACCTATTAAATGAATATAAAATGTCCTACGAGATATTAGAAGAATTAAAAATTCCTTAATAACAATGTGGTTTATTCACCTTCGATAGAACGGAGAAAAAGTTTGCATTTTTATATAGAATAAAGGTAACAAACGAGCACACAGTCCACCTGACGGTAAGTGGTTGCTGTGGCCCATAGACATTTACATCTATCATCGCTTGCGACTTAAAATGCAGATGCGTTGTCATCCGTGAGGACTATGATAGAATTTCTCATTTCCAGTAAAGAGTCTCCGGTTCTCTACACTCACCATACGAAACACAGCACCATTAAGCTGCTATCTTACGTTGGTATTCTGTGAGAGTAAGTATACACATGTGTTATAATTAAAAAAAAAAAGTCCGCTTGGTATCTTGCTAGTTTTTCCTTAGGCAGCTAGTATCGTGTCTGGCCGAAATTTGAACATTTAAATTGGTTAAAGTATTTTATATGGATACTTTAACTGTGTAAAAGCACACAGTAAATTTCGGATGTTCCTTCTATATTAAAAAAAATCTATTCTATCATATTCGTACCGAGCCAGGTCACAGCGTCCTTCACGTTCTGGACAGATCCCAGTACAATCTCCGCGTTGAGCATATCGGGCAGCTTGCTCACAAGCTGCGACTCGATCGGCAGCTGCTGGTTCAGAAGGGACAGGTAGTACTGCAGCTCCGAGTGGTTCGTGATGAGGATTCCTGTTGACATTTTTAAATATATAATAATAGTTTTCTTTCTCCTCCTGCCCTTACTGTTACCGTTAAAAATAAATAAAATAAAATTTTATTTCTTTAACTTAGGTCTACAAGCGTTATTTTGTGGCCAGAGTCGCCCAGGGAAGCATGTAGTAATGCTTGTGTTGGGTGACTCTGCTCTTCCATTGGACCAAGTAAACAATATTTATTTTTAGTGTTTGTTATAACTAAACTATAGATTTACAATATTTCAAAGGCTAGAATACTAAAAGAATGATAAATTTCAAATATTACATTGTGCCAAAACTGTGATTCCCTATTAATCATTTTTATTTCCATCATCGTTATAACCTATTTAAGAGGATTTTGAAGCTGCAAATTTTCATAAAAAAACCAATAACGTTTTCCCCCGTAAACATACTCTAATTTTCATTATTTTTGAAAATGCTGAACATATAATGAAAAACTAGTTAAGTACGTTTTTATTTTAAAGAAATATTGGGTACGAAGTAAGTAATTACCAATAGTTTTTGCCTTAAAAACTACCTCAAGCGTATATATTTTTTAATTAAACTAAACTGAATTTCTACACGCGTAAAAAGTACAGATCTAGATTAAGGTGCACTGAATCCAATGAGACTAAAATTGTCTCATTTTATAAAGGTTTATGGGGGGTGAAAACGTTATCGCCCGAAACAATATTTCAAAAAGGAAATGTAGGCAATTGCCTCCAAGACTTGGAACTCTCTCTATCGCATGTTATGGCGATACGGAGCGAGCAGTATGAAACTGATAGCATTTTAGTAAAATACCTAATCACACCGCGTATCGGACACTTCACAAACCTCTTAAAGTCCAAATCTAAACATAGGCCTCCCCATTGATTGGCTCATAGGGGGGTTACCATAATTGCCACGTTTGGCATGCGAGTTTACAACCGCAGTGTTATATTATTTTGTATTGTTAAAAGGAACTCCCTCTGTCGCCTTTTACGACCATCACGGGATGATATAGCACATAATTAGGCTTATTTCCTACCGAATTCAAAAAATTGAGGAGGTTTTCGATTCGACTGTATTTTTTTTACCTCAGAACTTTTTTCCAGGGCAACCGATTTTGATGATTCTTTTTTTATTACATAGTTTATACTTCAAGGGTAGCCCCATGTAAATTTATAGAAAAAATTCCACCGTAAGGATAGCAAATATTTTTTTTGTAACAATTTGAAGTCGGTCTTTACTTTTCTACCGACTTCAAAAAGGAGACGGTACTCAATTCGACTGTATGTTTTTTTTTAAGTGTGTTACCTCATAACTTTTTACTGGGTGAACCCATTTCGATTATTCTTTTTTTTTGAGTTATTCTATTCTGACCAATAGTTTTTGAGTTATTCTTAATAATTTATATTGAGGTCGGTTGTACAAAATTTTTAATTTTAAATTATTCTTAAAATTCTAATTGTGACCCTTTTTAGTGGTCCAAGGTGCATCACAGTTCGAATGAAGTTATTACGTAAGAAATTATTACGTGGTAGAGCCATGCTACAGCTGTATAAGTAATATAGTTGTAGCACGAATGGGTCGGCTCGACCGGGGAAGGACCACGCTCTCACAGAATACCAGCGTAAAAAAGCAGTTTAACACTGCTGTGTTTAGTATGGTGAGTGTAGAGAACCGGAGACCCTTTTTACTGGAAAAGAGGCATTCCATCTTAGTCCTCACGGGCGATAACGCATCTGCACATTGAATCTTAATTGAGCATAAATGTAGATGATTATGAGCCACAGCATCCCACTTACCATCAGGTGGACTGTGTTCTTCCTTTTTTTCATTTGTTTGTCAACTTTATACTATAAAAAATGTCATTTAACTTATTTTTGCACCTTTAGCAGTGGAAACTTTTCTCCTGAGGTGTAACTCATATTTAATTTAAAAAAAATATCAATAAAATCAGTTCACAATTGATATAGATAACGGGTAAAAATACATAGAACAAAAAAACATACAGTTTGATAGAGTAACTTCTTCTTTTTTGGTGTCATTTCACGCGGGTATTCTGTGAGAGCGTGGTTCTATCCTGGTCAAGCTAACCCATTTATGGTACAACTATAATATAGCTGTAGTGTGGCTCTACCACGGATAACATAAATTTTCGTAAAAGTTGTATATTACGTATATATACATATAAGAGATAATTTTCAACAAAGTTCTTAAACGGGTTAAATAAATCTGAGTTACCTTCTCCCTTAGTATCATACTGTGGACGACCAGCTCTGCCCAACATCTGTAACACATCCAGAGCGCCCAATTCGCTCCATCTGCCTTTATCCGGAGAGTACACCTGGGTGCCCTTCACAATGACAGTGTGGGCTGGCAGGTTCACACCCCAGGCGAGGGTTGCTGTTGACACCAGCACCTGGAGAAATCAATTCATTTAAAAAACAGCAAGTTAATGTTAATTTTTGTTTTTTTTTTTTATAGAATTAGGGTGACAAACGAGCACACAGACTGTCTGATGGCAAGTGGATGTTGAGGTCCCATAGACATCTACATTTTTTCTCGATTAAGAATCAAAATGCAGATACGTTGTCATTCCAGAGAACTGAGACTGGAGACCGGCATTCCTCGTTTTCATTAAAAACGGTCTCCGGTTCTCTACACGGACCATACGAAACACAGAAGCGTTAAGCTGTTATTTCACGCTGGTATTCTGTCAGAGCGAGGTCTTACCTCGGTCGAGACCACGAAGCAAATACAAAGAGGAGATTGCGTAAGCAACTGTGCACTGTGATTCTAACTAGGCCATTACGTCGTCACAGTGGGCGTGGCTTTCCTTAGTATACTGTCGGCGTTTGTCCTGTGCGCTTATGTGTCGAAAATCGCAAATTGGTGTATTTTCGTAGTATTAAGAAGAGGATGAAGCGTTGTGTTTTATCGTGTAAAAACTACTCAAATAGACAATCTGATACTATGGATGGCATGACATTTAATTTGTACGTAATTTTATACTTAATTTATTAAAAAGGTTCTAGAAAAATCTCTGTGTAGGCTTCCAAATGTAATTAATTATATTCGACACTAGATGGTGACACTTTGTGTCATGTGAACTAAAAATATAAAGGTACGTAGAGCTCAGTATTGGTAAAATAATCATACGAAGGTGTTGACATTTGTTTTGCATTCAGTCCTAAAGTATTTTTAACCGCCAAAATATTTTTATAATATTTACAATCATATGTGAATAGACCGCCATCTATCGCCAAGGTAGCTAAACTACATTGCAACATCGATATGGAACGATTCGAGTAGTTTTACTATTATCGATAGATGTAGATAGTAAAGTGGGCGGGGGCTTAACATCCACTCACCTTGCAAATTGTCACGCGTTGTTACATAGTGAAATGTAATTACAACACCTCCTGTTTGTATTTGGTCTGTGGTCGAGCCGAGCCATTTGGTCCGGCGTGGCTCTACCATGTGCAAGGAATGGAAGTGAAGCAGGGTGTAGGGTGTAAGGTGTAAGGAGCACCTGTATGTGGCGGTCGGCGAACAGGTCCTCGACGAGCGTGCGGTCGACGCGCGTCATGCCGGCGTGGTGGATGGCGAAGCCGTAGGGCAGCAGCTCGCGCAGCTCCGGGTTCTTCACCTGCTCCGCCTCGCTGCGCAGCACCTCCACGCTCGCCGACCCCTCCCTGCGCACCACCGTAAAAGTTTTTATTTTATTTAAAAAGCTTACATGTAACACCTTACAGTTAAACATACATAGGGCAGACATAAAGCCATTTGGCATTCTCTGCCAGTCAACCCTGGGTGCCAGACAATTATTAGCAGATGCGAAACATGTTACTTATATAAATTATACACACATATATATATATACGTCAGCGCCTGTGTGGCTAACTAGAAATCTTGTAGACAACACGTGCACTCAAAGATTATAATAAGTATATACCGGAAAAGAGAGCCCTCGAGAGACGATATTTTATTGCAGACAAAATTAAACTACTAGCATCTCCTACAAAGTGAATCCGAACTAATTTGCTATATGTAGCTATATTATATACATCATATTGAAACTATTATGTTTTTTATTTCGTATACTTTAAAACAGTTCCCACTTTTTTGTAATATTTATTGATAATATTAAAAATAGGTAAATAGTTTCAATATGTACACTTGTATTTCTGAGATAACAATATGTAAAAAGAGTATTCGCTATTTGCCATAAAACAAGAATGACAATTTGATATGACAATTATTTCATTATTTATTATAATATTATGATGGTTACCAGTATCATAATTATCATGTTAATCGATTAATTCCATAATTATTACGTATTTTTGTGTTAAAATGATAATTTGTTATTAATAACTTCACCAATAATTTTTTGGTGTACTTATTTTTATTTTGTAAATAGATTTCATTTTATTTTTTCAAAGTAACGACATCTGTGAAGCCATAAAACCAACTATAAACAAAACTTCAGAATTACTTCAAAAGGTTCCCTGTTTTATATAAAAAGCCTACCTACGTAAATTTAAATTTAAAGGCGCTTTCATATTTTTTTTAGTCCTTTAATAGACAACGGACAAAATGTACCATACAGCCTATATAGATTTTATACTTTGTGTAATCGATTTATTTTGGTGAACATTATTATTTATTCTTGAAATTGAAATCTATCCAGTAGTTTTTCTGTGATGCGCGCACAACTGCAGACCTCTATCTTTTTATTTATATAGGTAGATATGTAGACTAGCGAAAGATCTACGAAGGATAAACCAAAAACAAAATATGTTACATAGAATATAGCCTAGATCCCTCCTGGCTCTCTATCTGTAGGTGAAGTTACATCACAATCAGTTCAGCCATTCTGAAGATTAGCTCGTATAGACTGACAAACAGACAGACACGAAAATTTTTAAAGTGCTTATATATGTCTCAATAGTATTCGAATATTTATAAGAAAAAATAATAATAGAGTATTTAAATAATTATAATTCTTAAAAAGTTAATGTACTAATAAGTTCTAGATATTTAAAATTAAATAAGTAATAAAAAATAACCCCCTCTGAGCTTAAGACGGACACTTTAATTTTATTTGTTCGTATAGACATAGCTTTAAGGTATTATATATGAAATAAAAGAAATAAAAATGTATTATAATAACCTAAGGGTTGAATGAAACGAATATCATTTTTTAAAGACTTATTCTGTCTCATAATAAAATATAAATTTGAATTTCGAATTCCAAAATTTTCCAATTAGCAACAATAATTTCCGTATTACGTCAGGTAACCCAGCCTAGCCACCTACCTGAGGAACTGTCCCAGGGTGTCTTTCTCCAGGCACATGTCGCGTATGGCGCGTGCCGTCTTGCCCGTTTCCTTGCGAGAGTGAACGAACACTAGAATCTGTGAAAGCAATGCATCATTATTATTTAACAAAAGGGGGAAGGGGGGAGGAGGGAGTTAGGAGTTCACCATGTTGAATAATGTTTGCCCTATCTAACTTATACCGATGTACTCGATGACAAGACACCTGCGTTTTAATTCCTAATCGAGGATAGATGCAGGTACAGTTACACATGGTAGGGCCACGCTGCAGCTATATTATGGTATATGCAGCACGAATGGGTCGGCTCGACCGGGGCAGGACCATACTCTCACAGAATACCAGCGTAAAATAGCAGCTGAATGCTGCTGTGTTTCGTATGGTGAGTGTAGAGAACCGGAGACCCTTTTTACTGGAAAAGAGGCATTCCATCTTAGTCCTCGCAGATGACAACGCATCTACATTTTGATTCTTAATTGAAGATAAATTGTGGATGTCTATGGGCCGCAGCATCCACTTACGATCAGGTGAACTGTGTTCGTTTGTCAACTTTTTCCTATTAAAAAAAAAATGTATTGGACCGCAGTATTCACTTACCATTAAATGAACAGTGTGTAATATGGGTGTTACATGAAGAGAGACATGTTGCTGGTACTAAGTCTTTAATAGGGTATTTTACACCATGTAAAAAAAATCAAAGAATATATATTTATGATAGATTTTGTAAAAAGTAAACGAGAAATATTGATTTCTATTTATAAAAATGCATTATTAATTTTATATTTCAATTTAAAGAATATTTTTTTTACCTGTGCCTCAAATCTGCAAAACAATGTCCGCCATATTAGATAGCATCGTGACGTCACTAGGTCAAAGAACTAGGTTATGTGCTGTGTACTAACTAGCTAATTTCGAAATTTTTCAAGTTATCATTACGATTGTTGACTTTTATTCCGAATTTTATTGAAAAGGCATCATGGAAGACGGATTCGTAAAAGCGAGTTTTTTACTTCGCTTTTAGCACTAATGTTATAGATATTATAATATAAGCTTGTGAGAAAAACTTTTTGGTATATTTTTTTTTTTGTACAAACCCTCAGAAGAAATAAAAAGTCACTTTTTTATTTGGGCTGAGTACAAACCATGCATTTATTCCCATATAATAGAAGAAAACAGGAATTATGTAAAACACTGCACTGCACTAGCAAGGGCTACCAAAATGGCCCACAAAGGGCGGGACAGACGAGCGATTAACCTAATCTATTACAAAATTTGACTTGCAATAGGTACCTATCATGTCATGATGTTTTGTTTTGTTTAATCGATAGTTAAATGTAAGTCACACTTACATCAAAGTGATCTTCACAGAAGTATAGCTTAGATTTTGTAGACAATGCCTTCGGGTCTCTTCTTGCCAGTTTTAACCAAGTATTTCTCATATTTAAATCAGTTGGCACTTTAATGCATAACTTCCCCGGCGTTCTTATGCTCGTATTTTTGCAATCAGGCACAACACAACAATGATATAAATGATAACTCATTATTAAACATTCAAAAGTATCAAATTCCTTCGCAAAATTGTCAAAATTCTAGGACAGTGACGTCACGAGTTGAACAGTATGGCGGCTAGCGTTTTCACAATAAGAATTATAGTGGTTCATTCTCACTCTAGGATTCATTTAAAACACGTTTTGCAAATGGGTGTAATAGCCTATTACACTACTCTCTATTCTTAACTCTAATATACGGTGTAGCGATAAAGTTATCACATTAAATGAAAAGACTTCTCCTATATAACGTTCTTTGAACATACACAACTAAAAATATGTAACAATTAACATTCTAGTCGCAATAGCCCTTATTTTCGTTTTTTGTCTAATCACTTATGAACGGGAAAGTGTAGGTAAATAACTACCTATGTCGATGCCGCGTGAGCACTGCGCACCTGCCGCACCGTTGCCGCGTTTACATGTCACTTCTGGTCAGTGAACTAATATTATCAAGGTGATTTATTTCGTGTTAATTTTTTCGCTATTTATTTTGTTTGAAAGATGCATTTTTTTATTTCATTAGAATTTTTTATTTTATTATTTTAATCGACATATATGAACTTGTATATACCGCTGCCTAATCGCCACCCAGTATGATAGTCGTTGGGGCTATACTACACTACAGGTGTTTTCTGTACGAATATCTTTCTACCCTGGTCGATCTGAGCCATTAATATTTCAGCACAAAAAGGGAGAGACGGTAAAGAACCCACCTATGTCGAATAATCTAAGACCTATCAAATCTATACCGTTATACTCAGGGATGACAATAGTAACAAGTATCTATTGGACCACAATACCCACTTACTTGTAATCTGTACCTGTAACTGCGTTTTCTTTGCGAGTACTGTCCATCCCTGGTCGAACTGAGCCATTAATGTTCCAGCAAAATTACTATATACTTATAGGCCTCCTCCATAGATTGCCTCATGGGGGCGGGGGGAAATATTTTTTTTGTATCAAGAAGCTGCTGCTTTTTTTACAATCTCCTGGTTTGTTTCCCTTTGTCGCCTCTTACAACACCCATGGAAGATATCGATAGTGGATATTCTTACACCAGCCCTAAATAGTTCTTCTCTCACACTTCTTCACAATATCACTTCTTCAGCTATATCATATTGATCGAAATAGGAAACCCTGAACTGACCTGATTCCTGCCCGCGTGTTCCATGGTCTTCTCATAGACAATATCGTTCATCACTTGGAACCTCTTCAGAGCCTTCTTTTCCGTCACACCAATGTACTGCTGCTCGAGTGCTACTGGTCTGGTGGAGGTAAAATTATTTATTAACTATATTTTCCTTTTTTAGTGGAAACGAGGCATTCCATCTTAGTCCTCACGGGTGACAACGCATCTGCATTTTGATTCGACATCGATGATCGATGATAGATGCAGATATCTATAGGCCACAGCAACCACTAACCATCAGGTGGACTGTGTGCTCGTTTGTCATTATTATTCTATTAAAAAAAAACTATCATGCAGATAGACGACGATAGGGAAGACTTACAAAATGATCACGAAGAAGTAATATCTGATAATATCTGAACTTAAATAGTCCCTCACCTGAAGGAGTTATCGAAGTAAAAAAGTCCCTTCTCCGGTCTCACTCGCAAGAAGGCCGCGACGTCGGTGTAGTTGGGTAGCGTGGCGGACAGGCCGACGAGACGAACCTGATATTCACGTGTTATTTAAGAAAGAGAATTATTTTACGTTTAAGCTTCTAATATCTAATGAGGGCGATCCACGAATTTTTCCGCCATCAGTTCGACGACGTCACTTAAGAAAGAGGCCAAATAACGGATGTCCGCCGGCAGATTTTACACTTTAACTAAAAATATAAACTTAAAGAACAATGGCAAACTTTCATACAGAAAATTAGTTGAGAAGGAATGGTAGCGTCTATATATCAAAAATATCGTAAAATTTCATCAGAATTTTGTCCTGAGTAGGCGTCAAAAAAAAAGAAATTTAGATTTGAACCTTTTTAAGTTATGTCTTATGTCACTTGGAAAACGTCATGTGTCCTGTGTTTGTTTGATGTCAGCTTAATACATTCTCAATATAATGTACCTACCTACATAATTGAGAGTTTTTAGATTATTGTATCTCTATTATATATTTAAATACTATAAATGTCTATTTCTGGCATGGGTCCAGGGCCCTTGTGTCATACAGTGACATTCTCAGAAGGGCTAGAACCCAGAGCCGTAAAGCCGGTTAGAAAAAAAAGTGACATTATATTTTAGCTAGTGATGCCATAACACTAAATGGAATTGTTACATAGTACTATGATTGAGATAATGTATCATTGTAGGAAGTTCTTTGTAAGAGACTTATTTTCAACCATATCACTTTTATTTTTATTATTACTGATAGTATAGTTATTACTAATAATAACTTAATATAAAAATATTTTGTGTTTGTGTGTTGTGTTGATAGTCTTACAAAGTATATACGAAAATAGTATGAATATAGTAAATGGCAACACTTGGATAGAGTAAAAGGATTAAAGTCATTTAATATTCCCAAAAATTTTTTTTTCTGTAGCTTTAATTAAAATATATTTTTATTTGAAAAATCATAGAAAAATAATTAAACTCATTTTATATATAAGTTATTTCTAGACGCAATAATTTTTGTCAACTATTCTCTTCTGCTCTTGTTCTTTAAATGCATACAAATTTATTTAAGTATTTTACTACCTTACTAAATAGTAGATCATCGTCATGATCATCAAAGATCGTCATCTTCAACGTTAATGTCATCGTCATCTTTATCTTCAGCGCGTCTTCGTCATCGTCAAGGTCACCGTTATGGTCATCGTCATGTTCATCGTAATCGTCAATGTCATTATAATCGTCAATGTCATCATCTTCATCATTTTCATTGACATGGTCATGGTAACTAGAAGCATTTTATTTCGATTTCGATGTATTGACATAACATGCAAAATCAGAAATGGAAATAAAATCCAAATTAAGCTTACAGTTACAGTCTACAAAAGTCCACAACCGAACATAGGCCTCCTCTATAAATAGCCTCATAAGGAGAATATTTGCCATAATTGCCACACTTGGCGGGCGGTTTTTTTTAGTTATTATAAGGAAGACGCTGCTGCCCATCTCTTGGTTTGTTTCCCTCTATCTACACCCACGAGACGACGCACGTACTGCTGTGCTGCACGTATTCCGGTCTAAAGGGCATATAGAGAGCTAGTATCAGGCTGTGAGAGTGAGGCATTACCCCTTAGTCCTCAGAATGACAATGCATTTGTAATAATATTGTTTTGTATAAACGAACTTATTGTTAAGTGAAATATGTTTGAAAAAAAAAGTCCCGCTGGGTTTCTTGCTGGTTCTTCCCAGAACTGGGGTGTTTTCCGAACAAGTGGTAAATAAAAAATGACTTTCAATAAGTATTATGTAATAATCAATATTGAATAAAAAATTATTCTATTCTATTCTATTCTAATAGGCCTACCCCATAGATTTGTGAACATGTCCATGTATCGATGTGTCAATGTGTGGATGTGTCGATTTGGGGACGTGTCGATGTATCGATGTGTGGATGAGTGGATGTGTGGATGTGAGGATGTATCGATGTGTCAATGTGTGGATGTGTCGATTTGGGGACGTGTCGATGTATCGATGTGTGAATGGCTGGACGTATCGAATGTGTGGATGTATTGATGTGTCGATGTATCGATGTGTGGATGTATGGATGTATCGATGTGTGGATGTATCGATGTGTCAATGTGTGGATGTGTCGATTTGGGGACGTGTCGTTGTGTCGAAGTGTGAATGTCTGGACGTATCGAATGTGTGGGTGTATTGATGTGTCGGTGTATCGATGTGTGGATGTGTGGGTATGTATCGATGTGTCAATGTGTGGATGTGTGGATGTGTCGATGTATCGATGTGTCAACGTGTGGATGTATCGATTTGTCAATGTGTAGATGTATCAATGTGTGGATGTGTCGATTTGTAGACGTGTGGATGTATCGATGTAGGGATGTTTCAATAAGTTTATGTGTGGATGTGTCGATGTGTCGAAGTGTGAATGTATTGATGTGTTTATGTGTGGATGTATCGATGTGTCAATGTGTGGATGTATCGATGTGTGGATGTGTCGATTTGTGGAGGTGTGGATGTCTCGATGTAGGGATGTTTCAATAAGTTTATGTGTGGATGTGTTAATGTATCCGAAAATTAACACATCCATATATCGAAACATCGATACATCCACACATAAACACGTCGACACATCCACACATCGATACATCGACAAGTCCACAAATCGGTACATCCACACTACCGATTTGTAGACGTGTGGATGTGCCAATATTTATGTTTGGATGTGTGGATGTATCGATGTGTAGATTTGTGGTTGTGCCAATTTTTATATTTGGATGTGTGGATGTATCGATGTGTGGATGTGGCAATGTGTGGATGTGTGTATGTACGTGTGTACGTGCGTAAGTATTCACCTCCTCCTGCGTGTGCTCAACGGTACGCAGAGTCCTGGCGACGAGCGCCTCGAGCACGGGCCCGCGCTCGTCGTGCAACAGGTGCACCTCGTCGATGATGATCAGCCGCACCAGGTTCGTGAACGAACGCTCCCCACCTGTCATCACCATACAATATACCACCATAGTAGAGCCATGCCGCGACTGCTAGTCATGAGGCCCTGGGTTCGTTTCCATCCATCCACCAATTACAGTCAACTGCTGAACATTGGCTTACCCCATAGACTGCCATACAGCGGGGAGTTTGACATGGTTGCCACGTATGGCAGGTGGGTCGACAACCGCAGTTTCTTTATTATTTTAAGCTGTTATCATCTGACACCAAGAAAACGTTGCTGCCCATCTCCTGTTTCAGTTTCCCTATGTCGCCTGTTACGACACCCACGGGTCGATATGGGGTAGTGGATATTCTTACACCGCCACTACACGGGCCGTTAAGAAATTCTCAGTACCAGCCCAAAATCATGAAGTTGGCTGTTTTTTACGTGCAAAGCCGTCAGTCCTGCGCCTGATCTCTCCTGTCGTGTCAGATAGCCGTCCCATTGGACTGTAAAAGAGTGAGGAAATAGAAAGCGCTCCTGTGTTTGCACACACAGTTACTTTACACTACACTTTACGCGATAGAGCCATGCTACAGCTATATTAGTGGGTCGGCTCCACCGGGGAAGGACCACGCTCTCGCAGAATACCAGCGTAAAATAGCAGCTTAATGCCATCTGCATTAAAGCTGCTGTTTCACTTGGGTGAGTGTAGGGAACTGGAGACCCTTTTTACTGGAAAAAAGGCATTTTATCTTAGTCCTCACGGGTGAGAACGCATCTGCATTTTGATTCGTAATCGGCAAGGTCGGCAACGCATCTGCAACTCTGGTGTTGCAGTTGTCCATGGGGCGTGTTCAACAAGAAAAGTTATTATTTGAATGTTTTAGCTTTTAAAACTCAATGTCCGAAGATTTGAATAACAATACTAATTCATTAATAATAACAATCATTGGTGGAAGCTGTTAAATCTCTAGGCGCTGTTATATGTTTTGATCAGGTGATCAAAGTACTGAGAGCACGGAGAGAGTACTGGCAGCGATTTATGACGTCATATATTTCCCTAGGGTACTGCGGCAGTATACCGGCAGTCCATAACAGAACAAATTTTTCACTGGTGAGAGCACTGAGCAGTGCTCGCAGTGTACATCGGAACACGACCTAAGTCTATCACGAAGATAAACTCAAAAAACAATTTGCTTAAAAATTGACAAATTTTTAAAATCTGACAACACCGGCAGCCGACCGCGCCATGTATTCCCATGTAATTTTCCCCTTTTAATTTTTTATTCCTTTGAGGTACTTTTTTTCTTTACTCTCTGAAAAGAACCCTCACACATCGGACAGGTTTTTCTACACAATATGAATTGCCATAAAACATACCTTTTCTAGTGATAATGTCCCATTTCTCCGGGGTGCACACAATCAGCTGCGTTGCATCGATCTGCTCCCTTGTCAGCTGGTGATCTCCCGTCAGTTCCGACACCTTCATGTTATACGCTGAGAGACGTTTGGTGAAATTGCCCACCTGGTGAAGAAGAAAAGAAATAACATATACTGTCAGGAATGTTAATAAAATAAATGAAAGGAACAACGCACACGTGAGGGTAGAGCTATGTACTCTGCCATCCGTTCTAGCAGTATAGTATCGCGCAGGCGAATAAGAAATATCGTTCTGTAATTCTGCGAGTCTCCGTGTCGTTACTATGCCCATAGGGGTATTCTACTAGTGTAGGCCATGGATCGTGTTGCTGAGAGGCTGCCCTGTGTTACACTGAGCAGTATTAGTATAGTAATAGTATTGCAGTTGGTTTGTATACTTTGGTGTTATAATATAATTGGGTCCTTCACGTTACAGCGGTGTGATTGTGACGGGAACATGTTATAGTTGGGTTATTCCGTTTATCCACCTCAAGGTGGATAGTGGGTAACTCATGTTCGTTTATCCACGTGACATACGAGCACACAGTCCACCTGATGGTAAGTGGTTGCTGTGGCCCATAGACATCCACATCTATCTTCGTTTGCGCATTAAAATGCAGATGCGTTGTCATCCGTGAGGACTAAGATAGAATGCCTCTTTTCCAGTAAAATTGGTCTCCAGTTCTCAACACTCACCATACGAAACACAGCAGCATTAAGCTGCTATTTTACGCTGGTATTCTGTGAGAGCGTGGTCGAGCCGACCTATTCGTGCTACTACTATACTATTAACATAGTTGCAGCATGGCTCTACCACGTACATAAAATTGTACATGGTAGGAACTGGCCCAAGACTACTCATTAGATATTAGCATACTTATAAAATACATACATACTTCTAATTTAAAGGTCAAAACTGAAATACTTTTCATTGTTCAATTACATATCATTCGATGTGACATGATTTACGGCATTGAATAATGATGATAATATGATGGCGTTAGTGAATCACTATGAAAAGACATGCCTCAAGGGCGAAAATTATGTAGCTGTTTGGAATCCATTCGGAGTGTTTTAAAGAACTACAAATTCTTTGGAATCTTGTCATAAAACAATATCAAATGAAATTAAAGACAAACATCCAAAATTTTGTAAAGTTTGTGGATTGTTTGTAGTTTTGCGCCCAGTTTTTTGCTAGCACAGCTGTTGTAACAAAGAAATTTAGAAAACGTTTGCAAATATACAATAAAAGAGACTAATTTATACAGAATGTACAATTACGTCTACTTAATAATGAAATTAGTGTTGGTATTATTGTTTAAATTTGTGGTTCATCATCATCATTACAGCCTTTCATAAGTCCACTGCTGAACATAGGCCTCTCCCAAGGAATGCCATAAAGCACGGTCCTGAGTCACCTGCATCCATCGACTTCCTGCATGTCTTACCAAGTCGTCACTCCAACTCGTGGGGGGTCGCCCTACACTTCGCCTACCAGTACGAGGCTGCCACTCGAGAACCTATCTTCCCCATCGGTTGTCGATTCTTCGAGCTATATGGCCGGCCCACTGCCACTTCAGTTTACTACTCTGTTGGGCTATGTCAGTTGCTCTGGTTCTACTGCGGATATCCTCATTTCTAAGTTTATTACGCAGAAAAACTCCGAGCATAGCCCTCTCCATAGCTCGCTGAGCGACCTTGAGCTTCCTCATACGGCCAGCAGTGAAGAACCACGTCTCAGATCCGTAAGTCATCACCGGCAACACGCACTGGTTGTACAATTTCGTTTTAAGGTTTTGAGGTATGTCTGACGAGAAGATGTGTCGTAGTTTCCCGAACGCTGCCCAGCCGAGTTGAATCCGTCGATTGACCTCTCGGTCGAAGTTGGACTTACCTAGTCGGACTATTTGACCCAGGTAAACATACTCGTCAACAACTTCGAGCTTAGTGCTCAATTTGTGGTTATTAAAAATTAATCAATAGTATATTAAAATATGAATATATTTTCAGTAGAACTGTACTTGAGGTGGAAAGGCGGAACAACAATCAAAAAGTGAATTCCGACTATACCCCCGTCTAGGGTGGATAAACGAACACACGCGTTTCCGAGTATCCCCACCCTTGGGTGGATTTCTTAGGGTGGATAAACGGAATAACCCGATACAGTTGGTCGAACTGTATTGCTCTATACTGAATGTATGATGCAGTGCGCTGTTCACCAGAATGGTTTCAGATAGTAAGCTGGGTTTGTTACCCAGTAGTGTTTTTTATTTAAATAATTTTGGCAATAATTTCTAACATCAGAAGTGAAATCTTACAATACAGTAAAAGTGTAAGTAAAATTACAGCAAAGATCTGAAGTAGACGACAGCATTGTTACAGGGATGGGCCGGCTCGAACCGGGGTGGTACCATGACCTCACAGAAAACCAGCGTGAAGTAGAGGTTTACCTCTGCGTTTCGCTTGGTGAGTGCAGGTGGCCGGAGGCCCTTTTTACTGGAAATGAGGCATTCCATCTTAGTCCTCACGGGTGACAACGCATCTACATTTTGATTTGTAATAGAGGATAGATGTAGATGTCTATGGGCCGCAGCAACCACTTATCATCAGGTGGACTGTGTGCTCGTTTGTCACCCTTATCCTATAAATAAAAAAAAATAAAAAAAGCACTCGGCCATTTTGTCTATTCCAATTGGGGTGATTTTTAATTTCAATAGAGACTTATGAAACAACCTTGGTAAGAATCGGTGTAGTGCATTACATGCTACAGAGTTCAGGAAGTCTACAATATCTCTACATGTTCAGAATCATCCAAACTATTACATCAGATTTGATAAACCACAAATCTTCGCAAAAGTACACCGATTCCATCCAAGGATCATTTGCAAGCCTACTGAAATTAAAAAGTATCCTAATTGTAATTCCTAATAATTACAAATAATTATTATTAATGATTATTATTTAGTGAGTCTGCATGTATGTCAACATGTTCAGGATCGTCTCAATGATTACGTTAGATTTGATAGACCATAAACACTGGCAAAATAACACCGATTCCAACGAATTGATTAAGAATAATTCGCGCGTCTATTGAAATAAAAAAAAAACATCCAAATTTTAACAGATAATATGGCAGGGTGCTACTATCTGCTTGAGATCCCATAATTAATAAAATAGAATCCAAACCCAATTAATTCAAGATACTACCCCATAAACATAGCTGTTGTAAAGCGCTCGAAACGTCGAAATTTAAAAGAAATAAATATCAAATTCGATACAATACGAATTTTATTTTAATTTTGAAGTCAATACTATAAAACAGTTGTGAAATAGTTGTTTAAATGAATTAAATCTCCGTTAAGAGGATTGTGAAGTGCCGAAACGCGGCGCAAGTGGGTATTTTAAAAAAATGGTATCTGTTTCATCCCGCTCGCTCCGAATCGTCATAACATGCGATAGAGAGAGTTCCAAGTCTTGGAGGCAATTGCCTACATTTCTTTTTTGAAATATTGTTTCGGGCGATAACGTCCGCACCCCACTATACCTTTACCTTAAACAAATGAGACAATTTTGGTGTCTTAACATTCAGTAAACCTTAACCTTGGTCTGTACGTTTTTCTTTTTTGCCGAATTCCAAAAAGGACGGTACTCAATTCAACTATATGTTTTTTTTTATGTGTGTTACACCTCATAACTTTGTTCTAAGTGAACCGATTTCGATGATTATTTTTTTTTATTTGAAATCTAGTACTTCTTATGTTGTCACATATAAATTTGATCAAGGTCTGAGCAATAGTTTTTGAGTTATCCTTATATTGAAGTCAATGGTAGAAAATTCTTAATTTTTAATTATTCATTATATATAAACATTTCCAAAAATTATTAGACAGTGGTTACGACAGGGTTTCCCAACCTTTTTTGACCAGGAACCACTTTGATTTATTTGTTGTTAGCAGGGACCACAAGATGAAAGAAAAAACTATGTTAATCTAACAATAAATTTTAATCACAACTTTTAACATAAACTATACAATAAACTGAAAAGGAATATTCATTCACATATATTATAATTTGTGTATTAATTGTAAAAGAAATCATACATGTTTCGTAACAAATTGCGATTTCGATGGCGTAACGACGCTTGGTGTTAAGAAAATAATAAATGTGTTATTTAAAAAGAAAAGGTAGGTATCATATTTAAATCTTTCGCGGACCATATTTAAGCTCTTGGTGATCCGCGGACCACTGGTTGCGAATCACTGGTTTACGGGGTGGAGGGGGGAGTTATCGCGTTTTATATGAAAGTTAACAGGTTCATTATTCTCTTAAAAAAAATTAAAGTCTCTCACTCACCATCTCCTGCACGAGGGATCTCATCGGCGCAACATAGATCATCTTGAAATCGTTGACATTGACCGTTCCATCATCGTTGACGTGCTTACCCACTTCCCGGAGTATGCAGAGCAGTGCCACGTTTGTCTTACCGGCCCCAGTCGGTGCACACACCAACAGGTTCTCATCAGATTCCAAAGCAGCTTTGCAAATACGACTCTGTGGGGATATGGTTCAAAATAGATTATCAACCAATGTTATTTTTTTATAGAACAAGGGTAAAAAATAAGCACACAGTGCACCTAATGGTGCACTGTGTGCTTATGAAGTGGCCCATTTATACTCGCTAAAGAATCAATGGATCAATGCAGTAAGGCGATGGATGCAGATGGCTCAAGACTGTGCTTTGTGGCATTTCTTGGGGGAGGCCTATGTTCAGCAGTGGACTTGTGAAGGGCTGTAATGATGATGATTATGATGATGATGAAGAATCAAAATGTAAATACACTCGCCATACGAAACAGAACAGCTTAACACTGCTATTATACGCTGGTATTCTGTGAAAACAATTTTCTTTCCCGGTTGAGACGCCACAGTCGTGCTAAAAACATGCTATAGCTGCAATGTGGCTCTATCAGGCGACATTATGACGTCACTGGCTATTATGAAATAGGTTCACGTTTCTTTTATAGAAGTAAGGTTGCCATGTGGTTTTTCTTTTATAGCAGAGGTGGCAAACGAGCATGCCGCATACTTGACGGTAAGTGACTACCGCCGCACATGAACACCTGCAACACCAGGGGAATTGCAGGTGCGTTGCCAGCCTTTTAAAAAAGAGTAGGCTAATTAGACCCTAAGTCGTATCGGTCCGGAAAAATCCCTGGTGGTAGTCGATCCAAAATCGAATATATCTTATATCCTAATAACTGTTAATAATCAGTCGATTGGTGACGGTGTTAGAGAGTCTAACGCCCCATTTCATCCCGTAGGAATCACAAGTATGTGAAACTCCAGGGAGGTTTCATGGTTTCCGGTAGAGGGAGTATAAATAACCATCTCATTTACCCCACAGAGAGCTTAATGGTGTTGTTTCGACAGTGAGTGTACAGAATTGAAGACCCTCTTAACTGGATACGAAGCATTCCTCCTTAGTTCTTAGGAGTGTTAGTTCTTATATGTGGCCATGCCGCAGCTACTTTATAGCTGTAGTACAAATGGGTCAGCTGAACCGGGGAAGGACCATGCTCTCACTGAATACTATTGTGAAATTGCAGTGCTAGCAATGCTGCTGTGTTTCGTATGGTGAGTGTAGAGAACTGGAGACCCTTTTTACTGGAAATGAGACATTCTCCATCTTAGTCGTCAGGCCACATCATTCACTCACCATCATCTACGCTTGTGTGGACTGTGTGTTCGTTTGTCACTCTTACTCTATAAAGAAATTCTGAAAGAGTAATACAAATTGGCCGGGGGGATATTGTATCTATTTTCTCCCTCATCACCCCACCACATCTTACCTGTATCCGGTTCAAGGTCTTGAATCCTTCGAACGCCGGCTGCACGTATTTGGGCAGCTTCTCAACGGGCATCAGAGTCTCGTTCTCTTCGAAGGGTTTCGGTTTTAACGCTGGCACGTGTACTTCTTCATAACCTGAAAATATCAATTATATTACAAATCAATGCAGTATGGCAACTCCGTACTGGCGGGCGGGTTACCAAGCCTAAAGATATATGCTTTGCAAACACTCATTAGATGTAGGCGGTGCGTCAGAGCACAAAATTCAAGTCATCACCATCATGATTCAATCATTACAGCCTTCACAAGTCCACTGCTGAACAAAATCTCCCCCAAGGAACACCACAAAATCTGGTCCTGAGCCACCTGCATCCATCGACTTCCTGGATGCCTTACCAGGTCGTTACTCCATCTAGCGGGGGGACGCTCTGCACTTTGCCTAAAGGTACCAGGCTGCCACTCGAGAACCTTTCTTCTCCATCGGTTGTCGGTTCTTCGAGCTATATGGCCGGCCCATTGCCACTTTAGCTTACTCATCCGTTAAGCTATGTCGGTTACTCTGGTTTTACTTTGGATAGCCTCATTTTTAAGTTTATCACACAGAGAAACCCCGAGTATAACCCTCACCATGGCTCGCTGAGCGATCTTGAGCTTCTTCATACGGCCAGCAGTGAAGGACCACGTCTCAGTTCCATAGGTCATCACTGGCAACACGCACTGGTTGTACAGTCTCCTTTTCAAGTTTTGAGATATACCTGACAAGAAGATGTGTCGTAGTTTCCCGAACGCTGCCCAGCCGAGTTGAATCCGTCGATTGACCTCTCGGTCGTTACCTAGTCGAACTATTTGTCCCAGGTAAACATAATCGTCAACAACTTCGACTTCGACTATTAAGTAGTTTTAATTATATAAATACTAGGGATAAGTAGATATTAAGATGAATATTGTTCTGTTCTTAACGAAGTGCTAAATCGCTGTAAGAGTAAATAAATTATATTTAAAACAAAGCTGTCGCTGTTCCTTTACCGGCGCAGAGAAGACCAGATGAAACATGCAAGTAGCCATTGGATACAGGTGGCTTAGGAATATACTTTGTGGTAATTTCTGAGGGAGGTCTAAATTCAGCAGTGGACTTGTGATGGGTTGCAGTGATGATGAGTGATTATAAATGAAACAATTAACAATTTAAATGTTTTTTTTTAATTAGTAAAGGATTTATTAAAGGATGTTTCTACGTGATAGAGCCATGCTGCAGCTACATTATGGTTGTAGCATAAATGGGTCAGTTCGACCGGGGAAGGATCACGATCTCACAGAATACCAGCGTATAAGCTGATGTTTTCGTATAGAAAGTGTAGAGAACCAAAAACATTTTTTAATGGAAACGAGGCATTCCATCTTAGTCCTCACGGCTGACAATGCAACTGCATTTTGATTCTTAATCAAGGATAATTGTAATATGTCTATGGGCTACAACATCCGTTTACTATCAGGTGAAGTGTGAGCTTGTTTGTCACCCTTATTCTATAAAAAAACACACACATACCAGTCTAAAAAAAAACACATAGTCGAAATTGAGTAGGGTGTGGTACAAGAACCACCACCAACTCACCTTTCCTCTGCTTCCTGAAGGAACCGGGTGGAAGTTGACAGCGCTTGTTAGCCATGAAATGAGAGCCGGCAGCGAACACCAACTCGTCAAGAGCCAGCACCTTCCTGGAGCCCGCCACTTGACCAGCACCCTCTCCGGTCTCCGCCTCTCCGGTCTTCTGACGTTTACGAGGCGCTTCAGACTGTTGCGCCATCTAACAACATTTTTTTAAATAGGAGTTAGAAATTAGTTACTACATGGTAGAACCATGCTGCAGCTATAATATGGCTGTAGCTTGAATGGTTCGTCTCGACTGGGGTAGGACCACGCTCTCACGGAATACCAGCGTAAAACAGCAGCTTAAGGCTGCTGTGTTTCATATGGGCAGTGTAGGGAAACGGAAACCCTTGTTATTGGAAACGAGGCATTCCATCTCAATTCTAAAGGGTGACAACGCATCTGCATTTTGATTCTTAATCGAGGAATACATTTATCATACATACATTTATGTATGTATGATAAATGTATATGGACTATACATCAGGTCGACTGTGTGCTCGTTCGTCACCCTTATTATATAAAAAAAAGCTTACAAGCAGGTGGAATACCTGAGGGTATGCGTCTACTGTAGCCCATGGTCATCTGTAGCTAACTTCTTTCAAAGTCATTACTTTTCAGAAGTCAAATGTTTCATATCTCTGTCTTACCATCAGTCTTTTGTTTAATACCTCTGTCCTAGAAAAAACTAACAAGAAACCCAGCTTTTAAAAACTAGAACAGCATATAATCATGTAATATGTTGTATAATATACTATTAGAAATAGCGCGTAATAGCAATCAATTAATTTCCAGGGGTTATTATATTTTTTAAACTCCTTATGTGATAATACATTTCTACCGACTCCAAAAAGGAGGAGGTACTCAATTCGACTGTATGTTTTATTATGTGTGTTACCTCATAACTTTTTACTGGGTGAACCGATTTCGATGATTCTTTTTTTATTTGAAAGCTGGTGCTTCTCATGTGGTCCCATATGAATTAGATCAAGGTCTGGTCAATAGTTTTTGAGTTATTCTTTATTTATATTGAAGTCGGTTGTACAAAATTTTTAATTTTAAATTATTTAACAATCACAATTTATTTCTTTTTTTGAACTTAGCAATAGACAAGTGTACAAATTTTCTAGAATTTTATTATACTCGTAAGTGTATACATTGGCCCAACGATGAATTGACACTGGTCTAGCAAATTGTACTACCAGCTGGTGTCTGCTTTTATTGTTCATCGAGTTGTAATGTTGGATCATGGCAGGGTCGCAATTATGGGCGCCGGCAACAGGGTGCAAGAGGGTGCAATGGCACTTCAGGTCAGGAAAGAAAATACATAGAATTTCTTTTTTATTCAGTTACAGTTTGAACGAAAACTGAAAGCGTCTAGGTTGCAATCGAAATTTGTTCATCACCTCGTTAATAAATTCAGTATTCTCCTCTACTCTATTCCTATGAACTTTGAGCATGCACAGGCCGCTTAGCCTCGCGTGTCTCATCGATGAGTGACTCCACGTCTTGAGACGACGTAATATACATGTATAATTCTTTTTTTATAGGATAGGGTGACAAAGGATCACACAGTCCACCTGATGGTAAGTGGTGGCTGTGGCCCATAGACATCTACATCTATCCTCTATAATCAAATCAAAATGCAGATGCGTTGTCACCCGTGAGGACTAAAATGGAATGCCTCTTTTCCAGTAAAAAGGGTCTCTACACACACCATACTATTTTACGCTGGTGTTCTGTGAGAGCGTGGTCCTTCTCCGGTCGAGCCGACCCATTCGTGCTACAACTATACTACTAATATAGCTGCAGCATGGCTCTACCACGTAAAAGAGAGCTATGAAGTTGGCGGTGTTTCACCCCCGTGCCTCGGAAAGCACGTAAAGCCTTTCACTTTCACTTGATCTCTCTCCGGTCGTGTCGGTTTACCATACCATCGGTGTCGGTGCACCCGTGCTTGCGCATACACTCGTACTCTATAACCCTGTCCTGTGCCGATGGCTAGTCTCCGTGGAGGACATTATTATAAACTAAACAACCTACCTCTTCGTCTCCCTTGCCGGTTTCAAGTTGTGCCAGTATCTTCTGCAGGTGCGGCTGCTTCGACATTTCTTCCCGGATAGCGGCCCTCTCGCTTTCAGATTGTGAGGACGCCAGCTTGGTGCAGTACAAAACTGGAAACAAATATATACATTAATATTAAGGTATAAGGTTTTTCCGCCCATAGAAGCCTAAACTGCCGTGTAATGTCGGTGTAAGAATATCCACTACTCCATATCTTCCCGTGGCTGTCGTATGAGCCGGCAGAGAGAAATAGAAACAGGAGATGGGCAGCAGCATCTTCCTGATAACACCTTCAAATTATATAATTAAAAATTAAACATTTTGTACAAACGACTTCAATATAAATTATTAAGAATAACTCAAAAACTATTGGTTAGACCTTGATCAAATTTATAATGGATCACCACATGTTAAACACCAGCTTTCAAATAAAAATTAAAATCAACGAAATCGGTTCACCCAGAAAAAAAATTTGGAGGTAAGTCTGCTTTTTGAAGTCGGTAGAAAAGACGCTGCGTTGACAATCCGCTTACCAAGCATGTTAACTATGATAAAATAATTATGAAAATCGTAGCTATTTTCTACCGACTTCAAAAAGGAGACGGTACTCAATTCGACTGTATTTTTTTAATGCGTGTTACCTCATAACTTTGTTCTACGTGAACCGATTTAGCTAAGCTAGTGCTTTACATGCGGTCCCATATAAATTTGATCAAGGTCAGACCAATAGTTTTTGAGTTATTCTTAATAATTTATATTGAGGTCGGTTGTACGAAAATTTTAATTTTAAATTATCAACAGTGGACCTTAATAAGCTGTAACAGTAACGGCACTTAATGGCAAGTGACTATTACAGCCCAAGTACAAAAACAACTTATTTCAAGTAAAGAAGGGTGACAAAATCTATACGTGAAGTGTCTCTGACTAAGATGGATGCACCAAATTGTCATCATCTCTCTACGATTATCTGCTCCCTGACATCTCTCGTCCCAAAGACTTTAACTCCCTTCTAATCTTCACAAATACCTCTTTCGTATATATTTTAACATACTAGTATTATTCTAACAGCATTGTCTGTCTTTTGTTTTAGGTAATGCAACAGATAAGTTGACCAAAATGATTCACATAATATACGTTGTTACCATTTCATGTATTTGCAATTTCACTTTTTTAAGCGGCGTTTGTGTACCAATTAAACCTTCTCACATGTAACATGTCATTGGCGAATTTATCGTAACCGTCATAAAGCAAGAAGATGAAGATGAAATGTGTAGTATAGGCCCCCCACGACAATTTATATTAATATTAAGGTAGATTAAGTTAATACTCTAATTAAAGTTCCAGTAACAGCCACATCTCTCTCTTTATTGACACCTTACCACATTACAAATCACAGCCTACAATTTCTTTTTTAATTTTTAATTTTGTTAACTTTATTGTTTTTTTTTTATGTTACCTCCACACTAGAATTTTGTCCTGTATCGTGAGGGCAGTTTACATACGTAAATTTCACAAGGACAAACATCCAGACCCGGAATAATTATTTGAAGTCGATACAAAAGTACCCTTAACCGACGAGCGTGTATGCGTAGATATATGGATGTAAAAGAGGCGAGAGAGGTGTGTCAGGATCCCGCCAAATGGAAGTCCGTAGTCTCTGCCTACCCCTCTGGGTGACAGGCGTGAGTGTTTATGTTATGTTATGTTACAAATATTTGTTCCGTGCGGGATTCGAACCCGCGGCTTTTAACGCTGTAACTCATTGCTAAGGCAGCCTTCAGGCGGAGGAATAATACTGGCTCTCTACACCCTCAGACCGGAACATGCTTTGCGGAATAAGACAGATACCAACCCAGATAACGAATCTTACCATCTTGTATTTTTTAATTAAGATTTTGACTTGTTTGCTGGTCCTTTAAGCTACCACTTAGTAAAACAAACTCATCCATAGGACTAGCATGTAAAGATCTGGGGAAAGGTATAGCGAAGAGGCAGAGAAATGTTCTTCGTGATAACATCCAGGGTATCACCGAACCGGCTATCAGACGTCTCGCTCAAAGGGGCGGTGAGAAACGTATCTCCGGTTTAATTTACGTGGAGACACGCAACGTACAACGTAATTCATGACGCGGTCACATACACCGAACACGCGAAGAGGAAAACCATCTATCGGATATCGTCTACGCCCTGAAACGTTAAGGACGAACCCTATACGGATTTGGCGCAGAGTTGCCAACACCAATTTGTCAAATTCCCCAAAATTCTAAGTCAGATTCCCAAATTTGGGGACATATAATCAACAGATTCCCCACAAATGGCTCTCAATATTATTTTAAGAAGTGAAACAAGTTTCAACTAATTTTATAGGATTTATTTTGTTACCTTACATTTTTTACTGAAATTTTTTTGTACAAGCATATTTTTGTAACAAGCATTTTACTGCATGGAGTGTTTTAAATTCCTTCCCTTTTTGCCATTAAAAAGTACCACAGTATCTGCATTTATTATATGAAAGCGGGTCTCTGCTTTAAAATTAAAAAAAAATAAAGGAATGAAAAAGCATTAAATTATACACAAAAGTAGCCGAAATCAATCAGAAAATTAAATGCAGTGCAATGAAGATAATTAAAAAAATTGAGTCATTGGATATCCATATGTAACCTTAGAAAAATGTTACGATATGTATTTAGATTTCTTGAAAAGGGGGTTCTATATATATATATATATATAGATTCTATATATGTATAGATTTTCAAAATCCCTGCATTTTCCCCGCATTTTGTAGTATTTGACGAATTCCCCACATGTTCGCAACGCTGATTTCGGCGGCTAATTTCTTATACGACAAAAAAGACAACGTCCATCGCCACGTACTACGGCTCTCTGTCCGCTCTAGATAGACAATCTATACATCATGTGCGTGTTCAGTCTCGTGTATGTCAGTACATGCTAGAAATATCATCCATTAAAGTTAGATAAGCCTCATGTTAAGATATATCCACTCAGGTTAGATATTTTTTTAGCCCTTTCTATTTTGATTACTGCCTCTTGTTTGTATATCTCTGTTTAGCCTAATGGTTGACTAGGAGAGAATGCCCTATATGGCATTAAGTCCGCCATATGTACAACTTTGTGCATGAAAGATTAAATAAATAAATAAGCCACACAAATATCACTGAAAAACGAACACTGAAACCTGAAGGGTTTGAATAATACTCACTTGTATATCTGTACTTGTTCAGCACTTTGACGAAGTCGAAGCAATCGTACCCCAGCAGAAGCACCAGCCTGTTCTCCAGGTCTCTGTCATCAGCCGCCTCAGCCAGGGCTTTTAGAACCTACAAACAATTTCATATAGATAACATTTAGTGACAGTAGCTTCATGACAAAGTACGGACCGCGAACTTAAAAGGTCATGGGGTTTGAATCTGTCATGCGATCACTGTTTTAAGCCACTCCTAGCACAATCACTTTGAGCTTACCAGGAGTGGCTAAAAGGAATATTGGTAATATTAATAACTGTTTTTTATAGGGTAAGGTGACATACGAGCACACAGTCCACCTGATGGTAAGTGGTTGCTGTGACACATAGACATCTACATCTATCTTCAATAATGCCTCTTTTCTAATAAAAGGGGTATCCGGTTCTCTACACTCACCATACAAAACACAGTAGCGCTAAGCTGCTTTTTTACGCTGGTATTCTGTGAGAGCGTGGTTCTTCCCCGGTCGAGCCGACCCATTCGTGCTACAACTATACTACTAATATAGCTGCAGCATGGCTGTAACACTTATAAACTTGTTTGAATGTGTGGATGTGGTCTATAGTACTGTAGTTCTATAGTACTGCCTGTTCGATCGGTTGGTTTTTGTCTAAGACCCTTTAGAAGAGTTATTTTTTCTAGAATTAATTTTGCGACTATTTTTACACATTTGATATTAGGCTTATTGGTCGGTAGTTGCCCTCTTTTTTCCGTAGGTCCTTTTCTTATGTAAAGTGTGTTAATAAACGAGGAATCTATTTTTTCTCAGTGTTGTCCTAATGTCAATTTATTTTTAATCTTATTTCTACCTGTTTTTGTTAGATGTTTTTTTAACGGCAGCGTACCATGCATTCGTATTAAAATTTAAATTTTTAATAATACGTGTCTTTTTATTAATGTAATCTTGGAAAAACGTTAGTTTATTAATTATTATGAAATCGATTTCGTTTTTATATTTAACATCAGGTGATATGCAGGTCCACGTGGTTTTGTGGTTTTTTTTTTTGAAGACTGAATTGAGTAATATTAAGTCATTTTGTAGTAGAAATTCAATTAGTCGATGCCCGTTTGCACTCTTTCCATATCCATCTTTGCCCATCATCAATTCTTCGCCGGGTTCTCTGCAGCCAAACTGTGCATTAAACTCACCCATGACTGTACGGAAATTATGATGGTATTTTTTTTACTAATATCAGACAGATTGCAGTAAAAGCCTTCACTTTCACTTTCTAGTGGTGGGCTAAGTCCGTGGGTGCGTACTCTTGTATAATTGTCCACGGTTTTTTGTATCTTGTCATATTAATGTTGAGTATTGCTATTCTGTCTGAAATACCTATCAGTTCATGTATATAGTTTTTCAATGTTTTTTTTTTTAATTAAGAAACCCACTCCTCTTTTCGCCTGCTGTTTCGCCTTTCTGATGTAATATGTAACCGATTCGTTCTTTTATTTTCTCATCTAACCTTCTCATTTCACATATGGCCAGGATATCAATTTTTATATTTTGTACCGCCTTTTCCAATTCGAATAACCTTTCTTGTGTTTGCAAAGTTCTTGTGTTGAGTGTTGCAATGTTAAATGTTTCACTTCTTTTTGCTGGTGGGTTTTGGTATAGTGCTCCCGCGGAGACCAGCCGTTGTGGGAGACAATCTATTTGTTGTAGCCGTTTCTGTTTGTTTCCGGTTTTCTATGGCCTTAATTAGTTTTTTGAGGAATTTAGGTTGTGATCAGATCTTGTTTTTTTCTACATAATTTAGTAAGTTTTGTCTAATAGTTTCATTTTTCTGTATTTTAGTACGAAATTGGTATGTATTTCTAGCTAAATAGCTTATGATGGTTTTTTTCTGCATCTGAGGGTTTTCTATTTCTTTTTTCACTACTATTGTCCTCCGGTTTTATCACTATGCGTTTGACATGTTTTAAATAGACAATGTTTCCTTTCATTTTTTCTTCTTCCACTTGGGATTGTAGTTGTTTACGTTTTTTCAGAGTTTCCTTGGAGTAATCCTCTTTAATTTGTATAATTAATGGGAGATTGAACTTGTTCTTGAGCACAAGATGTTTATTCCAATGGGTTGTAAAGGAAACTACAACTGGTCGGTTTTTGTTTTCCGTCCTTCTTCCGATTCTATGTACGTTACTAATATCTTGGCTATTCATTTGCACTCCTAACTATTCTATGCTATCCTTTATATAGTCGACTAATTCTCGCTCAGATTTTCCTACACCGAAGAAGACTCTTTCTAAGTATTTAATTTTCAGCTCCGGTTCTGATACTTTAATTTTGAGGAATTTGTTTACTTCAATTATTGCATTAATTTTCTCCTCTATTGCCTCCATGACGTTCTTGGTTACCGCCTGTGTTATCGGGTCGGCATGTTTATCCAATTTCTCGTCAAATTTTCTTAGAAGTAGTTCCATATTTTTATCCAGTGGTTTATTACTCTGGTAAATTTCTAGTTTTGTTGTGGTATCACAGTTTTTTGAGGGATTTTTATTTAATTTACTTGCAACCCCCATGTTGATGTCGACTAGCGTCACTGTCAGTGTCAGATGTTGTAAAATTGGTACTATGTAGGTAACGAGTCTATTGTCTATTGGTTAACGCGTTTTAGGTTATAACAGGGATTGATTGACCGAAAAATTATGGTTTATAACGGTTAAGGTTATGACGTCATACTTTTTTATTGCGATAGCTTAAAATTACGATACACAAATTTTTCAATACCAAAAAATGTGTGTACCGTATATATTTTTCACTGCTTTAACCATCAAGACAAAGGTTTCTTTACTAAAACTGCTCGGGGCAAGCGGAGCAATAAGACCAAGGCGACCCCTGTCACGCTATCAGTGAATTTTTGCAACATCAGTGGACTACATTCAAAACTTAACGCTGTCCACTACCATCTGGAGACCTTGATCTTTTTAAGTGAGATTCAGGTGTCCTCCCAAGCTGATACCTCATATTTCTCCTACCCGGGGTTACAAATTAGAACACTCCTTTGTGCCCCGGGCTGGAATTAGCGTATACGTCAGAAACGACATCTGTTTTCGACGCCTCGGCAGTGTTGAAGGTACGGACCTATCCATCCTATGGCTGCACGTAGGCAGCGACGACCTCAGCGAGGATTCGTCGCTTCGAGTCGCTGAGAATCTCTCAGCGATTTAGCGACGTTGCAAGTTCTCTCAGTGAAAGAAATCGCAACGTCGCGTCGTACTCATTCGTGCCGGCGCGATATGTTTCGTTACCGAAATAATTTCGGTTATGTAAAGGTTACACAAAGTTGTAACAAAACCCCTTAAAAATAGCGCTGTCTCAGATGGACATATGAAAAACACCAAGTCTTGATAATAGTTAATAGTTTATTGCGATTCTTTTACAACAACACTTTTTAGAGAAATGTTGTCTATCATGAGAACAAAAAGAATATTGTACAGCAATATGACGATAGTGACACAATTATTTTTCAAACAAAAATAATAAGGTCCTGTGGAATTTTTAATAGCAACTAACTTACTTAACTTGCAGTGGTGTGCGTTAACAGGCGCTACCGTTATTTTATATCGGTTGCGTATCTGTGAATTTTAACCGCTTTCGATCTATCTTTAAAAAATTGCGATATCAATATTTTGTACCGGTAGCGTAACCTTAACCGCAGTCAATGCCTGGGTTATAATTACGATGAATGAATTCACTTTTATCGTGAAAGTATTAACGGCCGCACTATGATTATTGATTCTACATAATTTTAGTCTTTGTTTTGTTAGAATGTCCCTTGAATAATGTTGTTCTCACTGTTTTGCACTATTTATGACTTATATCACACGGAGGTATTTAACGTACTTGTTGACACTTTAGCCACCAAAACCGAAACCATACCATGTAGTTACAGTGTAATAATATCTCCTACACCATATCTTTTTTTACTTGGAGTATAGCCATACTGCACCTATATTACTGATATAGTTGTAGCACGAATGGATCGGCCCGACCGGGGAAGAACCACGCTCTCACAGAATACCAGCGTAAAATAGCAGTTTATCACTGCTGTATTTCGTATGGTGAGTGTAGAGAACCGGAGAACATTTTTACTGGAAAGGAGGCATTCCATCTTAGTCTTCAAGGTTGACAACGCATCTACATTTTGATTCGCAATCGAGGATAGATGTACATGTCTGTGGGTCACAGCAACCACTTGCCATCAGGTGGATTGTGTACTCGTCTATCACTCTATTCTATAAAAATAAAAAAGCAATGGAAAATACATAATATACAGGGTTATTTTTCAAAGAGTTGCCAAATTTCAGACTTAAGTTTAAACATATAAATAATGATATACCGTTATTGCAGTTTTTCGTAATACGAGTAAATAAGGCTTCTATTTTTATTGAAATTATCCCAAATTGAACGTGATTTATGAGCAACAACTACACCTATGCACGCTTCTCGGTGTGCGATTCATTTCACAACGTTTTTGGCGACCGATCGACCCTTACGAATGTGTGCGTGCGTAGTAAAATAGTGGGCGTTAGATATTTATGAATGACAATCAGTTAAAATAATGCATTATCACGCATTTTGAATTTAAAAAGTAATAAGCCTAGCCTGGACAGGCAGACAATCAAAAATTTAAAAAAATTGTTTGTTTGTCTTAACTTGATAGCATTCAAATAACCCCTGGAGCTGATGATAGTTATTTCAATATTACAGTCAGAAACGTCAATTTGATTTATATGTATAGATTATAGATGTATATATTACCTCGCTTGACTTGGCCTGCGACAACATGGCGTCGGGGAAGTGCCTGGAGAGGCGTCGCTGCAGCCAGTAAGCGTCGATGTCCATGGGGTGCAGGGTGGCATCGCGTCGCTTCTGAGTCTGTTCCTCGCTCAGCTGAGAAAAACAAATTATTATTTAATACTAGCGATCCACTTCGGCTTCGCACGGGTGATTTTTGAATCTCGACAACAGCGCCACCTACCGGGTACAATTGTGAATATAAACCACTCACTCAAACACACAAAAAAAAACTCATCAGAATCGGTCCCGACTAACGGACAGCAATTGATTTTTCAACCGACTTCAAAAAAAGGAGGATGATCTGAATTCGATTGTATTTTTTATGTGAATCTCATAAAAATTCTCATATAAATTTGACCAGTAGTTTTCGATTTTATTAATAATGCGTATTTAATTGACTTCGACTACATTGATGATGTTCTCATTTTATTTATATTCAAGTCAGTTGGACAATTTTATTTTATTTTATCACTTGTTATATATAGAGATAACTGACAACCCCTACCAGCAGAACTAAAATAGTTAATTAATAGTAATAATAACAATTTAGACAAGAAAAAAAATCACAACAATTTTTTTTACAATTTGAGTAGCATGCTCTTCAAATTCAAGTCAATGCTCTTCTTTTTCTTTTGCCTATATTATACAACAAATTATATTACTTAAAGTAGCAATAATTGTGGGTGCGTGCGTGCGTGTGAGTGTGAGTGTGTGTGCGTGCGTTTGTGTGTGTGTGTGTGTGTGTGTGTGTGTGTGTGTGTGTGTGTGTGTGTGTGTGTGTGTGTGTGTGTGTGTGTGTGTGTGTGTGTGTGTTAATAGTTTTCTTTTCTTTTTCTTAACTTTTCACTTTTGTTTTTCTGCAGTTGGTTGTGTATTTTGAAATCCGTAACAAGGATTTCAAAATACACAAAATCTTCAACTAAAGCACTAGGTTGAAATGGCAATAGGTGGATAATGAAGTTCAAAATAAACTGAACAAGTGCGAGTCGGACTCGCGCATGTAGGGTTCCGTACCGTCACACACGTTTATTGTAGGGGAATTTTTAATTAATTTTTATTTTTATTATTTATTGTTATAGCGGCAACAGATATACACATTCTGTAAAAATTTTAACTGCCAACCTAGTACGAATAATGAGTTACAGCTCGCTGACAGACAGATAGACGGAAGGACGGACAGAAAACGGAGGCTTAATAATAGGATCCTGTTGGTTAACCTTTGGGTACGGAACCGTAAAAACCGACAACCGATAGGCAAGAAAAGTTTTTGAGGCAGCCTCATACTGGTAAACGCAAAGTTAGACGACCCAACGTTAAATGGAACAAATTAAACATAGAGAAAGACGATGGATACAGGAATATCCGGAACCATGCTTTGTGGCATCCCTTGTTCGAGACCCAGCAGTAGACTGATATGCTGTAATGATGATGATGATAAATGAATGATGAAATTAATACTCACATTTGCATGAATAGCATTCTTCTTTCCTTCTGTGTCGCTGTCATCTTCTGCGCTACTCTCTTTCCCTTGTTCATTTTCTGAACCCTCCCCATCTTCTTTCTCTTCATCTCTGACCTGAAAGGAAGTTAAGGTATATTATGTCATCTCTGATATAAGAAGATGTGACTGTTTTCTGTACAAAATTCTCAGTAGAAACAAAACAGAAGTCTTTTGCTGCAGCTATATTACTGGTATAGTTGTAGCACGAATGGGTCTGCGACCGGCGAAGGACCACGCTCTCACAGAATACCAGCGTAAAATAAGAGCTTAATGCTGCTGTGTATTGTATGGTGAACGTAGAGAACCAGAGACCCTTCACTCCACCTGATGGTAAGTAGTTGCTGTGACCCAAATACATCCACATCAATCCTCAATTAAGAATCAAAATGCAGATGTTTTGTCACCCATGAGGACTAAGATGGAATGCCTTTTTTCGAGCAAAAAGGGGCTCCGGTTCTCTAAACTCACCATACGAAACACAGCAGTGATAAGCTGCTATTTCACGCTAGCATTCTGTGAGAGCGTGGTCCTTCCCTGGTCGAGCCGACTCATTCGTGGTACAAATATACAATTAACATAGCTGCAGCATGGCTCTACCACATATAAAGCTATGTGGTAGAGCCAGAGCATATTATTCCTGGGCCTTATCTCTCTACGTTCCTGTCAGATTGCTGTCCTATCGGACTATCAGAGTAAGGGGGTAGAGGACTCCAGTGTCTGCACTCTGCACACACTTGTGCACTATAATCTTGTCCTGCACAGATGGGCTAGTCTTCTTTGATTGTTAACGCCGTTCTCACACATATTTAAAAACTGAGTGAATACACAAATCACATCGATGTATCATCATATAATTACGTTCATTATTTATCATCCCTTTCCCACGCCTTATCCTAAAGAGTCGGTGAAAAGAGATAGCGCGTGCTGCGACTAGAAGATTCGACGTAAAAGACAACGACCGTTTTTTCAATTCGCTTCCAGATCACTTACGAGTAACATCGGACACCGCCTGTCATTTAACCCGCTGTGAAATATACCCAGCCCCGCGTAATTGTGTTCTGTTCGAAAAATTAGATTTAGAAAACTATTGTCGAGTGAGTGGTGCAAACAAGAGAGACCAGCAGCCGCACAGAAAATAGCTGAGCTATCGGGTAAGTCATCGACTATTCCCTCCTGAATCACTGTAATAGCGCCTTTGCACCACCAATTGAGAATGGTCGTGATCGAAATTCAATGTGGAGGACATTTTTATTGTTATTGGAAAAAATATTCTGAAATTTTTTACAATTTAATAGATTTCATTTTATTTCAGCAGAGGTTTTGAGTAAGATTGGGAGCTTTTACAAACAGTTGTAAATATATTTGTTGAAACCACATGTAAATGTGACAACCCAAGTAAGGTTAAATGTGCTTACAATATTCTAATGATATCCCCAAAAGAGTAGATAATCAACAAAACATATAAGTGAGAATAATAACATATAAGGTAGCTCAATCAAGACAACAGAAACTGACCTCTCCATAAGCATCCTCGTCATCCTCCTCAGAAGACTCCTCAAACTGCACATTGATGCCGTACGTCTCGTCTATCTCGGAGTTCCCTTCCGTTGTTGTGCTGATGTTGAAGTCTGTGATCTTCTTGCCCAGGTTGACTAGCAGCGCGAACCTCTCATCAGGAATGGATCCAAGCAGCAGTTCAATCTCTTTTTTCTTCTCTGGGTCTTTCAATTTGTCATTTTTAAGGACAACCAGGACCTGGTAGATATTTTTTTGTGTAGTAAATATTGAATAGCAGTCAAATTAAATATAAGAAAATGCGTGAGTGTCCTGGAACACTCGGTTAGTACGAAGTTCCTTGCGTAGTATATTATATATTATTATTGATAAACGTATTATATTATTGATTAACAAATACAAATAAATGAATTAATAGCGTCTATTAAAATGAAGCGTCATTTGGAATAAAATAATATTTCTTTCACGGCAAGATAAGAAAAAGTGCGAGGGAGATGGATATTATTCCATCTCACTTCCTTATTTCGCCGCCAAGGCCTTCTACACTATGACACAAAGGGTAGTGACGAAAAAATCTTACACTTTTTATCGCCTAGCTCCCATCTGCCAAACCCGTATGTCCCGATAAGGAACTTCGTTCCAATAAAAACAAATATTAGTAATATAATAAGCTAAGACGCAATGTATCAAAGAATTAACGCCTTGACTTTAGAAGCAAATTTCTGAAAATTATTTTGTTCTTTCTTGTTTTTGGGAGTTGTTTTTTAATTTTTGCCAAAATATATGGTAAAGTCATGCTACAGCTGTATTATACCTAGTCAGGTCATAAATTCTGTCACATGTTTAATATAAAATAATTGAAACAAGTTTATTCATTATGTAACCATTTATATACCAAAATGTACTTAACAAAACATAGATTCTTATGACACTAAAGTTTATTCAAAATGACCTCCGAGATTTTGAATACAGGCCTTCAATCTGCGCGGCCAGTCATCTATCGCAGCACGAACGAGGTCCATGTCAATATCGGCGGCAGCCTTAATCAAGGATGTCTTGTGTGACTCCAAATTGGGATGAGGCTTTGAGCAAGCCTTTTCCTCCAAGTGTTGCCATATCTTGTAATCTAACGGATTCAAATCTGGACTGGAGGAGGACCAGTCTTCGTGCCGGATGAAGTCGATTTCACGCGCCGCCAGCCAGTCTTGTGTGCTCTTCGCTTTATGAGCTGGCGCCGAATCTTGTTGGAATACCCAGTGCCTGTTATTGAACATGGTATGAGAAACAGGTTCCACAAGGTTCGTCAGGACTGTATTTTGATACACAACTGCATTCGTTTTTACACCTTTCTCACAAAAAAGTACCTCTGTTAAGCCCCAATAAGAAACTCCCAACCATACCATGAGCGAGGATGGAAAATGACCTCGTTGGACACGCGGAATACGGTTGCTCGCTTCTTCACTACTGTGTGCGTACACCTTATCATTTTGTTTGTTGTAGCTCTCTTCTACGGTAAAAATTTTTTCATCCGAAAAAAGAATTACCCGATATTTTTTTCCCGCGTACCGCTTCAACAAAGCGCGGCATCTCCTCAGTCTCAGGTCCATTAGACGAGCATTCAAACGATGTCCTGTTTTTCTTCGATATGCCCGAAGCCCTAAGTCTTCATTTAACACCCTTTTCACCGTGGTTTTGCTTAACCCCATCTGAAGGGCCAATAGTTTCTGCTTACGTTTGGGATTTCTTTGAATTCGCGCCTTCACAGCTTTTATCACTGCTGGAGTCCTAACAGACCGAGGGCTACCACTTCTTGACCTGTCATCTACACTAGAGTCTTCATTGTATCGTTTGATGGTACGATAAACGAATCTTTTGGTTATATTCAAATTTTTCAGTATGTCAAAAATTTGATTTGGCGCGTAACCGCAACGATGCAACGCAATAACTGCAACACGGTCTTCATTAAGCGTCCACTCCATATTTAAAAATGAGTAAAATTCTAAAAAGTATACAGTTTTATTTTCATGAACAATTCGAAATTCGATTTCAATAAACTTTTTTGTGGCCAGCATTCTAAAAGAAAAGTTTTTACTGTGTGACAATACTTATGACCTGACTAGGTAGTTGTTGCACGAATAGGTCCGGCTCGACCGGGGAAGGACCACTTTCTCACAGAATACCAGTGTAAGGCTGCGTTTCCACCATAGATGTGCTAGGTAGCTGGGCGATGCGAGGATGTGTATTGTGTTGCCGTCGAGTGGCTATTTTTTCGCTCGCGTCCACGTCTAGCATACATCCCTCGCACGCATTATTTCCTTGTTTTGTATGTACAAAAACCTCACTCCGCTGAGCCGTTTCCACTAAAGCAGCACTGAGCGAGGCTAGGTAAATGAAGTGATTCTATTGGTTCTTAACAAACACATTCCTCGCCACGCATCCTCGCACACCTCTGGTGTAAACGCAGCCTAAAACAGCAGCTCAATACTGCTGTGTACTGTATGATGAGTGTAAGAACTGGAGACCCTTTTTACTTGAAACACGGCACTCCATTCTGGTCTAATCTCAGGGGAGAACACATCTGCATTTTGATTCTTTATTGAGAATAGATATAGATGTCTATGAACCACAGCATCCACTAACCATCAGGTGGACTGTGTGCTCATTTATCACCATCATTCTAAAAAAAATACACAGTTTGTTCTCAATATATGATTATATGTTCCAATTAAGGTTTTGAAATGTTTTAAGCCTGGTGTATCAGACCAGATCTAAAGTGATTATTTGTGGTAAAGAGTTACAAGGGTTAGTTGGTCCAAGCTTTATGAAATTCCACAAAATGGCTCAATTTGATACAAATATTCTTTACCTTGGATTATAAATAAAACTAATAAGTGACTGACATTCAATAGAAAGTAGTTTCTTATATTGGTACTGAAAACCAATCTCTATTCTAGGAAGAATCGAAAAAACCTAGAGCGACTCCTTCCAATGAAATAGTTTCATAGATTAATTTAGAGGTATTACCTATTTTAATTACTGTGCTGTGTGTGAAAGGAAATTCACCAGTGTGAACGCAGCGTGCGCACGAACCGAACATGTACCTACTCACATCTGTGTCAATCTGCTGAGAACATGCGAAGAGAATGGAGTGTGACAACCAATTGGTCACACTGAGGTCTGAAGTCTGAGCTAGTGCAGAATTAATGACTGACAAGAGTATTTCAGCACGCGTTCAGTTCGTGTTCACGCGCGTTTCAATACAACCTGTCCGCACTGGCGGTCCGAGCACACTGTGCACCCATTTGTGTTCGTTCGAATAACCGACAAATCACGAATCGCTCCGCGCGCGACTAGTAATGCTCGTATCGTACGCATGATATGCACAGTTCGCGAGCGCAAGGCGTCAAGACTATGAAAATTGGTTACATTGCATACACTAATGTGAATGGCAAATTATTTCATTTCATGTTACGTTGCTTAAGTCTGTATGCAGCATATAGCTGTTGATCTTCCAAATAAAATAAAATACACAAATAAAGATAAAAATAGATAAATTACTCACTTTGAAGTGTCAAGGAAATGGTGTGGTGTTGCTACTAGATTTACGAGGGCTGCACTAAAAGTATCGGGAATAGAATATTTCCACTGTTCGTGTCATATTAAAATCTTTTTAATTGAAAACCCCTTGGTTTTAAAAATCGAATACCATTTATTTATTTAAAAAAAGATTCTCGGTCTTGCCACAAGGTTTTATCAAATTTGTTTAGTCGTCGAGAAAATTCAAGAGCGATGATTAATTATGACTTTCGAACTGGTTTAAAACAAAAACAGTTTGTTGACCAGATGATTTCTGCATTTGGTGATGAAGCCCCATCTAAAACCACAATTTATCGCTGGTTTGCTGAATTTCAACGTGGACGTGTCAACTTCAGTGATGATCCCCGTCAAGGTCGTCCAAAAACTGCAGTCACCAAAGAAAACGTTGATGCTGTGCGTAAGCTGATTGAGGAAGATCGACATGTGACATACCGCGAAATTCAGGCAACTTTAGACATTGGCATGAGTCAAATACAAATACTCTTGCATGAACAATTAGGTGTAAAAAAGTTGTTTTCCCGATGCATACCGCATTCGCTCTGTGAAGAGCAAAAAGCGGCTCGCGTTACTTGGTGCGTGAGAACTCTCGAAAGATTCCACGAAGGATCCTCAAATGCTGCATACAACATCGTATCAGGTGACGAATCCTGGATATACGCGTACGAACCCGAAACAAAAAACCAGTCACGAGTTTGGGTGTTCGAAAATGAGTTAAAGCCAACAAAAATTGTTCGTTCACGCAGTGTTGCAAAAAAAGTGGTGGCCACGTTTTTCTCCAAAACCGGCCATGTTACGACTATTCCCCTTGAGGGACAAAGAACGGTTAATGCAGAATGGTATGCTAGCATTTGTTTGCCACAGGTCGTTTCTGAACTCCGTAAAAAGAACTGCAATCGCCGCATCATCCTCCATCACGACAATGCGAGTTCTCACACCGCACACAGAACTAAAGAGTTTTTAGAGCAAGAAAACATAGAATTATTAGACCATCCGCCGTACAGCCCCGACCTAAGCCCTAATGATTTCTATACTTTCCCTAAAATAAAGAATAAATTGCGTGGACAGAGATTTTCATCACCTGAAGAAGCTGTGGACTAAAACGGCCATTTTGGAGACCCCAACTTCCGAATGGAATAGTTGCTTCAATGATTGGTTCCATCGTATGGAAAAATGTGTTAAATTTCGCGGAGAATACTTCGAAAAGCAATAAATACATTTTTAAATAGTAATGGTGTGTCACTTCCTTTCCACACACACAAAATTGTCATTTTATTTTATTTCATTTTTTTTAATTACAGTATGTTTATTTAATACATATGATATTTTATCATACATAATATATAATAAATAAACATGTGTTATCACACCAACAAATGTTATAAAGACAACTACAGACAAAACAAAAAACTTTTTTACATTAATTATTTTGGTGCCACCTCCCACTATCATTTGTAGATAGTATGAATGCTGGCAGAGACATTGATAATACAACAAATCAGATGTCTGCACAGTTTCAACTGTGCGGAGACTATTAGTGGGAACTTGACTGGCGGCGGTTTGCTGCTCCTATATTATTGTTTAAATAATGGTTTGAAGTGAACTTTGATATGTAAAAGTGGTGCGATTTTGTGTATTAAGTGTCTGCGCAAGTGAACTATTACTGGAAATGGTGAAACAAGTGCTCTGATGGTGATGTGATTCTCAAGATAAGGTGTCTGTCTGCTTAAGCACCGTGAGATATTATTGCCAACTGTCAGCTGTCTGCTGGCTCAAGTTGCCGTCAAAATCTCCCAAGGGCTGCACAATGTAACACCTCAACATATTGTGAAACAGTGTACTATGAAGGATAATTATACATTGTAACTTCAGGCTCAGAAGGGCTAGAACCCAGAGCCGTAAAGCCAGTTAATTAAAAAAAATTGCTTGCTGCTTTTATACTGAGTTGTGTGCAACATAGCAATTGGCTTTGGGTGAGATTTGCGGCTGAAAACCAGGTTGTATACTTGAAGCCTAAATAATCAAACGTTAATTAAAACCTTGTCGTAAATAAAAAAGCTACTTTAGTCCATAATTACAGTTACCTCATCACAAGCACCGCACAGCACGTCCCTGGGCTGGTCACCAAGGGCGCTCTGCATGAAGGACAGCATCAACTCGTAAGCGTGCCTTGTGTGTTGCGCCCGCGGCCTGTACAAGACGCCTGGTGTGTCGTCGGCCCATGCAGCTCGGGCAGTCTTCGACTTGGACAACTCGTAGGATGCCTCGTCTCGTTTCTGACGTCTGTGTAAGATAGATATAGAGGCTATAAATCAGACTTTTAATAAAAAAAACCACTTCTATGTTGTTCAAAAATTAAACAGCGTTTACTTTTTTTAAAATTTATTAGTGAATTGTGATTATTTGCCAAATGGGCATATAGTGTCGGCAGACACACATAGGGCATGCATAAGCTGTCAACCTAGCCATGACACTTGAGGGGTTATATTATTTCTCTTAAATTACATCAGTATCCATTTTCACTTGTAGAATACTTACTTAGCTTTTCTCTCCTCAGCCTTATCAGGCTTCGTTCGTTGGGCCCTATCACCCATGCGTGTGCCACCAAGCTTTCCTGCCAAGGACAGCACCTCTCCAGTTGCCTCATCACGTCCACGCCGTTCTATAAGCCGCACGTCAGCTTGCAGGACAAGATTTGAGTTCTGAAAGGTTATATCAAGTTTACACAATAAGCAAATTCTCTTTCCAGTAAGTTAAAGAATTTGTCATGAATTTCAAATGATCGAGTTGTCGTAGGTATCTCAGGAACTAAGCGCACGCCGCAATACGTTCTTATAATAAAGAACCTAATAGCTTCGATATTCAAGCTTTTCTATTAACCTTTCAAGTTCCCAAATATCCATATAGAGATCTTCTTTTCAAAGTTATAGACCCCGCCAAAGAGTATAGTAAATAGTAATATCACTCAAGTTCTGAACACTCTTTATCTATTAAATAAAGAGTGCTCAGAACTTAGAGTACAAATAAGCAAGATCTAAAGCGCGTGTATCGCTCAATGCACATTATGTCAAGCGTAATCAGATGTTCTATAGATACTGATAAATAGTTGAGAACGGTTGAATAGTGATACACCTAGATTAATGCCTATGCGTTATTGTAATTACGTTATTTACTTCATTATGTAGGTATTTGTAAATATTAGGTAAGCGATAATTAGAAGGTATGTTTTAGCTCAATAAAACATAGGTACGAATTTATGAAACTATGTTTTTTAATCAAACACCAAAATCTAATTAATTAACTCCTCATTAAAACCATATTATACCCCTGTATATATGGTTTAAATGGGGAGTACTGGGAACTAGACAACTTCCTGACAGGGAATGAATAAGGGAGTCAAAATGCTACAAATTTGATCCCAGATATGTTTGACTGAAAATGAACAGGTCTTGAGATATACGGTTTTACAAGGTTTTTCAATAATCGTCCAGAATTTCGTATTAAATCTATACATATAATAAATCTGTAGAAAAGTCATGTCTGTATTTCTAATATATTCTTGAAAAAACAAGTCCAGGGGACTAAATAAAGGGTTCTGAAGCCAAATTAGTGGTTTTTAGAATTTTTGTCTGTCTGTCTGTGTATTACGGATTCACGCAAAAACTACTAAACCGATTTACATGAAATTTTGTATGTAGGTAGTCAGTAACCCGGGACAACTTATAGGCAACTTTTTATCCGTTTACGGAACTTCAAAAAAGGAAGGTTAAGTATTTTATTTCCTTTAGATGTTAATTTTCTGTTATATCTTAGTTATAGGCGGGATGACGGGTGTTTTTCAAATAAATACCATATTTGTAAACAAAGTTTAAAATATAATTATAATCTTGGTAAAATAAGTTGAAACTACACCGATTTCGTATTCAAAACAGCGCGATCTATCACCAAATGGAAAAAGTAGTATATTTTGCTTTCAATTATAAATGAAATAATATAAATAACTTACATTTATATGATTAAATTATTACATTTTTAAAATAATTAAAAAATCCTAACATTCAGTTTTTTAGTATTTTTGTTATTTTATTTTAAAAGTGCATTAATTTCAATATATAATAGTGACGTCTATCAAAAATATGAAAATTGTGGTATTTATTTCAATTATTAATATATAAATATGTAAAGTGATTAAAACTGGTCTGTCTGCAATTGTTGCAAAATTTTCATTATTATCATAGTTTTATTAAAGAGATTTTTATGTATGTCGTGGCCAAATCGTAGAATTGATCATATATTATAGTCTATCATTTCATGAAATGGTGTGGTCATTTTATGATATTTAAGACTATTTGTTGACCATGTAATGATATAGCTTAACCAAATCAAAGAATAGAAATCGTTTGAAAATATTATTAACTAAACACAACTTTGCTATTTCATAATATGGTCATATGACAATATCATTAAATCGTTTTTCATCGCTAGCGGCGCTGATAGCTTATTTTTTAACAGAAACAGAACTTTCAAGAGAATTGACATCACTTTATCCCTTATTGATATAATAAATAAATGTTCGCTTCTATTGCTGATATTACTAGATGGTATAGTTTTGGCTTTCATTATTTCATGTAATATTAGCGCCACCTACTTACTTCTAAATAAACTAAAATGGCAAGTCATTGATAAAATTAAATAATGCAATGCTACTGAATATACGATGTAAATTATTGAATTATTTACATTCACTTTTTTTAATTTTCATGGGACAATATATGCAGTTTTTATTTCATTCGTGTTTTCGGGTATATTACTTTTTGTTTTCACTCTACCGTAAATATGAAGGCTTGCAAAGATGTGTAGAACTCATTATCGTCAGCCTATCCTAACTCCACTGAAATGAACATAGGCCGCCCTCATAAATTGTCAAGTAGCTGGATATTTGCTATATTTGCCAGACTTGGTAGGCGGTTTGGCAACCGCAGCTGTTGTTATTTTGATCAAGAAGATGACGCAGCTCATCTCATCTCCTGTTTGTTTTCCTATGTCGCCTCTTACAATGGGACGATATGAGGTGGTGGATTTTCTTTCACCGCCACAACAGTGCAAACATTTTTCTACTCCCGTTCATGAGTGTAGTGTTCTGCACGTTCACTGTGTATAAAATTTATAAGGAATAAAGCTAATTTTAAGGATTTTATCGCATCTAATTTTAACTTTTTAATTTCCAGATGTTTTGGGCACTTTACAGCACCCATGTTCACGGGAGGGGCAGGAGAACTGAGGTGTTTGACGACCTGATGTCATAGTTAAAATAGAATAGAATAAATGCAGTAGTAGTTTTAATTTAATTTTATTAATTATAGGGTCCTTAGCAGATGGTAGCACTCGGCCATCTTCCCTATTAAAATTAGGATATTTTTAATTTCAATAGCCTCGCGAATCATCATTGGTAGGATTTGGTGTTCTATTGCAAGGATTTGTTGTCTATCAGATTCGATATAATGGTTGGGGTGATACTAAACATGTTGACATACTTTAGACTTCCCGGAGCTTCGGTGCTTCACATCAACAATATTATGTTCTTTTACTCGAAACTTTCATCCAAGACGCGTAAAAAAACCCGTAACATTAGTTTTAATCCATGTGTGGTATTCATTATTATTTATGAAATTTTCAAGTCTACTCGCAAGTAAAAAAAATATCTATATCTATTTTAGGTTTATTTAAATCAGGAATGTCTAGAACAGGTAAATGAAATTGTATACTTGGGGAGTGCTTTTAGCCGGGATGGAAGATGTGATTTAGATGTGGACAGGCGTGTCGCTGCCGGGAACAAAGTCAATGGTGCCCTGACTGCGTTAGTCAAAAGGCAAGGCGTAGTGAAGAGTGCACGCCTTGCAATACATAACGCAGTGTTGGTACCGTCTGTTATATGGCAGCGAAACCTGGGTATGCCAGAAGAAGCATAAAAGCAAGTTGAATGCAGCGGAGATGCGATCTCTTCGTAAAATGTGCGGCGTTACCATGGCCGACCGAAAGCGAAACGATAAGATTCGCAATATGGCAGGTTTGAAAGATGGCCTTATCACAAAAATTGATAAGAGCGTGCTTCGATGGTATGGGCACGTTGAGCGAATGAGTGAAGACTGAATGGTGAAGAAAATATATAGCGCAAAAGTTAATATTAAAAGGTATCGAGGTAGACCGAGACTAACTTTCGAAGACCATGTGACCAAATTGCTCGAAGAGGGGAGGGTCAAGAGTACTCAGATACCTAGACGTGCATGTATGAAGAAGATAATGAATCTGAAAGAAGCGAAAGAGGTATGTAAGGATCGTGACACTTGGCGATCTGTTCTCTCTGGCTACCCCGTCAGGGTAAGTGCGTGAAGATAAGTATATCTATTTTATGTTGCCAATCAATAAATATTAAATAGGACCAATGATATGAACAAAATGTCTCAAATAAACATTATATTACTTTGTTAAAACTAAATTAACTTTAACTATGAATAAATGTAAAGAGTAAAATGTAAATAATAATAATACATTTTGATTTCAAGACTATTTACCTTTCTTATGGATGCATCGGAATCGGAAGACACGCCCAATATAAAAAATAGTAGGTGTTTCTAGACATATATATTCACGTGTTTCTGTAGCATGTTACCAATCATCTACGTCTAATAGTATTTTAGAATGAAAAAAAAATCTTTGACAGACATAGAGACATAGACTCTAAAAGTGATCGAATTTTTCTCAATTTGGCACGGAACAGCATTTAATGATGTCCCTAAATTCAAGCGCACGCGAGCGATGCCGCGGGTAAACAGCTAGTTCTAAATAAAAGTAAAACCTTTTTTGTATGCTTTCTTTTAATTTTATTTATTTTCTTGAAGCTTCAACGAAGTGAATACAATCATATAAAGTACAAAAGTATTCACAGTAAAAAAATATGGGTTTTAATTAAAAAAAAAATTCTATTTTTACACTTTATATATAATAAAATGTATAACATGAGACAAAAATATTTTAAAAAATATGGCCATTTAATCAGCTTTAAGCATTAAATCATTTATCCAAAAAGGTAATAATATCCTGGTGAAATCAATGAATAATAGTAAAAAAAGGGTCTTTAACTTAAAGCAGGTAGAGAATGGCAATGAATGATTGCTGGTCTGGTGGATTGGTTGTTGACCACTATTCAGAAAGCAGACGGCCAATTTAAATTGAGTCATAGCAACGCTTGTTAGTTAAGCACATGTTTAAACTTCTTTCTAATAAACCCATTGCCTTAATTCATTTGTTATTGTTTTCAGTCATTATCGTTATTGTTATTACTGCTGTTACTGTTATCTTTTGCTGACTGTTCATTGTTACTGCTTTTTATGCGTCGAAGTTAAAATGGTGTCATATTCTAATAAAAAATATGCCCACATCATGTACTGTTATGGTTTTGCTGACAGCAACATTGCTGGGGCTCAAAGAGAATATCAATGTTGCTTTCCTAATCACCGGCTTCCCCACATTTCTGTCTTCGAAGCTACCTATCGACGACTAAGCAAAAGCAGCACTATTCACAGAAATCAAGTGGATACTGACTGATCATGACATTTTACGGCTGACGATAAAGAAACAATTATGCAACATTTTATTGATGACCTTAACATCTCAACTAACATTGTAGCACGCCGGCTCAGTATGTCCAAGTGGAAGGTATGGTCGGTGGTGCACCTGTCAGGCCGACTAGACTTAAGAGAAAAATAACACTTTTCTCTAAGTATAGTTGCCGCCACTACATGGTAATTGATAACTTCACAAAACATTTTATTTATGGGCAACGTCTTGCAATCGTCTTTCTCTAGAGCTGATCTAAGCTGACCTTCATAGAAATATTGCGATATTTTATTGTTGATAAATTTTTATTTTTGAATATGAACATTGTCTTCAATAGTGACTCCTAAGTTATATTTATCTTAATTTTTATTTAAATTGCCTTTGGCCTGACCTACTACTCTTTGGCTTGACCAAATGTTTGATTAAGTTGGTGGTGGTTAATGTCGAGGCCTGAATTGTTAAAAATACCACAAGTTGTTGTATTTTTACTTGCTGTCTGCAACTTTTATTAAACATTTTCAGGCATAAGTTAAGGTAAGTTTAAGGTTAAACTGTGCAAAAAAATGAATTTTGTAATATATATTATATGTATTTAAATTAATCAAAAAACATAATTGTTCTATTGCACAATTAAAAAAAAATTTAACACAACACTCACCGCTTTATATTCATATTGCAACTGCCTCGCAGCCGCATCCGCCATTATTAATTAAGATTTTTATTTTATATTATCGTAGTATTTACTTTATAACTGTAGATATATTCATAGAATTAAGCTGAAATGCACAACCACAAATTAAAATGTCAATAAAATGAGGTTGTATTAATCACAGAACACTATTATTCCTAGTCCTAGTATTTATGTACTATAAAATGCCGCTGCTAGGCTTGGGAAAAATTTCGATTAATCGAAATATCGATATTTATTTAGGAGTTTCGAAATCGTATCAATTTCGAAATATTTTAAAATGTTGTATTAATGACAAATTTGCAAAACATGTAACTTCAAAAGGAGGTACAAAAGTATTCATGAGTGGTTGGTTGTTGTTTTTGTTTATCATCTAACCGTCAGTAATATAAAATTTTGGACCTAATCTTTACATCATGAAATTGATGACGATATATCGGTATTTATCACACTATATTTTTAATCAGGATCGATATATCTATATCGATCCTGTTAAAAATATCGATTCGATATATATCGATATATTTTTCCCTTGCACAACCCTATCCGCCGCCCCATCTTTATTATTATTATTTTATTTTATTAAAATGTTTGGCTTCAATATATGTCTTTTAAGCCATGTCTACATTTCATTCGGGAACTTTTATAGATTTTTAACCGTCTTCAAAGAGCAAAAGGTTCTCAATTAAAGTTTAAGTTTTTTTGGTATGTGTGATCGCAAATTCTAAACTGTTTTTAATTATGACTTTTTTGTTAAATAGGCTTTACAAAGGGTAGTCCTATTAGATTTTGAAGATAAAATTCCGTCCCCAAGATTGAAAAATATGGGGGAAAAGTTTCATATTTAACTATTGTTTAAGGAATTTCATATGATATCTACGCAGATAGAGAACCGATTTTAATGATTCTTTTATTTTTATTAAATAGGTTATACGTCAAGGGTGGTCCCATGTAAATTTGGAAAAAAAATCGACCCCTAATAGTAGTAAAGAAATTATTGTTGTATTTAAAACTTATTTTATAGCAATTTAAATTCGGTATTTACTTTTTGTTAAAAGTTATAATTATCAGTATCAAGTGATAATAATTTTTTACAATACACTGCTTCACAATAGGTTGATGCGTCATATCTGGAGAATATACTGTACACTGCTTCACAATGGGAGATTTCGACGGAAACTTGAGCAAGTAGACAGTTGGCGATAGTATCTAAAGGCGCCTAAGGAGTCAGACACCTTATCTTGAGATTCACGTTATTATTGGAGGACTTGTTTCTCCGCATCCACTAATAGTTCACATGCGCATTTAATACACAAAGTCGCACCCCTTTTACGTATCAAAATCCAGTTCAAACCATTATTTAAACAATAATACAGGAGGAGCAATTATTATTAAAATATTTTTTAAGCTATACTCGTCAGTAAACCAGTAAATTCTAGAGCTGCCCTATATTATAGTATATTTTCTGACTTTAGCACAATATTATGCTCTATGATGTGAAATATCAATGACCTTATAAATATGGGATATTCTGTTCATCTGTCACTTCGATTATTATCGAACATCAATAATAATCGATACCACATACACAGAGACTGACATATTATAATTAAAAAGAACAAAGGTTTTTAGTTTTACTTTATTAATCTCTTAGTCACATACCAATCAATACAGCGTCACTTAATTACAACAAGTTGATAATTAGCATGTCAAATAATCTAATTACTGAAAACTGATTTTTTCCTTTACTACTTTAAAAAAATGCCTAACAGTCTGAAGTTTACTGTACATTGTATATTTGCCTATTATACCGTTACCACTCAAATCGGAGAAAAGCAGTAATTGCAGCGCTGTTTTCCTGTTGTAAATGCAGTGCTGTTTTTCTGTGCTGTGTTCCATAGTAGACAAGAGGATGGTACCGTCCCAGAACCCAGATGGTTGACGTACAGTGTTAAAAATTGATAAGCCGATATCGATTCTTGTATCTAAGCTATGTAATGAGGGCTAATAATTTTATGTTCACCAGATGTCGCTAGTTGACACTGACAGAAAGTTTTTTTGTTATACAATGTTGTTTACTTGAGAATGTAGTTTTAAATACAAGTTTATCAATTTCTAGAGTATTATAATAATGAACAAAACAATGCCTGAGTGGTTTTCTCTTTAATTTATTGCACATTTTTAACTTTTTTCTATTTTTCTAGTTTTAGGAATGTCTGTGATAGGGTATATTTATTTTTACTCGTATTAATATAAAATATATCTAATTGTTCGCGCCAAACGCTGGTTTCTGAATCGACGTTAGAGGGCACGCCGCTCGGTGCCATACCGGTTTTAACGCGGTCGAGCGGTGGGTGTTGAGAACGCGTAAAGGTGCAAGTCAGTCGTCTGCCAGCTGTGCTTGGGACAGCACACTATCATTTTTTGTCGGGAACTCGGAATAATTAGGCGCGGCTCGTAAATGTACTGTCTAGGATTTGTAACGCGTATTCCTTGCTGTAGAGCTTCCCCGGGACTCATTGGGCTTGACTCGGAATCTGTATAGGTGCATTCGACAATATTATCTAGTGCGACCTTTGATATTCTAGAAATAACTGTTGCTACGCTAAACGGTAGTGACCTTTGATCCGGACACTCCGTGTTCGTTTTTTGCGTTAACCTTATAACAAACGAGAGTTAGTGGCTTCTGTAAATTAGTTAATCGTACGATAGAGTTAATGGACTGTCATCGTGACGAACGAGGAAAGTGACTGTGGACAACGCCGCGGAAGACCTCAATTTGGAGCAGCCTGGAACTCGGCCGCTGCTGGTCGCCTATGCTTGCCAAGGCCCCAAGCATTCACATCTCACTGTACACTACTCGCCATCCACTATTACACACACTCACGGCCTGCCTAAGCCTTGGTGCGAAGTTAGCTTCGGATAATGGTAAGTACGATGTGTTTCTAGCTTTCTACCTTATTATTTGGTGTAACTAGAGATTTTCCACGTGGCCATATTCTGGCCCCGTCCCTCTGCTGCTCGTCGATGGGATTACTCATGGGCCCTAATCCCGTCATCCTTGGTTGGGGCAGCTAGGGGCGTGTACACTAATAGTACAAAAATATACATTAACCTTTACATTTTCCGGACAAATTTACTTCTCCGCTATGAAATCTGTCTAATATAATACCACAATTTTAAATAGCGCCGCCCTGGTAGCAGAAAAAATCGTGGATGCAAAGTTGCAAAAAATGCATTGGCAAAAATGTCTATTTAGAAACCTGTGTCGTTTTCCTAAATTACCAGGATTTTTTACGAAGATAATTTGTTGTGTTATATTTTGTATTATACGGCTTTTTTTCCTGAAAATACGGCATATGGAAGGCCTCTCGTTGCCGTATTACAAAATATGGCAATAGCCCATGAGGTGAAACGAAACGTTTTTTCACTCATAGAATTAGAATACTTTTCACTTACTTGCGTATAGACCGACATAGATTGCAAGTGAGAATAAGTTGCACTTGCCGCGGTCAGTTCATGAATAAGTGACCATTTTCTTACCATACCGAGATTGAAAGAATAGAGAGTGCATCTGTATCCTCAGACACTTGGTGCACTTTACTCTGTTAAGATCATTATGTTTTTAAAACTCATGCAGCTAAAATGATTATAAGTGTATTATTACTTTATACTTTTCATGGGACAGATGAAAGAATATAAACATGAATCATAATAAAACCCCATAACCATATTGGCCTTTAAACAGACCAATCTTATTTAACTGATTCCTACAAGTTTCCTTTCTTAAATTATTAAGTTTACATTCATATAATATACTTAGTTAAGTATCTACCTATTTATATTAACAATATGTTAAAAATAATTTCCGAGGAAACTGTCCATGGCAGTAAATATTTTTTCCAAAGATCACAATTCGAAAAAACACCTTTCCGATCTGATTCTTGGAGAGTTTTTTTAAGTGTATCGGTTGAGTCACCTGGGATTTTATACTTTTCAAATAAAATCCAACAAATATGAATATTTTTTAATTTGAAGTTATTCAATTTCCTGCACCAAACCTATTTTTTAAACCTTTTTACCGCTTCATTTATAATCATTTTTCGATAGTCCTTGTACGTAAAATGTACATCAATCACTAGCTAACATAAACAATGGCAAATCAAAATTAGTCACGCGTTATATGGGCTGTCAGATCATCTATACGCCAGTATATTCTAAATCTATGCGTAAGCATCATAGTGTGTGTAATTACCTAATTACTCTTAGGTAGGGTTACCAAACGTCAGGATTCGTCCTGACGATTACGGGGTTTTTTTTGAAATGTCCGGATTTTTGGTAAGTTAGTGAAATACTAAACAAGTTAGTATTGTGTTATCTGTAGGAATAATAAAACTAAATCAAACCAACAGAATTCATATAAAAATAATATAGATAGTCACTCAGTAAGGAAACGCAGCAAGCATTCTTGGCACGATAACACAATGAGTAAAACTGTATGACAATTGAAATGCTTAGTTTTAGCTTTTATTTATTATATTTTTAGTTTTAGTTTAAGTTTTTCCTTATCAAAGATTTTTTTTTAATTTTGTGTATAACCTTCTAGTTATATTGTTTTATAGAATAAGGGTGACAAACAAGTACATAGTCTACTTGATAGTAAGTGGATGCTGTGGCCCATAGACATTTACCTACCCTCGATTAAGTATCATAATGCTAATACGTAGTCACCCCTGAGTACTAATATAGACCAAAGAAAAGAATTTAAAAAGAGATTGTAATAAAAGTTTAAAATAAACTATATGAAATAGGCTCATTTGACTTAATTAAAAACTTTGTAGATTAAATTTTAACCTCGATTAAGAATCAAAATGCAGATGCGTTATCACCCCTGAGGGCTAAAATGGAATACATACCTCGTTTCCAGTAAAACGGATCTCCGATTCTCTACACTCACTATACGAAACACAGCTGTAATAAGCTGCTATTTTACGCTGGTATTCATTATAATTATTATTATGTGTTATTCATCATTCATTAGTATACTTTTATACTATGTTTAAACAAAATAAAAATGTAATTCTTCCAATCTACCTACATAAAAATGAACTTAAATTACACTACGTAACTATGTACATGTAAAATAGTAAATAGTACCATGTAAAATTGAATCGAATGTTGTGTAGCTTTTACATAATAATCGATTCAATCCCTTTAGTTACTTTAACATATAAAAACTTCCTCCTCGTTTTAAAAGATTTATAGGAAAAAAATAGATATTTTATAATTTTAATGAGCATTTGAACCAGTTTTTAAATTAAAACATAATTAATTAATTTTCTTTATATTAAAACTGCAAAATACCGAGTACCGGGACAAACTTGTGTCTGAAGTCAAGTCTTTGCTTAACAAAGTCTCGGATTGGGGCCGACTAAATCTAGTCCAGTTCAATCCCCAGAAGACACAAGTTTGCGCGTTTACCGCTAAAAAGAGCCCCTTTGACGTATCTCCTCAGTTTCAAGGCACTCCCCTTGCTGCCTCAGCCAGTGTCGGAATCCTTGGCGTCGACATATCGAATAGCGTGCAGTTTCGTGGTCACTTGGAAGGGAAGGCCAAATTGGCCTCTAAAAAGCTTGGCGTGCTCAGCAGAGCGAGACAGTATTTCATGCCGGCACATCGCTTGCACTTTACAAAGCGCAAGTTCGGCCCCACATGGAATACTGTTCTCATCTCTGGGCCAGGGCACACCAGTGCCAGCTCCTTCCACTTGACCGCATCCAGCGCAGAGTGATTCGAATCGTCGACGACCGAGTTCTTTCCGATCGGCTCGATACACTGGCACTGCGTAGAGATATTGCATCTCTTTGCGTATTTTATCGCATCTATCACGGGGAGTGCTCTGAGGAATAATTCGGACTAATTCCAGCCGCTCAATTTCACCATCGCACGTCGCGACAAAACTCGCGTTACCATTTACCAGTTACCACGCATACCACAACTTTTTTGTGGAATCAATTACCACCAGCGAATTTTCCGAACCGATACGACTTAGGAACCTTCAAGAAAAGAGCTTACACCTTTCTAAAAAGCCGGCAACGCATCTGCAATTCCCCTGGTGTTACGGTTGTTCATGGGTGGCGGTAGTCACTTACTATCAGGTGAGCCGCAAGCTCGTTTGCCCCCTCTTCTATAAAAAAAATTAAAAATTAAAGAAAAAACATAAATATTTTTTTCCCATTCAAATTTGAACAGCCTATCTCCTCCTTCCCTCTCCGGGTAGGGATTGTTTGAAATATCGCTACATATATGTGTTAATTTATTTAATTTACAGAGAATTTTCATATATGTATATATTAAATAGCACCCGCTCGCGGCAATTATATCAGGACAATTTTATAGAAATCAGGCTTTTTGTTAGGAATTTCCAGCAAGACACCTGGTAACCCTACTCTCAGACTTAGGCCCGCCCCATACATACGGAAATCCGTTTCGGGATTCCGTTTCGGAATTCCGAAACGGAATTCCGTATTTATGTGACGGGCCTTATTGCTTCCTGTATGTAAATACTTATTATATCTACTCTCTTTATGTACTGCGTAGGAATCTATGTGCGTAGGCGTAGATACGTAGTCGTAGTTGTAGCTGAAGCTATAGGTAAAAGGTAGTGATTATAATTATATTATACTCTTTGTTAGCTGTGGTAAGTATAATTAAAGGTAAATGCGGATTAATAATAAACTTATGGGTAATAACTTCGATCAACAATACCAACTAGATAACGGGTCACGTACAAAATCTACTTAAATACTTATACAGCTACATTTGTTTACTAAAGAACTGAGACAATAAATTAAAACAGTTTAATGTTCAACCCAATTACAACCATGGCATTTAGTAATAAAGTCACAAATCTTACGATCATTAGTTACAAAAAGGAACAATTCAATGTATTATTCCTGTCACTTGGAAATGAAAAGACATAGGTTAAACAACATTTAGTGTGAAATCAACCTTAAGTCCTTTTTACCGTTATTGCCTTGCAAGCTACGTCGTTTTGTTTCGTTTCTGTTTTCTTCTTAGAATTTAGCTACAAAAGTTATGGAGTCGCGATGAACACTAAATAATTTATAATTATTAATTATTATAATAATATAAAGAGGAAAGATTTGTTTGTTTAATTGTTTGTTTGTTTGAATTGAATAGGCTCCGAAACTACTGGACTGATTTGAAAAATTCTTTCACTATTAGAATCTTAAATTATCCTTGATGGAAATATAGGCGATAGAATATTTTCAAAAAGTTAGGGATCCGCATGAAAAATTCGTTAATGTAGCCTAAGGTGTAAAAAATACCAAACAGAATCCTTATATTGCGTACGCTGCGGAAACTATTGACAATAGAACAAAGTAATGTGCTACAATGTTATACAAGACATCAATATCTACAAAAAAGTCGGTGATACCATGTGTGTAACTATTACAGTTATGTCCATGTTAAATTATGCAATAGTAATGCCGGTACAAACTAGGCCACATTATTCGTAACTAGGTATTAGTCCTTATATCCACTTTTTAAATCTTTTTTTAAGTCGGCAATATATATATATATATCTATGTGTGTATATAAGACATATATATTTGTGTCTCTCTCTCTCTCTCTCTATGTGTGTGTGTGTGTGTGTGTGTGTGTGTGTGTGTGTGTGTGTGTGTGTCTATCTTTAAAATATTTATAATAGAAGTAAATTTAAGTGCAATTTATTTGATTACAATACAAATCTACTCCATGTACTCTACTGTTCTGTTTCACAAATGTTTACGCGTGTATTGGCCAACCTTGGCAAAACATTTGTAGGGGTGCTTTAAAATCGGTAATTTATTTTCAAATATGATAATAGTTGTTAGTTTAGAGCTTAAAATATAACTTATTCTACATGTACTTACCGAAAGTAAGACACTCCGGCTGTTAAATTGATTTTTCGGGCATTATTCTTGCAACTTTTAAATAAACATTGCGGCATTGTGAAACGTATTTACATTGGCTGTGTTTCAAGTCAACTAAACGAAATAAGAGCTCACGTCTCCAGTGCGCTGTTATTTACTTGGACGTATTTTTTGCGCCGTCCCGATATCTAGTTGGTATTGTTGATCGAAGGTTAATAAAGATAAATACATAGGTAAAGTACAGTAGAGTAGCATAAGTACTTACATGCTTACAAACTAATAACAATAAAAAATATTCATGATACTAAAGAACCAATGAGTAATGATTTATGTATATTTATAAATCACCACTCATAGATATTTGTTTTTCTTTTTTCGTCCTACTTGAAAATTAAAATAAAAAAGCGGGATAAGTGTATTTTTTTATAAAACAAGTGATAAACGAACTTACAGTCCACATTTTTGTAAGTGGCTACTGAAGTCCATAAACATTTGCATTTAACTTCAAACAAACAAATAATGCTACAGATATGTTGTTACCCCTGAGGACAAACATGGAATGACTCATAGCTTGTAATTATACTGGTTCCCTATAACTTTCAGGCTGAATATTTGGTGGCAGAAACAGGTAAGAGGCTGACATGTACACAGACAGACTCTAAAGCAGAAAAGCAGTTCAAGGTAATAAACAATAGATCGTTTAATTTTACCTACCTGTATGAAACTTTGTAAAACAACATTTTAGAATTCATTTTATACATATATGGGATAATAGATAATATTACACCGCCACTACACGTTAAAAACACATTTATTGTGTAGTGGCGGTGTAAGAATATCCACTACCCCATATAGCCCCGTGGGTGTCGTAAGAAGCCGCAGAAGGAAGCAAACTGGGAAATGGGTAGCTACGTTTTCCTAATAACAGCTAAAAGAAAACTGCGATTGCCAGTTCCCTGTCAAGCCTGGCCAGTTTGGCAAATATCTCCCTTATAAAGCAATGTATGGGAAGGCCTATGTTGAGCAGTGTAAAAAACTAATTGTATGTAAAACAAGTTCTGCGAAATCGCATAGTGATCGAAAATCTATTCCACGTAACGATTTAATGGTAAGGCTAATATTTTCAATGGGAATTATTCAAATGATCTGATGTTTTTGCCATTCTTTGGGGATTTAAAAAGATCTGGGGGCACGGTAGTGCCCCCGCCAAGTCGAGCAAAAAAGCGGCACGGCCGTACCATCCTTTTCTCGAAGCAGTTCAGGCCATTTTAGAAACCCTATAACTTTGTTGTAGATAAAACTAGAAGCCCGAATTTTCAGTAGCCAAGTAGGCATTGTATAAACTCGGTATATTTCAAATTTCATTAAATTTTAATCAGTAGTTTAAGAATTATAACTAGTCAAAATTTCTTAATTTTGTCACTCACTGACTGACCGATCATCAAAACTCTAAGGCACTTCTAGCAGACATAGAAGCTTCAAATTTGGAATACAATTATTTTTTAGTATGTAAATCAAGGAAAAATTAAAATATTTTGCAATTTCAGCCCAGTTTTTGAGATACCTTAACTGCATAAATAACTTTGTAATCCCATATAAATATATAGGATTACAAAGTTACATTTGCAGTGAAAGAATCAGTGTACCTATATATGTATAATATAATGAAATAATAGGTGTAGATAGGTACGTGGATATAACTATCTACAAAAAGAGATGAGATGCCATCAAAAACATAACTTGTAAAAAAAATCCAAGTCTCGCAACTCAGTTCTTCTACCGTAAAAAGTTGTGAGATCCATGTAATACTAAGTCGGTTAATTTCGGTCTTAAGTTATTACGGAATTAGTTAACTTAATAATATCTCATAGTGACCATATCAATATTAAAAATCTTTTATGTTTTAAATAAAAAAATTGACTTGGCAATCGCACTAAACAATCTAATTTAATATAATATGTATTACTTGAAAGATACATTGTGTTTTCATGCGATGGCCAAGTCAATCTATTTATTTAAAATATAAAAGATTTTTAGTATTGATGTCGTCACTATTAGATGTTGTTAGGTTAGCTAATTACGTAATAACTTAAGGCGCAGGTTGAGCAAAATGTCGCGCTAGTCGTTATTTGTGCTGTTTTTAGGAGCTATCTACTTTTTATTTAAAAGATATATCAACAAATAAAAAAAACATTATATTTCTACATAATCTTGATTCCATAAAAGCTGTATCCAATTTTTTTTTAAAGGAATAAATATTAATATAATCTCCTTACAACGAAACCACATAAATGTGAAATTATTATTGATAACATGCATCTCCTCGTAAAGTAAGTATTATTTTATTTTGCGATTTACACCAATGGATAGGCAATTTATTAATGAACATTTCTATAGTAAAATTTTTTTCAAAAGACCAAAATTTGATTTTATTATGAAATTATTTTAAAATTAAATGTATTCACTGCTCACGGGCTTGCTGGAGTCAGTGAGCCGTGAGCTCTTCGACGTGGAACCTGTGTCGTTAGAGCGTCTGCCAGCGCCGTGTGCGCTCACGTCATCTTATCAGTCGATAATATTATAATATTATTACTTATTAGGTTATTTATAGGTAGTATTATTTGTTTGTTTTGGGTATAATTTTTCGTATTACTTATACATATATTTGTTGTGGTTTTTACTGCGCGATGAAGCTTTTTGCGTGTATTTTCTTTGAAATAAATGCAAATAAAAAAATGAAGCACCATTAGCATGTAAGGTTCGAATCCATAATTAAAATTTCGACAAATATTATAATTTACACTATAAAAGGCTAATTCAATATTATCACCCAACCACAATATCTTATTATGTATAGTACGGCCTCGTTGGTCTAGTGGTTGTAGTAGTGCGACTACAGATCATGAGGTCCCGGGTTCGAATCCTGGGTCGGGCCAAAAAGTCAGTTATGAGTTTTTCATTTATGTTCTAAGTTATAATTAGTATTACTAAGTTAGTTTTTTGCTAAAATATAGTATATTATTTATTGCTTGTTTTTTCTTCTTTTTCAAAAAATAATTGAGTAAATAAGGTGTTCTATACTTATAATTCGGTAAAAAGTATCTAAGTAGGTACTAATATACCTACTTTTTACTATTAACTAAAAATTTTTAAAACTAAATTTAAATAAAAACACTAAACTGACCATTTATTTTTTAAACCAAAACAGGACATGGGTTTATTTATACTCTAAAAACTATAACTTTATACAATTAGTGTTCACTGTAAAATTATATTCGGTATAGACGGTAATTATTAAATGCAACATATTTTTTTTAATTATTAATTACATTTGTCAGTGGATTAAATTTGCTTTAATAAAGTTGGTGATGATTTTAAATAAAAATAAAATTCTGCTCAAGTTTTTTTATTGTTATCTTTGTTAACAACATCGCCTTTAGAACTCTGGAACCGTAAGTGTTTCTTTCAGACGTCCACAATATATTCAAAATAAAAAAAATACTCTTTCTACCGGAGCATTCGCACCAGGTAGACATAAAATATATTCGATTAAAAAAAATTATGTTTAAGAATGTTGACTTTGAATACTTCCATCCAACGAGTTACGGAACAATTTTGTGTCCCGGAGCTTTGTTTGGGGACAATGGGACAGGTGACTGAGAAAAGGGACAGTCCCGTTCAAAACGGGACGTATGGTCACTTTAGCTATAACCCGGCGACGGCTCCGTGACGTAGTGGCTTAGCAATCAGTTGTTGCGCTGGGGGCCTCGGGTTCGAATCTCGCACGGAACAAATATTTGTATGGCCTACAAATAATTGTTCCGGGTCTGGATGTTTGTCCTTGTGCAATTTATGTTTGTAAACTGCCTCCACGACACAGGAGAAAATCCTAGTGTGGGGGTAACGTTTTTTTACAATTGAAATTGAAAGATTGAACCCTTATACTTCTTGTTGATTTTTGTATTAGTAGGTAGGTATATTACTTTTCAATACGTGACACGTAAAAATTAACAATAATCAAAAACACATCTACGAAACATCCTATTTATTTATTTATTCTTTATTGCACCAAATATTTGTACAAAAGGCGAGCTATCTATTTATTTACCGATAGTGAATAGGTATCTTTTAAACTCACAATTTTCAATGTTTCATTTTTAATATATAATTAATTATAAAATTTCATAATTAGATAATATATGAAAATACATAATTCTAATATAATGCAACTAATATACCGAATAAAAAAATTAAAATACATTTATCGTTGTACGCTGTGTGTAGTTCATTGATGTTGAAAAAATAATACTACGTTCGTACCTACAATAGGTGGTGGCGTCGTACATATTTCAAATAAGCAATATATTGAAGCGAGCGGCGTCGGCAAAATGCTCAAGGTCGTTCGCATGGAGTAGCCCCTTAAGACAGAAGGACCCTTAAGAAGGGACTGTATAAATTAATCGACTTGGTATTACATGGATCTCACAACTTTTACGGTAGAAGAACTGAGTTGCGAGACTTGGTTTTTTTTACAAGTTATGTTTTTGATGGCATTATATTTATGCTTCCACTTTTTTTTTATAGGAGAGGGGGCAAATATTTTTATTTGTTTCAGCTATAAAAGTTTTAACGATAAACTAAAAAAGAAAAACTAAAACCGCGTTGATAAGCTTAGCTATTTCAGAATGTCAACATTTTTCTCTTGAGACACGGGCATACTACTTGGTATTTTTTCTTATAGAGTTAGTCATCAATTTTTTTTAGAAGTATGCGTAATTTATACTCTTTGGGACGTCCCTTCTATCTGTGGCTTTAAAAAAAACGGGAACATATACTTGAATGATACCTAAATAATTTGGATTATTTAAGCAGTTTTAATTTATTTGGAATATATTTTTTAACATAAAATTTAATCTGCATTGCCATTAATTAATCAATGAAAGAAAGAATGATTGTTAATAATAAAATTTACAACTAACACTATTAACGACTACTAACAGTGTAGTTAGGTATTTTGTATGATTATTGATTATCTTTTGAAATTGTGTGGTACCCCTGTAAACTTTATTATTGATAATTGAAATGAGATAGCAACTAACTTCTCTTCTCTTTCATGAAACGACTGATGCGTGAGTAACGCATGTAAATATGTCATATAGTACGAACCCGGTTCGTCGAACCGACGCGACGACGCCGCGTCTCGTCTGTGGTGACATTTGAAATAACAATTGTGAAGTGCTATCACAAGAAGTTGTGTATTCAAGATGGCGGCACCATCTAACGGTAGCGGTAATTTGGTGGAAGAATTCGAAGAATCTTTTCAGGTAAATTCATGTGATTTTGTTTTTTATTTAGATGAGAGCGAAATTTCTTAACTTATAACCTAACAAAATATGCCTAATTTGTAAAACACATCTGTCAAAATAATGCGTCAATACCAACATAACGACCGTAACTTCGCAGAGAGTGCATAGTGGTGTTGCCGTATTGTAGAAGAAGCTTTAATGATATAGTACCCAAAATAATATTTACAAAAATCCACTGTTTAGAGTTTCCCGTACCTTAACTTAAGCTACTCTTTGGTCCGATTTCAGTGTAGTGTAGTGAGTACGTGACCCAATTTGACGGAGCCTAGAGTTAGAGATTTTTGTTGTAAGCGCATCTCATTTATGTCGGCCATTTTACTGATAATGTTTTCGACTAATTATCGTCGGTTTATCGGGTGTGTATTATTTGGATATTAGACAGAAACTATATGCCGTTATTGTATTTATCGTCAAAACTATTAAAGACCATGTGTTGTGGTTTAGAAGTGTAATACGAGTGATTTTTTAATGATCAAATATTGATGATTCTATGTGAATTTGTTATTATAAACTATCATGTCTTTGGCCGGGGAAGATGCTTCGGGTGTTTGTGGAAACGCTATCCAGGTATTTCGTCCCACATGGGATGAATTTAAAGATTTCAACAAATATATACAGTACATGGAATCGAAGGGAGCACACAAAGCTGGGCTCGCTAAAGTTATACCACCACCAGAATGGGTTCCAAGAAAGAAAGGATACGATTTGGACGAGCTAAACATTACTATACCGTCTCCCATCTGCCAAGTGGTCACTGGCAAGCAAGGTTTATTTCAACAAATCAATATACAAAAAAAAGCTATGACTGTGAAGCAGTTTTCAGTTATGGCTAACTCCGCGAAGTACTGCACTCCCAGGCACACCAACTATGAAGATTTGGAGAGGAAATATTGGAAAAATGTTACATACGTTGCTCCTATATATGGTGCTGACGTGAATGGAAGCATAACAGACCCTGACGTGAAAGAATGGAACATCAATCACTTAGGAACAATCCTTGACTTTGTAAACTCCGATTATGGCATTGAAATAGATGGCGTTAACACAGCATACCTTTATTTTGGCATGTGGAAGACTACTTTTGCCTGGCACACAGAGGATATGGATTTGTACTCTATTAACTACTTGCATTTTGGCGAGCCGAAAACTTGGTACGCCATCCCACCGGAACACGGCAAGAGGTTTGAGAGAATAGCTTCTGGATTCTTCCCGACATCAGCAAAGACATGTCAAGCATTTCTCCGGCACAAAATGACCTTGATATCTCCTCAAATTCTGAAGCAATATTCCGTACCAGTTAATAAAATGACACAAAAGGCTGGTGAAATCATGATTACGTTCCCTTATGGCTACCATGCTGGTTTCAACCATGGATTCAACTGTGCCGAGTCTACAAACTTTGCAGCGCCTCGTTGGGTTGAGTATGGGAAAAGAGCCCTACAATGCACATGTAGCAATGATATGGTGAAAATTTCGATGGATACATTTGTGAAGCGTTTCCAACCTGATCGCTATGAACTCTGGCTCAAAGGTAAAGATATTGGATGCCATCCAGAACAGCCTGAGAAAATGGTCCCGGCACCACATCCGTCTGGTCAAGACATCCTTTGTAACAAGAACAACACAGAACTTCCAGAGTCATTCATCGAAGCCGAGGTTGAGGGTGAAAAGAAGAAGAAGCGTCACCCTCTACACTTGAAAAGAGCTATGGCAAGCAAGAGCATATCAGAGGGTGCCATTGCTGTTTCCATCCTCGGTCATGATGTCATGGATGATGATGAGATGACAATGGCAGAGGGTGATCTAGACATGATGACCTCAATGAAAAGGCCCATGATGCCCGATGAAACTCAACTTGATGTCCTCGAAGATATCTGGCTAAAAGGAGATGAGATGGATCCATCAGAAGCACAATTGCCTGATGTTGGATATATGGACTCCGATAAAGATTCTGATTATGGGGCGCCAAAAATAAAAAAGATTTCTAAAGCCAGGAAAAAAAGGAAAGATGGCTCAAAGAAGGAGCCAAAAGATAAAGTCAAAGAGGATGAGGATGAAAAGGTCAAAAAAATCGAACAACCTTCAAAACCACGAAAAAGAAAAACTAGAAAACCCAAGAAAAACTCTGAAGAGCAATTACAAGATGTGTCATCTATTGTCTCTAAATCGGAACCTTCACCACATGATGTCAATGAGGATCATGTCAGTGTTAATGAACTTAAACCGAATCCTGACCCACCGTTAAATAGTTCAATTGACATTCCTGTTGTAAAAAGTGAAGTTAAAGAAAAAAAGGTACCTAAAAAACGAAAATCATCAGTGAAAGAAGGCGAGCATAAAGAAAAGCCCAAAAAGGAAAAGATACAAAGTGAAACAATAAAGAAAGAGGTGAAGGTCAAGCAGAGTGATGGAGAGCAAAAAGCTGAAAGGAAGCCGAGAAAGCCACGCACTCCAAAAAAGAAAGTAATTGTTGAATATAACAACCCTCCAGAAACATTCATACCTAGTCAAACTGATTTCTCAATATTAAGTACCGAAATGAAAGAAACGAAAGTGGCTACAACGGAAGGCAAGAAAGCTGACAAAATAATTAATCCCCAAACACCACTCAAAACTTTAAAACCAAAACAGCGGCGAGAGCCACCAAAATCAACTTTATTGAAACCAAAATCAACTTTATTACTACCAAAATCAACCTCAGTATCACCAAAATCAAACTCTGTACCACCAAAATCAAACTCTTTACCACCAAAATCAAACTCTTTACCACCAAAATCTAATGTATTACCACTAGAACCGTTTCCAAGTTTGCGAACGGATTCAAATCCTCGTGTACCAACAATTGTACCACCAATCAACAAGAATCCTAGTGCATTTCAAGGCGAATTTCATAAGTTTATGGTCAAAAAGCAAAGCCTACCAAATACATCTCCAGCTCCAGTGGCCCTACCCACAATTCCTAAGAAGCGACCACCAAAAACTAAATACACCGAGCCTGCCAGCACACCTTACAGAAGTGTATTAAGCTCACCTGACAAGATAGATTGGCCTATGCCTCAATGCCAGTACAATGATAATATTTTCCTTGATGGTCCTTTAGATTTCAGAACACATTCTAATCAAACTGCATCAGAGGAGCCTACAAATATTGCAGATAAATATACATGGAGACATGACCAGGACTTTAGCAGCCAGCATGTTGTGCCTCTGCAAAATGTACAACCTATGTACGGAGATCCAAACTCAAATTACTATCGAAGTTCATACCAATCACCATGGTATCCATATAATTAGTAATTTACAGTATTCTAAAGTGACATGTCTGCACCATACTCAATGTTAAGTTGAACACTATGAGATGTTTGTCAAGAATTTGATCCGATATCACAAATTTTAAAAGCTTAATATACATTTTAATGATGTAGATTTTATTATCCTTTGTAGTTCCCTTTAAAGATTGTGGTTATGCAGTAGCTTTAATGAAAATTTAATTGTATTTGATATTGTGCAATTATCTTTTCTTTTTAATAATGGATAGTCATTGATTATTTGAAAATATTGTGGCTTTTTTTTATTAAAAGTGCTTGTTTGACTTGGAAAGAATGGTTTGTAAATATTTTTTATAATTTAAAACTAGAAATGCAGTATCTTTCATTTTTAAGCAATAAGTGGTACTTGACATTTTTGAAAACATAATTCAAATTTAGAATAAAGTGTTATTGTTCAATCGTTCTTTGAGTGTTCTAGATTATATCTTAATCTGAAATTAAATTAAAAAAGATGTAGACATTTGTTGTATTTATTTAATGGCATTGTAATTATTGGAAAGACTCAAAGTTGTTGCCTATCTTTGAATTTAAATAAGTCACCTGTGTACTATTTGCAAGGGTGGAAGTCATTTTAGTTTATAGTAAAACTTATTCCATATTACCAAAAATAATAAATTAAAATTTCATTTTATTAATAATATTCATTGTCAGAACATGCCCTAGTTTTTTATTTCACTTAATATGTTGACATCCTAATTTATTTGACATGTGCATTTAGTTTGTAAATAAGCAATTAGATTATCAGTAATTACACTTGATTTGTGTGAACATAAAAACTGTTTATTAGTAAAAATCATCATCATCAACATTATCATCATCATTACAGACTCAAAAGTCCCATGGAATGCCACAAAGTTCGGCTCTGAGCCACCTGCATCCATTGACTTCCGCCCCACACTTATAATAAAAAATATTTGTTCTTAATTTATAATAGAATATACTAATTAGGCTTGTTAACTAATTAGAAGAAACTGGTGAAATAAGAATAAAAAAGTAAAAACTAAAATGGATTCACTCTTGTATCTCAAAACAGCAGTGTGTAATGTGTATGGAGGTTCTCATAATTTTGACTTGAAAATAAGTTGCTTGGTTTTTTTTATTGCTTCAGATAAAAAATAAAAATCTTTTTAATGTCAATGTATTAAAATACACTGGTAGTATCTATGTATTATTTCAAATTGAAGCAACATTAGTGTTAAGAGTAAGAACAACCAAAATCAGGACATTTTATTCTTTTATTGGTTTTAAGTGTGGAATTATAATTATTATATTTCTTCAAACCATATTTTTATTTAGGTATTAAATATACAGACAAAATAGTAAAATTAAAAATGATGCTGATGAATAAAAAATATATAATTTAAATGTTATTTATTTTCTTTTCTCTAAAAACAATGTCCTGGTTGTTGTTCAGTAATTTGATAAAATATTTAGCCACTAAAATGACTGATTTAATTATTTACTTTTGAGAGTATCACATTAGTTTAAGTTTGTATTTTTCACAAGTTTGACCTTTGTGCAAATAAATATTAGATAGATAATATTGTGTATTAATAAGTAACTTATTCATGATTGAAGGGGCTTTTTCCTTTATGCGAGAAAGACGTGAGTGGTCCTTAACTATCATCTTAATATTTTAATAGAGAAATATTTTTTTTGAAAGGAAACTGAAATTATTTTCCTATTGATTTAAAGTGGGAGTAGATACCGCAAAATAAAATGGTGCATTTTATTAACAAAAGGTTTGATCTCTATTAGTTTTCCCCCGTTTTGCTAAATTAATGGTTGTCAAGTTTGCACTGTAGGCGTTAGAAAAGGCATTTTTTTTAATTTTAAAATAAAAGTATCATCAATAATGGTAATATAAAATTTTTCTAGCCATACTCTTGCCCCGTGAATGTTTACGAATTTTATGTGGCGCTGCAAAAGACTGTATGTAGATTATGCAGCTTCATATACCGATGAACCAAATGCTGTGCTGCCTATAAACGTTTTTTTTAATATTAGACACAGCAATTAGACAAAAAATTAGTGACGTCCAGTCTGGAATATTTCTCTCCCTCTGATGATTCAATTTCACGCAAGGCAAGAAATTTTAAATTTAGAAATGAAAGCAAATTTTTGTATAATTTGTTTTAATTTCAATATTAATATTACGATCTAATTAAAGACTTCTCGCCGTAATTTTGCATACTTTTTGTATTAAATGTTGTATGTGATTGGAATGGATGCATTTTGAATGTTGAGTTGAAGTGTTTTAAGTTTGACGGTCTGCTTTAGGCAGCTTCGTCGGTGTTGCAACTTTAATAATTAAGAAAAGTACCGATATTTCAGTGTTGTTTGGAGATTTTATTTTATTATTAAGTTGGACGTGTGTCTACAGTGATAGAAGATAATGATTTATATTAAGTAGAAAAAATTTCTTCTTAGGTCTTATTTTACTTCATGTGCTCATAATTTTTAAACCATCTTCTTAATTCTGCTAAATTTCGAAACATGTAAATTGTAGACTCGTAAATATAGTGTAATTTATTTTATTAGCTGTTCCCCGCGAATTCGTCCGCGTGGAATTTATTACGATTGGATTTTATAGTTTTTTTTTTGCGCGAAACCCTAATAACTTTTCTAAAATAAAAGTAAAAGTCTAGTCTTCTAACTGTGAAAGTCCCGTCAAAATCGGTCCAGCCGTTTCGGAGATTAGTCTGAAAAAAAAAGAGTTTGTTATATATATGATTAAACGTCACAAGACAAAAATTTAAAAAAAGATATTTTTTTTGTTATTCGTACCGTATGTACTTTCATATGCATTTAGTGAAAGCTGTTATTTTGAGATTACAAACAGACACTTCAATTTTATTTATTTGTAAAGATGGAGTCACCTAGTAATGTGTATGGAATCGATTATAAAATGGTAGCGTGTTCGGTGTATTTGTAGTTGTTTAATTTGTATTTACTAAGTCACCTTTCATTGTTGATCATATACTCTATAAAGAAATTAATTGTAATAAAAAAAAATAATAATATTTAAATCTAGATAAATTTAGCTTATTCGGTGTAAATCGAGTGGCGAGTTTTAAAAGTAGTAAGGCCTCTTATATTACATATAATATTACATATAATTGTTAGTATAATAGCGTGTTCGTGTAAAATAAAAATATTAATTTTAAGTTCTTAATTTAATTATGATAAGTCTTATAACCATTTGAGCAATATGACCGTACCTCGGCAAGCTACGAAAGCTAGAAAAATAAAAACGATGCTTGGTGGTGTAGTGTAGTGTTGAAATAGTATTTAAACAATAAGTTAGTTGATGCCAACGAGTAACAGAACTTTACACTATGATACTAATAACGTTTTAGATTTTTAAATTTTAAAAACTATGTTTAAGTCGCACGCCACTAAGTAGCTTAACAGCCTAGCCTTTTTCAACAGCGGTCAACTAGCGGCCTGAATGATATTTATTATATAATGTAAACAACTATCTTGTAATATCCCGCTATACTATAATTATCCCGCTATAATATAACTATATTGTAATAACCCAGCGGGACTTTTTAATATATATATTAAAAAGTCCCGCTGGGTTTCTTTCTGGTTCTTCCCAGGACAGAGGGTTTTTTTTCGAACCAGTGGTAAAGTAAAAAATGACTCAATAAGAATTACACATGTAATGTATATTGAATAAAAAATATTCTATTCTATTCTATTCTATCAGCGACAGTAGGTTATGGTGCGGCTGTGGTGACTCTTGGGTAGGGTTACCAGATGAAAAAATTAAAAGTCCGGAGAAGAGGCCTGATTTCCATTTAAATGTCCTGAGATTTTTTTACAGTTTGAGAAGAAAACCTTACTTAAAAATGTATCTTCACATATTAAGTATGATAAAACTGTTTAAGTACCTACTTGGATAAATAAGTTTTGATTTTAATTGTGGAATTATTACCAAAGGAAAATTATTTTTAGTTTGTTTAACTTTTTATTAAAGAGATTTTTAAAATGTAAGCTGTATTATATTGAAAGTTCTAAAAATCCTGAGATTTCATGAGATTTGCAAAATCCAGCCGCAATCTTGAGAAGAGTCTAAAAATCCTGAAATCTCAGGTTAAATCCTGAGATATGGTAACCCTACCCTTGGGCCACCCTAAAGCCGCAGTTATTTATATAATATTGCACATAGTGCATAATTAGGCATGAAAGACACATCAGCTGAAACGCATGGTTGTATATCATTCAGGTCGCTAGTTAAACGGCAAAAGGATAGGCTGTTAACTAAAATGCTAATTAATAATTGAAAAAGAATGAAAAATGTCAATAATAGTATTGTTAGGTATATTATATTCCTTAAACTTGCAACTACAGTGCTTTATATATATATACACACTTGAAACTGGCAACCCTTCTTACAAAACAAAAAACTTGCAATAAAATATCAAATGGTTACGAGTCTTATTCGATGGTTCTGTGTAGTATTATATAAAAAATAAAATACTGTTTTAAATGGAATTCTGTCAATAAAGGCGAAATTAAAAGATCTTTAAAGTTTTTTTTTACGTCACAAATTTGTTATCTGTTGGATACTGGCCACTTGTCATAGCTTAGGCCGTATAGGGTGAATATTTGAAGATAGACATATTCAGGGTTCGTTAGTTAAGTTCAAATAATGCTTCCATTTATCTTTTTTATGGATTTCACCTAAAGTTTATAGTGCAGATTAACGAAATAAATCAAACGCACAGTATTTGAACTGCTATATAGGCCTGAATCCGAAGCTGAAAATTTTCACCAAAATTTTTGATGAGATATGAAACAAACGGTAATTAGTATTTTAAAAATGGTAATTATGCTACGTGATTGGTAATTATAAATAAAATGAATGATGTACTGAAATCACACATTTATTTATTACATCACTTAATTTGAAAAAAAAATTGTCGAAAATCCACCGGTTTTCCTAATTATTTAATTAGGTCAGTAAATATTAATTTGTCTAGTAAATTAAATAAAACCAACTAAACTAAAACATTAGTTTAGAACTCAGTGTAAATAGAACTCAGAGTTATACAACCTCCATCTAAGATATTTTTTAAATTCGATGAAATCTTATACAAAAACTTAAAAACAGATTTATAAGTACTTAAATCCCAATTAGTTTCTATTTCATAACCAGAAACCGAGCATGTACTTAATCATAAAGTCTTAAGTAGATCTGCAAGATAATCACGGCAATGATAAACAGGAAAATACAAAACATTTGATGTTTCTATCAAACTTTGGTAAACATCAATCTAGACTTGATTTTAAAAATTAAGGAAATAAAAAACAAAATAAACAGTAATTATCTTTCTAGTAATGTTAATAAAATCAACTAAAACACTACTTCAAAACTCTTTGTCAATAGAACTCAGCACCATACCGTTTTCATATAAAATATTTCTTAAATGCGATGAGATCAGTTACAATAACTATAAAATATTTAAAATTGAATTCGAATCCGTATCACTTTCACAACCAAGAACTTCGCAGGTAGTCTCAAATGCAGTCTCTTGTGGATCTGCTAGATCATCACACAACAATGATCCGAGAACATTAAGCTGGCCATCAATTATTTAATTTGCGCTTAATTGTAATGTAGATTGAACATAGTCTTGAAATACATCCAAAAAATTCATATCACTGCCACTGCCAGAAATATTTAGCACATTAGGGTCCAAGTGTAATTCATCATCAGGTTTTAAATCAGACAGCATTTTAAGGGTGGCTTCGTCTCCTTTGCGTTTTGACTTTAGTAAAACATTACTTAAGATTTTAATATTCCTTTTATTCTGTGTAGTTTTAGGTTTTACGTTTATGGTCGCATCAGTCATACTATGATTTTCATTCTCTTTATTTCTGATAAGTGTAGATTCTTTTGTGTTTTCATAACATTATTTACCGACAAATTTAGTATATTTATAGTCCACGTCTAAGTATATAAGTAACTATTTTCTCTGAATATCAGGTGGTCCTTTTCTTTCTGCCACAGTATTTGATGAACTTTCAATGTACCTTTCAATGGTTTCAGCTATTCTGAAGATATCAATACATCTTTTTCTATTGTATGGTATTCTTTCACAGTTGTCAGCTTAATTTTTTGTGTGTTTTGTCTTACGATTTTCAAAAACCATCTAATTTAGCAACATCTCTACCTTACGCTGCAGCGACAGTGCATTTAACAACTCCTCCTATTTCACCTGTGTAATTTTTTCAACTAATAAGTGTTTTTTTTGTATCGTTGTCGTTCTTTTATTCTTAAATGGCGTATAAAATAGGGTCAGCTTTGATTTTAGCGTATCGATTCTGGCGTGTGATTTTGGATTTAACCAAAGTTTCCTCCTTCGACTTACTCTAAAAAAAATAAGTTAGTAATAGGGGGGTAGTTGGTAGTCAGTCTGTAGGTTTATTTTATTGCGGAAGTGGTGTCAGATCACATTAAACGAGCAATAATTGATCACCCTTTGGTTGTAACACAATGCGATCTAGGGCTGGCCTAGCGGAGTTAGGAGTTTCAATATAATAAGAGGCCAGCTTATACTGATACTAATTACTATTTTCGATTTCTCATTACCGTTCCGCCAAAATACGAACGGGAAAAATGGTAATTGTACAAACGGTAATTAGATATTTGTACACTTTCTCACACTATACGTTCTTTATAGAACTTATTAACTCGGGAACTTAATCAAAGCAAAGAGTATCCTGTGGCGACTATTACTGTGCATAAAAATGATAATAAGAATAATAGGCTTACCACGGGAAACTCGAACGGTAAGGAGATTTTTGTTTGCCAAACACGATTTCTGGGCGATTAAGGTAGGCTATAATTGGCGCCAAATGACTCTTCGTCGTATGATCCGCACGAATCTTGGGGCAAAACTGAGCGCGACCGCTGAGGTACCCTTTCAGAGACTAATACATACGCGGAAAAAAATAACCCTGTGACTGTGTGGACAAATGGTAGTGAGTATAAAGTGTTGGGACAATTTTCAAAGTCGTTACAAATTACTTAAAAGTGGTCTTTAATGTGTGTAGTTTTGCTAATTAGTAAAGCATGTAGTGTACTATCTAAATTACTACAAAAATATACGATCTTCGGGGTTTATTTACAACTTTTCGAGCATGGACTGCTAAAATTTGGAAATTGGGACACGAATGGTGATGAGATTTGAGGAACGTTTATGAATATAACTTAGTTGTTTATTACAATAGGAAAATGTTATGTACTTCTTTATATACTACTGGAACCATGTTTTACGTGAAATAAAAAAGAATATAACTTTATATCTCACTAAGTAGTTATTTGGGGAGGGCCGCGTAATATGCACATATTCAAAGAATCAGCCTATACCTACAGAAAGAAAGCTGGCTGCCTATCAGCGCTTATAGGGATCGGTCCACGCTGGTAACCGGCGCATGCATTTATATAAACAGACGCCGATAAGCGCCGAACGTCGCCGACAAGTTCCGACAATCTTCGACATGCGCCGGTCAGCGCTGGCGCCGTCCGCCATTTAAAATTAATGAACATTGAACAAATATACGACAACACGTACAACTACGACACGCATATATTTTTGTTAAATAGAGAAATGAATAGTGACGTGTTGATTGTACGGAAGACGGCATATCAAGGGTGACACTTAGATACTTTTTATAATCGCTCTTATCTATACAAATAAATAAAATTGAAGTGTCTGTTTGTAATATCAAAATTACAACGTTTTACTAAATGCATATGAAAGTATAAACAGTACTTATAACAAAAATACACTTTTTAAAATTTTTGTCTGTCTGATAGACGGACTGTCTGTATGTCTGTTTGTTCCGGCTAAACTCCGAAACGGCTAGACCAATTTTGACGGGACTTTCACTGGCAGATAGCTGATGTCATAAGGAGTAACTTAGGCTGCCTTTATTTTAGCAAAAATAATTAGGGTTACTCGCTAAAAAATTAAAACCCTAAATTACACGCCGGCAAAATCGCGGGGAACAGCTAGTTACAAAATAATAATGTCGGCACAAATCTCAAAGGGTTACGCTTGATCTGCTGTCGACTGTACACGTGTATATTTAAACCACGTTAAAACATTTTAAATTCGTCAAATCATCAAATTTCAATTGTTTTACAAATAAATGATGGTATTCTTCGAAACGATTCCTTTCTCTTTTAATAGTATGTGTAGCTTATTTTGGCATTTTAAAATACACATTTTCTAACAAAACTAACATCGTCCGACGAGTACGACATTTTGCTCGCTCTGCTTCAATCGGCTTCCTTTATGTAACTGTTACCAGAATAGACCAGCGCCGATAAGTGCTGGTAGATCGGCGCCGCCTACCAGCTTTCTTTCTGTATACAGCCTTATAGGTACACTGATTGTTTAGGCGATCATCGCCGAAGGAAGGGTGATTTTTTTTTTTATAGAAGAGGGGGCAAACTAGCATGCGGCTCACCTGATGGTAAGTAACTACCGCCGCCCATGAACAATCGCAACATCAGGGGAATTGCGGGTGCGTTGCCGGACTTTTAGAAAGGAGTAAGCTCTTTTCTTGATGGTCCCTAAGTCGTATCGGTCCGGAAAAATCGCCGGTGGTAAACAATTTCACAGAGAAGTTGTATGAGGAAGAAAACTCCTAGTAAAACGCACAATGGTGGACCGCCAAGCATTCAGACGGTGATGATGGTTTGTGAAATTTGACGCGATGTGCGTTCGTGAAATTTGGCAGCTGGAATTAATCCGAACCATTCCTCAGAGCACTCCCCGTGGTAGATGCGATAGAAAATGCAAAGGGATGCAACATCCCTACTCAGCGCCAGTGAATCGAGACGATCAGAAAGAAGTTCCTTAGTTGCTTTAGACCACAGCGTCCACTGCCGGTCATTGGCCTTTCCTAAGGAGATTCGAGCATACCACGCTGGGCCCATATAGGTGGGTTAATCGCATGGACGATGCCATCTGCATTTTAATTCTTATTTGAGGATAAATGTAAATGTCAGCATCCACTTACCATCAGGTGGACTATGTGCTCGTTTGTCACCCTTATTATATAAAAAAAAGACCACAGTGTCCACTGCTGGGCATTGGCCATTCCTTGGAAGATTAGTCCATATCACGCTGGGCCCATGCAGGTGGGTTGGCCGCATAGACGATGCCTACAGCTACGAAATTCTTGGTTCATCCGTCCGCAGCTGTGGAGTATCTTCATTACTTGGACAGCGTGTAGAAGTTCGCTGCTGAATATGGATTTTTCTCTTTCTACGGTAGATCTACCTTATTCTTTACCATAATGTATAGTCTGGTAGTTGCTTGTTTATATATAACCTAGTTTTCGACTACCCGGTGGCTGCACGTGAATATGGTAGGAGTATTAGATCCTAAGGCCCTAATTAAGTTTACTATACCTAGCCGTGCCTAATACCCTAGCCCTACCACAGAAATATACGTAAATAAATTAACTAAATGCGGGATGTCTACACCATGAGATCTAAGGTTACAGACGGTTAGAGACAGGATGTTGGGGTTAGGTGATGGGGTTATCTCACCGCTAGTTAAGCAGACTCACAAGACTGATCAGAGGTTCTGACGGCTAAAGGTGTCTTGGCCGCTTGAGAGGAAGTTATTACGTGGTAGAGCCACGCTGCAGCTATATTATGGTTGTAGGTTGAATGGGCCGGCTCGATTGGAGCAGAATACCAATGTAAAATAGCAGCTGAACACTGCTATGTTTCGTATGGTGAGTGTAGAGAACCGAAGAATCGTTTTACTGGAAATGAGGCATTCCATCTTAGTCCTCACGGGTGACAAGATTTTTAATTGAGTATTTATGTAGATGTCTATGGACCACAGTATGGACTTACCATCAGGTGGACTGTGTGCTCGTTTGTCACCCTTAATATATAAAAAAGGGAAGTCTTATCAGGAGTCTCGGCGGTAGTAACGAAGACGTCGTCCAGCATTGAAGGAGATCATTCGCCAATGTCAGCGTGAAAGTGTTTATTAACCGGTTCAGTGCGGATGTAGGCGTGCCATCGATTATTTTTGTGTGGCGTATGACACGCGACTCGTGTCTTTTTTTTAAATCGTTATAACCCGCTCAAATTACGTTTTTGGAAGATTTATCCAGAACAAAATATTCATTATTTTGCAAGTAGTTCATGCCTCCTACAGCTTCGTTTTTTTTGAAATTTTTAGGGGTTGACAACCTTTTTTTAACTTGTACATGGTACTCTTTTTACTTTGTGTCTTTTAAATCATGATGTGGAAAAATAGTCTAATAAGTAACAAATGATAGCACTCATTGCGATCGCTCACAAACTCAATGTCGGTCAGTATTTTGATGGAAAAGTCCTATATAACCTTACTAGCATATTTTGCTATGGCCGCAATGAATAATACCGATACATTGCGCCTGAAAGACTGTGTTGTAGGTACCTAGCGGTGTGCATGTGGATATTGAGGTCTTCAGAAAAGTTCCAGATTCTACACCTTCTTTTGTTTTTTTTTATAGTAGAGGGGGCAAACGAGCATGCGGCTCACCTGATGGTAAATGACTACCGCCGCCCATGAACAACTGCAACACTAGGGGAACCAGGGGAATGGCAGATGCGTTGCCGGCCTTTTTAAAAGGAGTAGGCTCTTTTCTTGAAGGTCCCTAAGTCGTATCGGTCAGGAAAAATCGCTGATGGTAATCGATTCCACAAGGAAGTTGTGCGAGGAAGAAAACATCTTCTAAATCGCACAGTGGTGGACCGCCAATCATCCAGATGGTGTGGATGGTATATTTAGAACTATCGGTGAAGACTAAGCTCTTTTAAGCTTAATCCCTCCGGTTAGCTGGTTTCATTTAATTGTATCTTATACTACTTATCGAATACAAATTGTTTTGGGATCTTATCGTACTTCGCTTGTAAGATAGGAATTTTGAGTGAATTCTAGCAACTATGCCTGTATGATGGACTCTATTCTTACACCAAAGATTTAGGGTCTTGAGTCTAATGGCAGCTAAAGTTGCTTTTTGTTGTATAAGTAGATGAAGCGGGGTCAGCCCCAGCATCACAGCCAAGGCTGCTGTTGGAGTAGTTCTTATGCAGTCTGTGGCAGCCATACATGCCGGTCTCTGGTAACGCTGAAGCTTCTTTATAGTTGTGGCCTCATTTGTTTTGGTCCACCATACCAGAGCGCCGTCTGTGATCATCGACTGAATTACATTTTTATATAGTCACAGTACGATTTTTGGCGTCAGTCCCCATCTTTTGCCAATCATGTTTCTGCATTGCCAGAAAGTTATACTAGCTTTGTTGAATTTGTTTTCTATGTGTTTATTCCAGTTGAGTTTACTCTCCAAGGTGAGACCTAAATATTTTACCTTGGAGGATAGCTGGAGTTTTGTGCTGAAAAAATTTGGGAGATCATAGTTCTCATTATACTTCTAGGCGGTAAAAATGGCCACAAATAAAAAAATGGGGGTAGCTCGAACTTCAGGCATAGTCAGTTTGAATAGCCTATCGTGTAGAGGATGTCATGGGGTTCATGGTTGAATAGGGGCAATAAGTTCTCATTACACTCCTAGGGGGTCAAAGTGGACAAAAAACCAAAAAATTGGGGGTTGGCTCGAACTTCAGGCATAATCAGTTTGAATAGCCTATCGTGTAGAGGATGTCGCGGAGTCATGGTTGAATAGGAGCAAAAAGTTCTCATTATATTCATAGGGGGTTCAATGTCCAAAAACCAAAAAAAATATTCTTATATCAGCTCTAACTCCGCCTCCTTTGGAGGTTCTTACAGTCTTTACTTACCGCATCCCACTTGTTTAAATGAAAGTAGAAACCACTTTCCCCTGCCTCCGCCAGAATAGCGGAGGATAGGGCGAGTTGCGCATAGACAAATAGGCAGAGCTAAGTAAAGTAATTTATACAAACATAGGAGGGACTACAAACGCAGATTCAAGCGATTGGGGCTGTTCATTTTCGGAAAGGCCTATTTATGTATCTACTGAATTCTTTATTAATTTGTTATTGTTCACAGGCATGTCTTAACGTGCTGACCAAGCAGGAGGCCTCTCCGTGCGTTGAGAAAGAAGAAGTCAAAGTTGAAGTGGAGCGGTTCATCGACCACGCGCGACAAATGGAGGCTTTCTTTTTGCAGAAGAGGTAGCTTAAAACAGAATATCGATAATAAGTTTAGAAAATTCAAAAATGTGAAGCTCTTGATAAATATAAATGTCTTTCAAACCTAAGGGATACGGCGACGAGTTTTAACGGAGACTAGCTATCTCCTCAGGACAGGATTATATTGCGTGATATTTTTTAATAACTGGCTTTACGGCGCTGGGTTCTAGCCCTTCTGAGCCTGAACTTCCAATGTATAAATATCCTTCATAGTACACTGCTTGACAATATGTTGATGCGTCACATTGTGCAGCCCTTGGGAGATTTGACGGCAACTTGAGCCAGCAGACAGCTGACAGTTGGCGATGGTATCTCAAGGCGCCTAAGTAGATAGACACCTTATCTTGAGACTCACATTACCATTAGAGCACTTGTTTCACCGTTTCCACTAATAGTTCACATGCGCAGACACTTAATACACAAAATCGCACCACTTTTACATATCAAAATCCACTTCAAACCATTATTTAAACAGTAATACAGGAGCAACAAACCGCCGCTGGTCAAGTTCCCGCCAAAACTCTAATAGTGCACGAGCGTGTGCGCGAGCACGGGTGTACTCTCTATTCCCACACTCTGATGTTTCGACACGACCGGAGAGAGGACAACTGCAAACAATGAAGGCTACATGTGCGTTGTCAACTCTGATGACTGAGATGCAATGCCTTACAGTATGTTTTTAAAAAAAAACGTATTTAAAAAAATTATACTGGCTGTCTATACTCTTCGGACCGGAACATAGCAGTAAGAAATATGTAAGGTGTTGGTGCCTTTCTTTATAGCATAACAGTAACAAATGTGCACAGAGTCCATCTGATGGTAAGTGGATGCTGTGGCTCATAGACATCTACATTTATATTCGATTAAGAATCAAAATGCAGATGCGTTGTCACCCCTGAGGACTAAGATGGTATGCTTCCTTTCCGTGAAAAAAAAGGGTCTCCGGTTCTCTACACTTACCATACGAAACGCAGCAGTATTAAGCTGCTATTTTTCGCTGGTATTCTGTGAGAGCGTGGTCTTACCCCGGTCGATCCGACCTATTTATGTTAAATCTAATATAGCTGCAGTGTCGGCACGTATAGCTACCCTCTCCACCTATTTCTCCTGCTGAGTAACAGTACTTGTACATTATTTGGTTTGGTTTACGCAGCGCCTTGCGCTTTACAGCTATTAGGCTTAGATCGCACTCTACAATTTTTTTAACCCAGGTTCCTGCTGTCGGCCATGAAGCCCGAGCTCCTGGTGAAGGAGGATAACAACGAGCTGAAGTGCGAACTGCAGCGGAAGGAGGAGCTTCTGCGACGACACTATGACAAAGTCAGCCAGTGGCACAGTCTACTCGCGGACTTGCAGGTGAGAGAATTGTATCATAGTATTAGGTTTTATTCCTTTTTTTTTTGAGAACCTTACCCACAAAGATTTTATCCGGTACCGTGGAAGCAATGAACATACATAATTTTTTTATAGAAGAGGGGGCAACTAACATGTGGCTCACGTGATGGTAAGTGTCGACCGCCGCCCCTGAACGTGCAGGTGCGTTGCTGGCCGTTGGAAAAAGAGTAAGCTCGTTTCTTGAAGGTACCTGAGTCGTATCGGTCCGGGAAAATTGCTGTTGGTAGACAATTCCACAGAGAAGTTGTATGAGTAAGAAAACTCCTAGTAAAACAGTCCAGGTCCACAGTGGTGGACCGCCAAGCGTATATAGTAACAGTTACGTTTTTTTTATAGAATAACAGTCCACCTGATGGTAAGTAGATGCTGTGGCTTATAGACATCTACATCTATCCTTAATAAAGAATCAAAATGCAGATGCGTATTCACCCGTGAGGACTAAGATGGAATGCCTCTTTTCCAGTAAAAAGGGTCTCCGGTTCTCTACACTCACCATACGAAACACAGCAGCGTTAAGCTGATATTTTACGCTGGTATTCTGCGAGAGCGTGGTCCTTCCCCGGTCGAGCCGACCCATTCGTGAACTATACCACTAATATAGCTGCAGCACGGCTCTACCACATAAAACGTGGTTCGTATGTGTGGTGGCATTTCGTACGGAACCCTTTTAAATCATTACAACCTATCAAAGGCCTCTACTGAACATAGGCCTCCCCCTGTAGATTGCCTTTTAGAAGCAGATTTGCCATAGTTGTAATGTTCCTGTTGATTTGAAAATTTCACCTCTCAATGGGTCATGTGCTCCTGGCAGATTATCTTCTATACATCCATCCATTACAGCCTATTAAAGTCCGTACACTGCTGAACATAGGCCTCCCCATGTAGATTGCCTTATAGAAGCAGATTTGCCATAGTTGTAATGTTCCTGTTGATTTGAAAATTTCACCTCTCAGTGAGTCATGTGCTCCTGGTAGATTATCTTCTATACATCCATCCATTACAGTCTATTAAAGTCCGTACACTGCTGAACATAGGCCTCCCCCATAGATTGCCTTTTAGAAGCAGATTTGCCATAGTTAGTTAACACGCCTGGCGGAGATGTTGACAACGGCAGGTTTTTTACTATTTTGAGCAGTTATCAGGCATATGCCGCTGCTCAACTCGTGTTTTAGTTTCCGTCCGTTGCCTCAAATGACACCCACGGGTTAATATAGGGCAGATTGAAAAAAAAAACGAGTAGTGTTATTAAACATTACTAATATTCCGATTTAACCACTTCTGGTAAGCTTAAAATGCTTGTGTTAGAAGTGGTTCACTACAGTAGTCGAATGGTGGATTCGAACTCACGACCTTTCGAGTTCACGGTTCGCGCCCTGCCATTAGGCTACTGAGGCTTCAATGACCCTTATGTAAAAAATATACGGTTCCCCCAGGGTCACACGGTGTACAACAAATGTCAGCAACAACCACAGCAGCAGACCTCTCAGGCTCCACTTCAGCAGGCCGCTTCGCCCATGCAACAACCTTGCGCCGTCCAACAGAGCGTTCAGGTATGTGATTTGCACCATGTAATGAATAATAACAATGTCTTTCAGACCGAATTCGGTCACGGCAGCTCAACGTAGACTAGCCGTCTGCATCTGCGTGGTGACTGGATTTTAGTGCACTATTTTGGTCGTGGAAGTAAAAGGGTAGTTCTTCCACCGAGCAAGATGATCAGCCCGGAGAGCGTCCAATGCTCCATGTGGTAGTTCGGAGCTATTCTATACATACCGCAGTTCTTCGGAACTTTGATAGCGTGATTTAGGCTTCAGTGCAGTTTCGCTTGTGGCGTGTCGCAAGCGGCTGCACACTCTCTGTTCCCTTACTCTCGTAGTCTGATGATACTGCAATCCAACGCGATTGAAGAGAGATCAGGCACACGAACAACGGATTTACGTCATATCCGAGGCACGGGGTGAAACACCGCCAACTTTCTGGCTCCGGGCTGCTGCGGTATTTGAGTCCAGGACTTCATGATCAAAAGTCGCGTTTACGACCAATGAGGCTGTTGAAGAGGCGCACAATATAGAGAGACATATAAATTAAAATTAAAAATTTTGTACAACCGACTTCAATATAAATTATTAGGAATAACTCAAAAACTATTGGTCTGACCTTGATCAAATTTATATTGGACCACATATGAAGCACCAGCTTTCAAATAAAAAAAACATCGAAAGCGGTTCACCCAGAAAAAAATTATGAGGTAACACACATAAAATAACATACAGTCGAATTGAGTACCGTATCCTTTTTGAAGTCGGTAGAAAATAGATCTCGTAAAAATTTGAGTCACACTCGCTCACTGCTCACAAATATGATCATCGATCCACAAACCACAGGGTATGTAGCTTAGATAAATATTGTTCTATAAGAGACAGACGGTAAGTGGCTACTGCAGTTCATGGACAGTAGCTAACTTCAAACAAAGAAGACAACAGATACGTTGTGACCTCTGAGGACTATGATGGAATGCTTCACAGCCTGTAATCGCACTGTCACTGGCACTGCTATTTTTATCCAGACTGACTTCTAGAAAAGAAGTCCTGCCCTGGTAATTATATCTACAGTAATTAGACACGGGTAACTCAGCGAAATTTCTTGCGTTAACTCAGTAACTTACGCGGAGTTTACTGCATCGGCCCATTGCGTTAACACAAAATTGCGCCATGGTGCAATAAATTTTCAACACATCTGTCAACTCAGCTACCTGTCAGAATAAGACCATGTGGCCAGTAAGTAAAATAAAATAAAGATTACCTACATATAAGGTATGATATGTATCACTAATTTTACATTTCACGGAGTCGTAGTTTATTAAAATAATATAGAATAAAAACATATTAACATCTTTCGAATTTCCCGCTCCTGCGCTGTGCGCCAATACATTTTGAAGAGGTGATCTAACACACCCGGCGCAGTCTACTGTGTTCCAGCGCAGTGTTACACATGTCTAATAATAATAGAGTCATCTAAAAGATCTTGTAAACTGACTTTATGTTTATCTTTACTTCATCATCATATCACCAGCTCCCAAAAGTCCTTTGGACGTAGGAAGTAAGGCGGTGATCTCCCGCCAGGTAAGATATTCAGCCCGGAGAGCGGTCAACGCTCCGTGTGGTAGTCTAGCTATTCTATATATAGCGTAGTGCTTCGGAACTTTGATAGCGCGATTTAGCGCAGCATGCAACGTGAAATTTGGTGATAACAGCGACGCCACAGTCCTCCGTTGAACATGGCCTTTTTTATAGGATAAGGGTGACAAACGAGCACACAATCCACCTGATGGTAAGTGGTTGCTGTGGCCCATAGACATCAACATCTATCCTCGATTACTGTGTGTAGTAAGGAGTAAGATAGAATGTCTCGTTTTCATTAAAAAGGGTCTCCGATTTTCTACACTCACCATACGAAACACAGCAGCATTAAGCTGATATTTTACGCTGGTATTCTGTGATAGCGTGGTCCTTCCCCGGTCGAACCAACCCATTCGTGCTACAGCTATACTACTAATATAGCTGCAGCATGGTTCTAACACGTAATTAAAGTAATTAGAAAACTTTTCCGTTTAGGCCCAACAGATGGCAGCGGCGGCAGCGGCCCAGCAAGCAGCACTTCAGCAACAAGCGCTACAACAGCAGCAGGTACCGCGTCCGCCCCACCCTCCCGCCTATCCCAGCGCTGGGCAACGCCGGTAGCCCACAATAGTTTGTGGGCTATCGTCGTTGACGGATATTTGGAAACCTAGAGTACAATTGAATGTCTAAGAAATATATTGTAAAAAAATGAAAATTGAAAAATATCTACCATCTATAACTTCAAAGATCTACTCGCAATTAAAAAAAATATAAAGAGATCCTCCGAAATAAAGCATGGCGTCGCTAAAACAATAATTGTTCTTTAATTAATTTATATTTATAATAAAGTGTTCGACCGACTATTCGAAATCAGCATACCGAAACTATTTGAATAATATTTAAAACTACAGAGTAGTAACGACTTTTTAACCGTTTGACATAGATTATAAAAGTGAAACAGATTAAAAATATGTATGAAATAACATTAAATCCAACTATGAAAGTAAGTAATTTCAAATAAGTTCAATGAGCAGAAACCGACGTATATAGAACGTAGGTACGAGTCGCCTACAGTGTAATAAATAATAATTCTAAATTAATATCTCAGCATCGACTCGTGCAATGTAAATGTAAATATAATACATGTCTGATTGAGATTTTTGCAATAACAATACTGTTGCTTTTATGTATATTGTTTATCTTTTACATTTGAGCTGTCTTTGGATAAAGTATCATACATTTACTCAATGGCTGTCCGACCAATTGCCTCTGACACATATTTCATAAAAAAGTAAAGATTTTACAATCTCGTCAATTTTATTTCTGACTAGCTGTTCCTCGCGACTTCGCTCGTGTGTTAGGGTTTTTATTTCTTTGCGCGGAATCCTAATACTTTTTCTAAAATAAAATTAACCTAAGTTACTCCTTATGACATCGGCTATCTTGCCAGTGAAAGTCCCGTCGAAATCGGTCCAGCCGTTTCGAAGATTAGCCGGAACAAACAGACAGACACAAAAATTCAAAAAAATTGTATTTTGGTTATAAGTACGGTACTTTCGTATGCATTTAATAAAAAGCTGTAATTTTGACATTACAAACAGACACTTCAATTTTATTTATTTGGATAGATTATGAATTACTTTTTTTTTCGAAAATAGTGTTCGCGTTATGATAAAAACAATACGGAGAAAATATGGACTGGCCGATTCTCTTATCCACTAAAAACTTTTTAAAATTCTTTAAACGAACAAATTCTCGATATTATTTTTAATTTAAATATAGGGCTGCCTTTTGTAAAAGACATTCAGTTGGATTCTACAAGAGTAATTTTTTAATGATTTAGAATTGTTTAATTTAATTTTTTGTCCTTTATTTTTGTTTTATTTACTATAAGTAGATAGGTGGGCTTTCCGTTATTATTGATAGCTTGTAAATATTGTGTTTTTGATAATGTTTACTTTCTAACATTTTTATTTTGATATATCAGTATTTAGTAGAATTATATAAGTGAAAGACAATAATTATATATTAGCATAAGATACAGATTATAAATAATTACAATTTTAAATTTTATTTAAAGAAGGAAATCTTAAGTAGGTACATTACGAAATATTTTTTTAATAAGACAACAAACATCAATAATCCCCGGTTTTTTTTAGGATACAGGCAGGGTCATTCTCCTCCATTTAAACGACGGCTGTTACTCCAATGAAAAACTGGATAATTTGGTTATATTTTCTCTTATTTTTTTATGGGAATTAGAAACAGCTCGTAAGGTTTTTTTTCTATACTGTTTAAAATTGCCCTGCCTGACCCTAATAACTATCGTGTATGTTTGTTCGGGTTGAATTTAGTAATATCTAACCTTCAAGAAAATAGTCTACTCTTTTTTAAAAGGCCTGCAACGCACCTGCACTTCCCCTGGTGTTGCAGTTGTTCATGGGCGGTGGTAGTCACTTATAATCAGATTAGCCGCATGCTCGTTTGACCCGTTATCTATAAAGAAAAGATTTTAAACTAACTTCCCGATGTGCTGGAGACTTAAAATTTTGAACATAACTCAAAATCGGATTACAATAAGAATATGAAGGAAAAAAAAGACGTTAAAAAAATAATAACAAAAACATTAAGCGCTGTAATATTTTATTGCGTCTCATTTTGAAGGTTCTCATATGTTTTGTCGACAGTGGAATGAGTCTGTAACGTAGAGTAGTTTTTTTTTTATAGGATAAGGGTGACAAACGAGCACACAGTCCACCTGATGGTAAGTGGTTGCTGCGGCCCATAGACATCTACATCTATCCTCTGTTACAAATCAAAATGTAGATGCGTTGTCACCCGTGAGGACTAAGATGGAATGCCTCATTTCCAGTAAAAAGGGCCTCCGGCCACCTGCACTCACCAAGCGAAACGCAGAGGTAAACCTCTACTTCACGCTGGTTTTCTGTGAGGTTGTGGTACTAACTACCCCGGTTCGAGCCGGCCCATTCGTGCGACAGCAAAAGCTGCCGCGTGGCTCTACCACTGTTAAATTTCCGTTATTTTTTCGCAAGCATTTACAATTCAAACCATTAGTTGATCAGTTTATTCCCGCCAAAATATCCACAGTTTGTGAATCTTGAATTTTATTGTCATTAATTGTTAAAATGCAGTCTTAAAAAGCATAAATAATACAGAGATCATTAAATATTAAAGAATTGACGTAAAAATTAATTTTTTTCGAAATTTGGTTCGAAAAGATCCCCCCCCCCCCCCTCCCTGTGAGACAATCTATAGAGGAGGCCTATGTTCAGCTGTTGACTTTTGATGGGCTGCATTATTTATTATACATTTATTAATATGTGAATAAGAAAAAAAATATTGATATAGGCTTAAAACTTAATGTAGTGTTTAACAATAGAAAATAAAAGAAACATACTAATAACGCTGTAGATCTCTCTCGGTTTAAGCAAACAGTATGGTCGTAAACGTAATTCGTCTTATTACAAAATGTAGTTTATTATTACTCTACAGGTTTAAGCCATGGATACACTTGGGGACAAAAGGAGCGGCATGTTGCGCAACATGTCGCTCAACAACTACATAGAATGTCCCGAGACATTTATGTCGGCTAACATTTTTCAGGCCACATTAGTCAGTGCATATAGAAATGTCGCCCAAGGAGGTTGTGGCGATTAGTGCTGCGTACGTAGTACTTACTAAGTAAGCGAAAGAGAAGGTGGTGGATGTGGAATTTCTTACTACAACGTGAAGAAGAATTAATATTTCAAATGATTTTCGAATGTCTTACGGATCTTTTGTAAATTTTATTCGAACGTCAACATCTGATTTTGAAACTTTATTACAAACTAGCTGTACCCCGCGTTTTAATTTTTTTTGCGCGGAACCCTAATTCTTTTTATAAAATAAAAGTATCCTAAGTTATTCCTCATAACATCAGCTATCTGCCATTGAAAGTCCCATCAAAATCGGTCCAGCCGTTTCAGAAATTAGCCGGAACAAACAGACAGACAGATACACAGACATAAAATTTAAAAAGTGTTTTTTGTTATTAGTACCGTATATACTTTCATATGCATTTAGTAAAAAGCAGTTATTTTAACATTACAAACAGACACTTTAATTTTATTTATTTGTATAGACGTATAGATGAACGGACCGTCCATAGTCAAATAGGATGCAATAATACTACGGAACGCTGTTGACCCTCATATCAAACTTGCCATTGCAATAAGATACTTTCCGACTGGAGATTTTTATGCTTCCATCTCGTACACTTTTCGAGTGTCGAAACAACTGTTCGGTATGACCGGGGTATGCACTTTGGATTCAATTTTTTTTTTCTACGTAATTTAACCTCCTTCGCAATATCCTCCCACGCGTCATTTTTATTTGCTTTATTTCGATAATCACGGTTTGAAGTATCACACAATAAAAAATGACTCTGTTAAAGCTCAATAATAAAAGTACAGTTTCGTTTAGCCACACTACTGCAAGGCACGTTGAACACACGGCTATACCTTTTTTTATAGAAGAGGGGGCAAACGAGCATGCGGCTCACCTGATGGTAAGTGACTACCGCCGCCCACGAACAACCGCAACACAAGGAGAATTGTAAATGCGTAGCGGGCCTTTTAGAAAGGTGTAAGCTCTTTTTTATTTATTATTTAAATTATTATTATTATATTAATAAACTGGCGCAAGCAACACTGACGCTGGACACGTGCGCTCGCTCTCGGAACGGGAGCAAACAACATATCCCGCGTCACGTAAAATGTCGCGAGTCATGTTGCGCGACACTTTGGAACGTTGCATCGTCAAGTATATTGAGTGTTCCGCGTCCTGTTGCGGGACAGAATGTCCCCTAGTGTATACGGGGCTTTATGTTTAGAGTCTGTTTCAGTAAAGAAGTCCCGCGAAAAATTATACGCGTACTTTTTTTTTGTACCTTAGAGTATATAACTTATTGCGTTCTAAAATGTAAAGTAACGAATTTGACGGGTAATGTCAAATTTCTCGAAGACTGTGCCGCCGCGGCCAAGGAGTATATAATCTTATTATTACTTTTTGTAATAAGACCGTTATAATGTATAATTTTTTAAATTTATTTTTTAGTGTCAAAGCATGTTTAATTTTGTTTATTTTTAAGATCACTGTTTTCTATAATAAAGTAAACTGCCTTTAAGTTTATTTTGATGTTTTATTTTTGATTGCACTCTTTATTTTATTATTAGTTTAGATCTAGTGCTAGAATCCCGCTGAATGATCAGGTAAGTGTTGTTAATTTATTTTGCTTAAATTTTAAAATACACAAGTTTAAGAGTTTTCACTCACGACAATAAAATAGTATACCATATAATTATTTTGAAAACAAAAGAAAGTGTGTGTATACTTAAGTACGCGCGTAGGAAGCAAAACAACAAAAAAACTTGATTGACAATTACCCACTGAAGTTGTCGCTTTGAGGTGACAGTGTGCGCGCGCATCGTAACAACTTCATGGTGTCTCTTTTAGGGGTCGGTGTGCGCGCCTCATAAAAAATCACTCTCATCATCATCCTAAACGCCCCAAAAGAAGTATAACTTAAAAAATATATGCCTTACAATATGATGTATAGTGTAATTCCAAATATTGCTTCATTTGCTACAAGTTGTTTCAATCTTGTATCTCTGTAAACTTTAGTGTTTGACTTTCTTTCACTAAAATGAAAAAAGCCGAACCGGTATGTAGACGATGGGTGCATTAAATTCTATTGTATGTCTTTAGCCATAAAGTTGAATTTACTTAAATAAGATGCCTTTCAGAATTTTACCACAAATTTCACCGAGGTCCCATTTAAAGATTTTTCTAGTGGTATTTGAAAAATGTTATTTTAATACACTCATTTTTATAACTGATTTTTTAGTTTCTTATATAAAGTTGAATTTGGTCATCGAAAATCGTGACGGCCAAACAAAACAGAAACAGAAACGTTTTTATTCAATATAGATTATAAATAATACTTATTGAGAGTCACTCTTTTGTATGATTACCACTGGTTCGAAAAAAAAAACCTCTGTCCTGGGAAGAACCAGCAAGAAACCCAGCGGGACTTTTTTTTTAAATAACAGCTTACAATCACGTATGTTACACAAATTAACAACACAACAAATTAGAAATAGCTTGATAGCGATCACCTCATTCCCAGGGGTTATTATCATCCATAAATTCATTAATATTATAATAACCCTTTTTATACAAACTTAGTTTAATAAAGTTTTTGAACTTTGAGCAGGTCAAATTTTGTATATTTTTTGGAATTTTGTTGTAAAAGCGTATACATCGCCCCAAGAATGAATTACTGACTCGATGGAGTCGAGTAACTGGTACTACTAGCTTGTGTCTGTTCCTAGTATTTACAGAATGAATATCACTTATTTTTATAAAACTACTTTTATTTTTGTGTACTTACATTACATTTTCATAAATGTATTGAGAGGCCAAAGTTAATATATTAATTTCCTTAAATTTTTGTCGCAGCGACTCTTTAGGCTTTAAATCATAAATTGCTCTTATGGCCCTCTTCTGTAAAACAAATATAATTTCAGTGTCAGCTGCGTGTCCCCATAGCAAAATACCATACGACATTATTCTATGGAAAGAGCTAAAGTAAACTAGTCTAGCTGTTTCAACACTGGTTAGACTTCTAATCTTTTTTACGGCATATGCTGCAGAACTAAGTCTGCTTGCTAGTTTTGATATATGGGGGCTCCATTGAAGCTTCGCGTCTAGTGTGATTCCAAGAAAAATGGTGGTATCTAAAGAAGGGTATAGATGGCACTACTGAGGACTAAGTTGGAATGCCTCACACCGTGTAATCGTACTATATAGCTATACTCTTCAGATCGGAAAACAACAGTGCAAGCACTGTTAATTGGCAGCAATAGTTTAAATTAAAATTTTTAAAACCTCCGAAAGCATAATTAAAAATTAAAAATGTTGTTCAACCGACTTCAATATAAATTATTAAGGATAACTCAAAAACTACTGCTCAGACCCTGATCAAATTTATATGCGACCACATGAGAAGCACCAGCTATCAAATAAAAAAGAATCATCGAAATCGGTTCACCCAGTAAAAAGTTATGAGGTAACACAAAAAAAACATACTATTAAATAGAATTGAGTACCGTCTCCTTTTTGAAGTCGGTAGAAAGAGAGCTGACTATCTTCAAACGGCTGAACAGATTTTCTTGAAACATAACTGAGAACACTCCCGATTAAGACACCTTTCAAACGAAAAATACTTAACCAAAATCGGTTCATCCGTACAGGAGATATGATGCCACAGTAACAGACACACAGATACACACTACAAACATATAACACATATGTGACAAACACATATATAACACATATGAAACATACAAACATATATGTCTTCATCGGGGTTAAAAATAGGTTAGAGATTGGTACCTGCCCAGATCGATTTCTAATGTTGAGTCGACATGGTTCTGTTTGAAACGATTTGTCAACTAGAATCATCTAGATGTCGCTTACCGTTAAAATTTTTGTTCGTCTGTCTGTCTGTTTGTTCCGGGTAATCTCCGAAACGGCTGAACCGATTTTGACAGGACTTTAACTGGCAGATAGCTGATTTCATAAGGAGTAACTTAGGCTACTTTTATTTTAGATAAAGTATTATGGTTCCGCGTAAAAACATAAAAACCCTAACACACGAGCGCAGTCGCGGGGAACAGCTAGTACAACATAAAATATCAATTTTTTTAATTAAACTGTATGCCAATTGATTGCTCCTTTAATGCTCCAGCAGAATCCGAAGTTGTTCCACCTCTGTTGCTATTTGTTAATTTATAATTAGTTTAAAAAAATTAAGTATCGAAAATTTAATTTTGCTATAAAACATAAAATATCAATTTAAAAAAAATTAAATTGTATGCCAATTGATTGCTCCTTAAATGCTCCAGCAGAATCCGAAATTGCTTTACCTCTATTGCTATTAATTAATTTATAAATAAAGTATCGAAAATTTAATTTTGCTATAAAACATAAAATATCTACTTTTTAAAATTAAACTGTGTGCCAATTAATTGGTCCTTAAATGCTCCAGTAGAATTCGAAATTGCTCCACCTCTATTGCTATTAGTGAATTTATAATTAATTAAAAAAAGTTGTCGAAAATTTAATTTAGCTATAAAACATAAAATATGTACTTTATAAAATTAAACTGTATGACAATTAATTGCTCCTTAAATGCTCCGGTAGAATCCGTAATTTTCTGTCTATTCCTGTTAGTTAATTTATAATTAATTTTGAGATAGAGTGATCCTATTTGAGTAATATCGCCATCATCAATAGAATGTAGTAACATTCTATAGTTAAAGGCATTTTAACGAACAAAAATTGATTGACTCTCAAGGTGGTACGTAGAAAAGACTAGATGGCATAAACACAAAAATATTATTAACATGGTTGTCTAATCCATTCATAAGAATCCATAATTTCAAAACTCACCCATCAATACTTTTTTTTTGTTTTATGCAATCAATTTTTAGGGTTCCGTACCTCAAAAGGCAAAAACGGAACCCTTATAAGATCACTTTGTTGTCCGTCTGTCTGTCTGTCTGTCAAGACCCGTTGTCTCAGGAACGCGTGAAGGTATCAAGCTGAAATTATCATATCAAATACACATGTCTACTGTCCCTTGAAGCTGTGAAAAAATCAAACTTCTCAGCCAACGCAATCAAAAGATACAGCCGTTTATGCCGCAAATTTTCGATATTCGCAAGGAAATTAAAACCTACAGGGTACTTCCCGTGAACTCAGAATCATGAAATTTGGTACGAAGCAACGTATTACGAGGGCGGCACTGAAAATTTCGGGAATCAAGGAAGTGACACAACATTACTATTTAAAAATGTATTTATTGCTTTTCGAAGTATTCTCCGCGAAATTTGACACATTTTTCCATACGATGGAACCAATCATTGAAGCAACCATTCCATTCGGAAGTTGGGGTCTCCAAAATGGCCGTTTTGTAGACGTCCACAGCTTCTTCAAGTGATGAAAATCTCTGTCTACGCTATTTATTCTTTATTTTAGGTAACGTATAGAAATCATTAGGGCTTAGGTCGGGGCTGTATGGCGGTTGGTCTAATAATTCTTTGTTTTCTTGCTCTAAAAACTCTTGTTATGTGTGCGGTGTGAGAACTCGCATTGTCGTGATGGAGGATGATGCGGCGGTTGCAGTTCTCTTTACGGAGTTCAGAAACGACCTGTGGCAAACAAATGCTAGCATACCATTCTGCATTAACCGTTCTTTGTCCCTCAAGAGGAATAGTCGTAACATGGCCGGTTTTGGAGACAAACGTGGCGACCATTTTTTTTGCAACACTCCGTGAACGAACAATTTTTGTTGGCTTTAACTCATTTTCGAACACCCAAACTCGTGACTGGTTTTTTGTTTCGGGTTCGTACGCGTGTATCCAGGATTCGTCACCTGATACGATGTTGTATACAGCATTTGAGGATCCTGCGTGGAATCTTTCGAGAGTTCGGACGCACCAAGTAACACAGCCGCTTTTTGCTCTTCACAGAGCGAATGCGGCATCCATCGGGAAAACAACTTTTTTACACCTAATTGTTCATGCAAGATTATTTGTATTTGACTCATGCCAATGTCTAAAGTTGCCTGAATTTCGCGGTATGTCATATGTCGATCTTCCTCAATCAGCTTACGCACAGCATCAACGTTTTCTTGGGTGACTGCAGTTTTTGGACGACCTTGATGGGGATCATCACTGAACTTGACACGTCCACGTTGAAATTCAGCAAACCAGCGATAAATTGTGGTTTTGGATGGGGCTTCGTCACCAAATGCAGAAATCATCCGGTCAACACACTGTTTTTGTGTTAAACCACTTCGAAAGTCATAATAAATCATCGCTCTTGTATTTTCTCGAGTCAATTCCATTTTATAAACGACTAAACAAGTTTGACAAAACCTTGTGACAAGACCGAGAATCTTTTTTTAAATAAATAAATGGTATTCGATTTTTAAAACTAAGGACTTTTCAATTAAAAAAAAAAAAATTATTATGACAGGAACAGTGGAAATATTCCATTCCCGATACTTTTAGTGCAGCCCTCGTATAGCACAGATAAAGGGAAAATTGCGAAAAGCGTAAATTTTTAGTTACATCATATGATAAAAATATTTTAAATAATTTTAAACTTATATACCTACGGATTTGTTCGGAACCCTCGGTGCGCGAGTCCGACTCGCACTTGGCCGGTTTTTATTGTTCGATAAAATGCCTTTAACTATAGAATGTTACTACATTCTATTGTTGATGGCGCTATTACTCAAATAGGATCACTCTATCTCATAATTAATTATAAATTAACTAATAGCAAAAGACAGAAAAATTACGGATTCTACTGGAGGATTTAAGGAGCAATTTATTGACATATTATAAAGTACATATTTTATGTTTTATACCAACAATAATTTTTTTTTAAGAATTAATTATAAATTAACTAATAGCAATAGAGGTGGAGCAATTTCGAATTCTACTGGAGCATTTAAGGACCAATTAATTGACATACTGTTTAATTGTAAAAAGTAGATATTTTATATTTTATAGCAAAATTAAATTTTGGATACATAATTTTTTTTTTAAATGAATTATAAATTAACTAATAACAACAGAGTTCGAGCAATTACGGATTCTGCTGGAGCATTTAAGAAGCAGTTAATTGACATACTGTTTAATTTTAAAAAGTAAATATTTTATATTTTATAGCAAAATGAAATTTTCGATACTTAAATTTTTTAAAAATTAATTATAAATTAATTAATAACAATAGAGGTGGAGCAATTTCGGATTCTGCTGGAGCATTTACGGAGCAATTAATTGACATACAGTTTAATTTTAAAAAGTAGATATTTTATAGCAAAATTAAATTTTGGATACCTAAATTTTTAAAAGAATTAATTATAAATTAACTAATTACAACAGAGCAATTTCGGATTCTGCTGGAGCATTTAAGGAGCAATTAATGGGCATACAGTTTAATTTTAAAAAGTAGATATTTTATATTTTATAGCAAAATTAAATTTTCGATACTTACTGCTTTAAAAAAAATATTTTAAAAAAATATTTTTTAAAAATTAATTATTAATTAACTAATAACAATAGAGGTGGAGCAATTTCGGAATCTGCTGGAGCATTCATGGAGCAATTAATTGGCATACAGTATAGCTAAAAAAAAGAATGTTCTACGCTAACTTCCATCTCGTTAATCTTCCTGCTACAGATATTTTGTTCCACTTCCGTGTTACAATAGCATTTAGCTCATCAGCCACTCTACGATGCGTGGCACGGGTCTTTGAGGTAAATCATAATCTACAATCCATCGGATTCAGATCAGGCTTCAAGTAGGGTGCCCATTCTTTTGAGGTTATGAAATCATTGTTGAACAGCCAAGCCAAGCAAAGCCAAGGTTCAAGCAGAACTTTTTTGCGAAGTCCCTGTGAGCTGGAGCAGGGAGGGGTATTGTTATACCTGTTACGGACGGACCAAAGTGCTCTTAACTCCAAGTAACAACCACAGTTTCAAGGATATCTCCTGAGTCATTTTCTTTGCTAATTTCGATACCATTTTTTTTATAAAGACTAGGGGAATTTTGCCAGTTTAGGCGGTGTGTATCAACTACGGCAGCTCCAGGAGGAAGGAACACCAGATTTTTTTTTGTGATTATTGACTTGTACTATCGTTTATTATTTTTCATTTGATGTTTATGCTAACCACAAGTTTCATGACGAACTGCTTGTTTTTGTCCGTAAGCAATGCGATTGTTATGTGCAAATACTCAAACTCTACTCAATGAGTAGAGAGACTAACGAAACTGGAATTTTGATATAGGAAAATACATGTCTTTATCTTGAATATGCTTGTTCAAAAACACGATTGTAAAATTTTGACTCTATCATAATTATTTGCGAAATCACCTCTAAAAAATCACTCTAGTTGAAATTACAACGAAATTACTTAATCTGTATGCTTGGGAACCACTGAAATAAATTCATAACATCAATATTCGTAATTTTCTTGCTCATTATTTTGATAACTAAAATCAATAACTTTTTAAAAATATTTTAAAATTCTAAGCGATTTCTAAGTGGTCTTAATCGTCGCGGGCGCTACGCAATTTTAAACCTTATGACGGCGTATTTGAAGTTTTTATAGAAATTATGTTTCACTCGGGTCAGTCCGGCGATAGCCCACTTCAACGGTTTTCGACGTGTCGCCTTAACTTGGTCCGAGTATCTCGCAGCTCTTTCGACTCTATCTACCACCTTGGCGATAACAGGCGTGACGCTATATATGTGTTGGGGCCACATTGTATATGGGCACAGTAAAAGAGAGAAAAGACGACATATATATGAAGGAAAGAGATAGATTATATTACGATACAGTAAGTTCATCGGTAAAGAGCAACCCCGAAAGGGGGTGAAACTAGACGTAGCGTGTTTTTGGCATACAATATAGATTTTGTTTTATTTGAAAGGCAATATGGTAGAGAATAATGTTAAATCATAAAATTTCCTGGTATTCATTTTTAATTATTTTTTTTAAATTTTTTATTTTTTTTTAAATTATTTTTTAATTTTCCTGGGACATAATTCTGAGAAAATTAGAGATCATTGAAAAAAAACAGTAATAAAAATGGATTTGTTTTTCACAAAAAGCACAGTTAAAGTCATGATGCCACTTTTTTGCGAGCTAATTGTTACTTTATCCGTACCGCCAAGTACGTGGCATAATATTTATTTTTATTGTAAAGTATAACGTTTTTTTGTACATAGAGTCTACATTAAGATATAAAAATCTTAATTCGCCAATAAAAGTAAAATATATATTATTTCTTTTCTTTTTTTTTTATTGATATTTTATGGTCTAGTTTCACCCCCTTTCGCGGTTACAGATTACCGAGGAACACACTATGTACGAAAGACTGCTGAATTAATAATAGCAGAAGGATATAATTGCGCTATTATTTCTTATTAGTTGTGAATATAACGTACAGATTCTGAGAGTCATCTTTAAAAAAGACTTCTTCATAGCTCGCTGGAACTTGATACAACCAGCACCGAGATTAATCTCAGCCTTGATTCTGAACGCATCCTAAAGAGGATCAATTAATGTAATAGTTCTTTCCTTTGGTATATTGTTATCTCATGAACAATAACTAAGAGGAGCAAAAACAAATGAGAAGTGGGCCAAGGTTTAGTTAGTTATTATTAGTTAATGTTGTTAGTTGTAACTAAGATATTTTAGTTTATAAATTACTTACTAACCCATATGGATCATGGTCCAAAATAAATGATCATTATTATTATTTTTTTATAGAATTAGGGTGACAAACGAGCACACAGTCCACCTGATGGTAAGTGGTTGCTGTGGCCCATAGACATCTGCATCGATCCTCGTTTGTGAATTAAAATGCCGATGCGTTGTCAGCCTTGAGGACTAAGATAGAATGCCTCTTTTCCAGTAAAATGGGTCTCCGGTTCTCTACACTCACCATACGAAACACAACAGCATTGAGCTGCTATTTTACGCTGGTATTCTGTGAGAGCGTGGTCCTTCCACAGTCGAGCCGACCCATTCGTGCTACAACTATACTATTAATATAGCTGCAGCATGGCTCTACCACGCTTAAAAATAAAAAATATTATTAAAATTAAGTGAATATAGCCAAAACGAACTGGATCTACAGTAGCTATATTCTATTGGTGTTTTGTACGATTTAGCCACATTGCAACGTGATATGGTTGCAGCATGAAGGGTCGGCTCGATCGAAGTAGGTCGGACCTCGCTCTTACAAATAGTCAGCGTGAAAAACCAGCTTAATGCTGCTGTGTTTCCTATGGTAAGTGGCGAGAACCGGAGGCTTTTTTACTGACAACGAGGCAGTCTATCTGCATTTTATACTTAACTAGCTGACCCGGCGAACTTCGTACCGTCTAACAGTCGAGTTTTAAAATTTTTTTAAAACTTATTCTGCTATTCAGGACACCGGGTCATATAGTAAGATAAAAAAAGAAAAAAGAAAGTTCATAAGTCAACAATTACATTATGTCAAAAAATAAAAATTATAAAACACTATTGACAAATATTGACATTAATATTTATACGATACTAACGTCACTCAATTTTTTTGCCTTCCCGGAACCCCACCACTAAGACTTAAACTTTATGTTATGGTATTAAAATTCAAATTGACTTATAAGTATTATTACGAATCTTTTGTATGGGAATATAGAAAAGTGTTGTTTTTAGACTTTTTCAGGCAAATTTAAATTTTTCTCTCCGTAAGAATCATCTTCGTATTTCAAGGAATATTATAAAAAAAGAATTAGCGAAATCGGTTCAGCTGCTCTCGAGATTTGCGCTTAGCAACACATTTAGTGATTCATTTTTATATTATAGATTGAGGATAGATGTAGGTGCATTTGGAGCCACTGTATTCACTTTTATATAAACTAAAGTGAAAAACAAACATATAGTCCACCTGATGGTTTTTAGTTAGTGATTACAGCCAAATGCCTCACAGCTGGCATTGATACTAGGCCTCTATACCTTTCAGACCTAAATATAGCAGTACACGCACTGCTTCTTGGTAGTAGCAGTAGGTCAAAAGGTGACACCTACCCATACGAACTTCTAGGCAAATAATAAGTCCAACCGCTTGAAACTTACCGTCAGGTGGACTGTTTTTGAAGTTATAGTAAATGCGCGCGCACACCGACAGATAAAAACGACACCATGAAGTTGTTACGATGCGCGCGCACACTGACACCTCAAAGCGACAACTTCATTGGGTAACTATTTATAAAGTTTTTGTGGGAACTGATAACTATATTTAAGGTTACGCTAAAGAAATATAATTTCCTACGTGCGTACATAAGTACTTACACACACAGGTTTTTTTTTATGGAATAGGTGACAAACGAGAACACAGTCCACCTGATGGTGAGCGGATGCTGGATAACTACATTTATCCTCGATTAAGAATCAAATTGCAGATGCGTTGTCACCCGAGCACTAAGATGGAATGCCTCGTATCCAGTAAAAAGGGTATTCGGTTCTCTACACTTACCATACGAAACACAGCAGTGTTATCTACTATTTTACGTTGGTTTTCTGTGAGAGAGTGCTAGTTTGTCACCCTTATTTCTGTTGAAAATGTTCCGGTAGCAACCAAGAGATGGCGTTAAAACTAAAATCAATTGGAAACGTTAATAATATGTTCGCAGATCCAAAACAGCCTTGCTCAAGGCATGTTCCTGGCTGGTGGTCGCGGGGGCTACGTTGGTGCCGCACTGCAGGGCCCCCTCGCTTACTTGGAAAAGACTGCCACCAATATAGGTATAACAAACAGTATAGTAAGCTCTATTGTGGCAAGACAGAATGTGTCAAAAGAGGACGTATGGCAATTCTCAATGCTGTGTTCCCTACCGTGAAAGTAGGGCGTGGCAAAGGAAGTACGAGAGTAGAATAAATGCAGAAGAAATGCGGTCATTAAGGAGTATGTTAGGGCTGAATCGGAATTACAGGACGAGAAATTGTGTGATAAGTAAAAAGGTTTGCAAAATTTTGTGACCAGGATTAAGAAAGGAATGCTTTGGTGGTTTGGTCATGTAGAAAGAGTTAATTAGGAAAGAGTGACAAAGCAAATTTATGCTGAAGAAGTGAGTACACAGCCAAGTATGATTTTTTTTATAGGATAAGGTTGACAAATGAGCACACATTCCACCTGATGGTAAGAGGTTGATGCGGCCCATCGATATCTACATCTATTCTCGATTACAGATGCGTTGTCACCCGTGTGGACTAAGATGTAATGCCTCGTTTCCCGTAAAAAGGGTCTCCAGTTCTCTACACTCGTCATACGAAACAACATACAAACGCCAACTACATTGAGCTGCTATTTTACGCTGGTATTTTGTGAGAGCGTGGTCCCACCCCGGTCGAGTCGACTCATTCGTACTACAACCATAATGTAGCTGCAGCATTTTTTACCACGTAAAATAAATATATCTATATTTCAGATCACAGTGCTCTTCTTTTACATATTAACAGACTAACATATGTAAGTATAATTTAAATAGAAGGTATACCGGATAAAAGGAAAATTTTTAAAGTGTGTTTTATAGTACGTACTATGTATGTCTTTGTGTATAATATGTTGAATGTCTGAGTGTGTGAAGAGGGTGTGTATGTAAATATTAACATGTAGTAAGTAATGCTTCAGTTTCTTCATGGTTTAACAGATGAAGAAGTTCAAATAAGTTGATTTTGCAGTGTCAAAGGTGCGACTGCGGAACGTTTATTTCCTTCTCGAATGAAAGGTGATAATTTTTATAAACATTACTAGTTGGTACCCGGTGCGTTGCTGCCGCAGAAGAAATAATTGTGGAAATATCGTTTTAAATTTGGAACAGTTATATTGTATAATTAGGAATGATTAATACATTCATTCAAATTGAATGTAATATATGACTTTCAAATAAATTTGTCGGTACGATACGCGCGCCACATAATGTAATTATTTAATTCGTGACGTCACGAGCATGTCGAGGTCATCGGTGACGCGAACCCATAACTTATTCCCCTTACAAAAATCGTTCACGCGGCTAAATAACTTTTCACTTTATAAAATCGGTGTATGGCTGTGTCGTATATACGGCCATGCGTTTTACATGAGTAGGTAGTACGAGACGAAACGACTTGCGCGATGCCTCAGTCATCACTCAACGTAACATATTATTTGATCCTTTAACTATCGAGTGTTTGTTGGAATTTTGGATTGGATGTCGAAGATAGATACGTAGCTGCAACACCAACCTTTATCCGCCGATTTTGTTATCATCAGTTTGCTGAATGAGGACTAATAATTTTCTGCTCACCAGATGTCGCTACTTGACACTGAGGTAAAGTTTTTTGTTACACAATGTCATTTAATTGAGAAGTTAGTTTTTAATAAAAGTTTATCAGCTTCAAAAGTATTATATTAATACACAAAACAATGCCTCAGTGGTTTGCTCTTAAATTTTTTGCACATTTGAACTTTTTTTTTATATTTATTACTTTTATGAATATCTGTGGTTTGTTTTATTTATTTTTAATTTTATTATTATAAAATATAGCTTTTCTTTCTTTTCTACTTTTATGAATAGTTATGTTTAGTTTGCTTTATCCATTTCTAATCTAATTAATATAAGAGATAACTAATAGTCCATAAAGAAAAGTTAATATCATCACTTTTCTAAAAAATTAACTTCCGCCGCTATGAAATCTGTCAAATATTACACCACATTCCGATATGGCGCTGTGCCGCCTTGGTGACAGGAAAAGTTATATATACAATTTAAGTCGGAGTGTCGTACCACGGAAAGTCCGTTGCGACGTAGTAAGGAGAAAAGATGCAAAGTAATATGGACACTCGCGCGCAGCGATAAAGTTTTATTTAGCTTTTTATACTATATATAGGCTATTAAAACGTCGGCAAGCAGTTAACATCAAAAGAGTGGAACTTCTGTACGTAGTAGGTACTATTATTTATTCTGTGGTGTTGTCAAGATGAGTGAATAGGCTTTCTCTGTGTTAGAGCGTTTTAAAACCTAAAGCATGCATTTAACTTATCACTTGCTTACAATTTATGTAACAATATATAAAAGTAACATATCAGGATTGCATGTTTTAAGTCTGAACGCAGCAATACCCGCTACTCCGTATCATCCCGTGAGTCTCGTAAGAAGCGACAGAGCGAAACAAATCAGGAGATGGGCAGCAAAGTCTTCCTAATAACGATTGCAAATCAAAAACAGCGGTTACCAACCAGCCTGCCAAGCGTGGGAACTGTGGAAAATATCCCCCCTATGAGGCAGTCTATGGGGGAGGTTTATGTTCAGGAGTGGGCTTTAATAGGCTATAATGAGTGGATGTATAGAAGATAATCTACCAGGAGCACATGACCCACTGAGAGGTGAAATTTTCAAATCAACACAGTAACATTACAACTATGGCAAATATCCTATGAGCCAATCTATGAGGGAGGCCTATGTTCAGCAGTGGATTTTTATAGGCTTTAATAGATTTATAGGAAGAGTGAGTATAAACATTGGGAGATTGTGGATAGATTCTGAGAAATTACATAATAAACGGGTATTACACTACACTGAACCAGGGCTCTGAATTAAGGGTGGGCGTGGCCCCTGACGTCTGTTATTACACTGCACTCAATCATAAAGCGAATTTTAACGCTATCGACACCGATAAAAGTGCTGATAGCGTGAAAATACGAAGTGAAAATGATTTGTTATTGTGTTCTTAAGGTTTAAAAACGTTACAGGATCCTATGGAAATAAAGGTGATACAAAATATCCAGTTTTGAGGTGAATGCAGAAAATCAAAACAGAATGGAAAAATAAATTTAAAATAGTGTAAAATGATATGTAAGTAGCATAACACTACACACCATACGAAGGACAGCATCATTAAGTTGCTATTTCTGGTATTATATGAGAGCGTGGTTATTCCGCAGTCGAGCCATTCGTGCTACAACAATAATATAGCTGCAGCGTGGCTTTACCACGTGAGACATTGAGAAACTTTACTATTTATTTTATATATTTCAGACATGGTTGGTCTGGGCGATGGGCGCAGGTGACGCGGCCGCGGGAGGGGCAGGGGCCGTGGCAGGGGCAGAGGCCGAGGTGATGTAATCATTTATTTATTCATCACCACCAATATTATCCCTATCATTATCCTTCCCAGTCAGTTCCTCATTGTGTAAGACTTGCGAGTCTGATTATATTTAAAAGTACCCTCACATCGGGAATTTCTTTTGTATCACATTTACGTTTTCCATACATAAATTGCACATTGACAAATATCTTCGGAACAAGGAAATATACCCGGAACTATTATTTGAAGGCTAAATCAAACCAACACTAAGGTACTTTTATACATAGTTTGTTATGTAAGTTAGTTATAATACATAGTATATTTAAATAGATTAGCGACACTATCGTAGTGGGTTAGCTTAGCCTGTAAGGATAGTTGTGTGTGTTGTTGTAGTTGTTAGTGTGTGTGTGTGTTTGTAAATAAATAAATAAATTATTAACATTACTTCCGCGACGGATTTGAACTTCCGGACCGGCGCTCCTTAGCCACTGCACTGCTGAGTCGTCCTTCTTTTCCCTCTTCTTCTCAGTCCTTCGTTGCCTAGAATTGTGATCGTGATTCCCGGAGCTAAGTCTACAATATATTTTATGTTGTCCCATCTATCTTTATCTGCCGACTGCCAAAAAGGAGACGGTACTCAATTCGACTGTATGTTTTTTTATATGTGTGTTAACTCATAACTTTGTACTGGGTGAACCGATTTCGATGATTCTTTTTTTTATATAAAAGCTGATAGTTCTCGTGTGGTCCCATATGAATTTGATCAAGGTCATAGCAACGAAATGGCTTACAATTCTTAATATAATATGCTTAATATTCCCTTGGGAGAGAGGTAAAGCCCTAGTGTGGGATGCTACTTGCGTAGACACTCTGACGGCCTTTCATCTCAGGGGTACCTCGTTTAGAGCCGGGGCGGCATCAGAGCCAGCTGAAATGAGCAAGTGGCGCAAATATGAGTCCCTGAGAGACGACTACATATTTGTGCCATTTGCGGAACTCCATCCGCGGCTGGTTGTTGCTGTTGGTGATAAGAGGGCTGGTTTTTTTCTCGCTCAAAGGCTAAGTATAGCCATTCAGCGGGAAAATGCAGCCAGTTCTTGGCACGATACCGCGGGAAGGAGGACTGTATGATAATTATGTTACTAGTTTTAGTTTTTTTTTTAATTATAGATTCTTAATATCAAAGGGATAAACGAGTTGAGTCCAAGTTGAGAAATTGGCACCAACCCAGACCGATTAATAATCAGAACTACCCTGATGTTGAGTCAACACGGTATATGTCGTTCTGGTTGAAGCGATTTGTTATCTAGAATCTTCTAGATTACTGAGTACAAATAATGTTTGGAAAATCTTCATCTGGGTCGCTTACCGTCATAATCCCCAAGATGTCTTTGAAGCCGCCAAATGTATCGCTACAGGTGTGTATCGTCTTAACGGAGACTAGACATTTGCGTAGGACAGGTCGCTAATGCGAATTGGCAATCCAACTGTGCAAACCAAAGCGTCGATTTCTCGGGCCAAAATGGCGGCGTCTTAATGCCTACTCGGCAAAGTACCGCTTCCTTGTCACTAGTGCTGCTTTTCGATGCATCTGCGCTAGCATCTTGCCACATTTTGATGTACTTTGTACGCTATGTTCTTCTCGGGGTCACCACTGTGGCGGTAGGAAGGAAAAGGGCAGATCTCCCGCCAGGCAAGGTGTTCTGCCCGGGGAGTGGCCAACGCTCCGACTGGTAGTTCGGAGCTATTCTATCTATGCTGCTTTAACTTCGGAACTTTGTTAGTGCGATTTAGACTTCGATGTGTTTCGCTTGTGGCGCGACGACAGCGCCACCACATCACCCCCCTGCTCAGACCGGAGGTCGATAGTGCAGTCTAGATGTCGACGAATTTGCAAGTGCCAGGGAATTGCCTTGTAAGTCTGCGGTGAGTCGAGAAGAAGGCAATTATAGTGCCAAGTGTATGCGCAAGCACAGGTGCACTCTATTCCCTTATTCTAATAGTACGATGGGATCGGAGAAAAACCAGGCGCAGGATTAACGGATTTACGTGCCTGAAACACCGCTAACGAACTGAAAAACATAACATTTTTTTGGACCCTGGATTCGAACCTCGGTACCACATTGTGAACAGTCGCGCTTATAACCACTAGATCAACAAGGCAGAGCAGAGAATCTGGGATTTATTTATTTATTTATTTAATATATTTTTTTATAGAATAAGATGATAATGGTAAGTGGATTCTGTGGCCCATAGACCCTGAGGTCTTAGATGGAATGCCTCGTTTTCAGTAAAAAAGGGGTCTCCGGTTCTCTGTACTCACCACACGAAATACAGCAGCATTTAGCCGCTATTTTACGCTGGTATTGTGAGAGCGTGGTCATACCCCGGTCGAGCCGACCCATTCGTGCTACAACCGAAATATAGCTGCAGCGTGGCACTAACACGTTTAAAAAAAATTAATATTCTTTGTTCCACAACATACAATACCTACATAAAGCAATTATTTATACAAAACGTCGTTGACGCCGCAAAGGGACGAACGGCGAACCTCTATTTTTCAAAAAATTACGGGAGAGCGAGAAAATATTTATTATTCCCCGATTACTAGCTTTTCTTCATCAGAAAATTAAATATATTAGACTTAATGGAAAACGACAAATAAATTTAATTTTCTGAAGAAAAAAAGCTAGTAATCGAGGAATAATAAATGTTTTTTTACTCTCCTGCAAATTTCGAAAAATTAAGGTTCGCCGCTTTGCGGCGTTAGAGACGAAAAGAAGTATTCAATGGGATATATTGTATTCATAACCTAATTCCTAAAAATTGCAGGCCGCGGCGCGTCCCCTGAGTACGGCAGCATGACGCCGCCTTAGCGCCAGCCTCTCCCGTCGGCAGCAGGCGTGAATCCCGCAAGCATACCGACAGACGAACTAGATAGCCCATATTGTTTCTACGCACTGGACCAGTATCATGGCCAATCCACGTCTCACAATGCTATGAACTCGTGTGATTGTGATATGGGTGAGGCCTGTTCTTCGCAAAGCTCACCCCAGTGGATGTAAACCGGAAGTCTCCAGCTACGTTTCGTCAGGTGTGACATGGGCATAGTTGTAACTATTTCTAAGGTGAAATTACGAGGCACAGACACCTTGTTGCGAGATATTTTCGTTTACTAATCTAGAATAATCATTACCTACTTGTTTATTTGTGTGACACGTGTTTAACAAAACAATTAAATCCGATAAACCAAAAAATATTATAAGTACAAAACCAAACTAAACCACGCAATCATCAAATGTGATTCTGAATCTGTTATTAATACAGTAATTAATGTGTTCGAAATGATGTATTTAAACTTCCTAAAGATGTGTACACATATAATAGTGGAGTTTTGGCGCCAAAAATGAAAGTGCGTTGGTACAGTACTTATGCAGAGACATGGAAAGTATATAAAGATAGGTATTTTAATAGGTAAATCACTTATGAAGGCGGCAGCAAAAGTACTGAGCCCAGTTTGTGCTAGTTTCCCTAAAAGTACAAATGATTAGTACTTACGCCAGCTTTCAACTGTAGTCGATCGCTTGCAAGTAGCTGCGTAAGGTTAGAGATCGTCTAATTCAAAGCTGCACGCGCCTCGTATTCACCAAGATAAAAAATATATCTTTAAAATTAATTATCATGAATTCTCCATTATTAAAAAAAAATTGTATACAATTAATGGTGATTGCAGTAATTCACGGAGCTATGTTTGTACATAAATTAATATAGCATCTATTTTATTTAAAGTTTCTAGAGCATTATATTAATACACGAAACAATGTATCAGTGGTTTGCTCTTTAATTTTTTACACATTTTTAACTTTATTTTTTATTTTTCTACTTTTATGAATATGGTTTTATTTATTTGTTTTTAATGTTATTAATATAAAATATAGCTAATAGTACAGAAAGAAACAATAACTTTTACATTTTCCGAACAAATTAACTTCCCCGCTATGAAGTATGTCAAATATTATACCTCACTTTCTAGTGGCGCCGCCCTGGTGGCAAAAAAGTCGTGAATTCCCTCATTATATTTCGGGTTATATATTGTCTGTGCCTCGTACTTTAAACTCTTCTGGAAACAAACCAAAGCTTCAGCCAGTAAAATCTCCCCTTAATTGAAATCCTGAATTTTGTGTACTTGCATTATGCTCGCTTGAGTACACCATTTTTTTTATTAATGTTTCAACTCATTCCTTTTTTCATTAATAGATATCAAAATTCCGCTGCTGAAAATAGCTTGTCATTTTATAGTTTAGATTTTTCCTTACTTGTCTCTCTAGGAAGACTCATTGTCAGCCGCAGTTTTTAATAATCAACCGACTTAAAAAAAGGAGGAAGTACTCAATTTACTGTATTTTGTATGTCTCAGAACTCTTTTCTAGGTAAACTGATTTTGATGATTCTTTTTTATTTGAAAGCTGCCGCTTCTCATGTTGCCCCATATAAATTTCATCAAGATCTGACCAGTAGTTTTTAAGTTAACCTTAATAATGCGTATTTAATTGACTTCCGACTATCTTGATGATGTTCTCATTTTATTTTATATATTGAAGTCGGTTGTACAATTTCTTTTTATTTTACCACTTTATTTCTGTTATCAGAAGTGGAAGCTTACATAAAGCTGTGTATTTACACGCCGCATTGTCCAATTATATGTAGAATACGATAAAGAGTAGTTTAAATATTTATCAAAAAAATTCTCATAAATACATAGCATGTTGTACAAATATTGGAGAGTAAAATATAAATGCAGTAGCTATAGTATAGTTTGCTACCGAGGAGCTTTTCGCTACGTTTTAGTTGCTACTTAACATAATCGTTAATCACTACTAAAACGTAGTGACTATATACTCTTTGGTTGCTACCGTTCTTTTGTTTCCATACAATAATAGACAAAGGTTATAGACCATAGAGCCATTTAATATTACAGATGAGTTAACAACCTGAATCGATCTGAAATAATTAAGGTCCCTGACTTTTTTCATACTTGATCGATTTCATTGCACTTACTGTATTGTATATAAATGTTAATGTAATATAAAAGCTAATTCTCCAGTATTTATAAGACTTGGTTACTCGTAAAGTTTTCAAATTCATAATATTAATTGTAATTGTAACTATCACAATAGTCGTAACTATAGTTTAAGCAAAAATTGTAAAAGAATATAGCTTAATTAAGCTGGCACGACGCGATCGTCCAACCAACCAACTCTAAACAATCGTTCAAATCTTAGCGATCTAGTTAACAGTGTCTCGTCGCAGACACAAAATTAAAAAAAAAAGTAAAAATTAAAATGGTGCAGAAAGCAGAAAGCCTAGCAGAAAGGTTTGTGCTCGTTGATGACTTCGGTCACAATCCATGGATATGTAATAGTTGGAAGGTTTGGAGATCTGCGTAGAGCCGGCACTATATACATTTCAACACAATCTGTAACTAATGCTGTTTACCCCTCTATGTTTTATATTTTCGCACTTGTAAATACAGACTAATGCAACTCTTTATAAAATATAATCTTCAGACAGATAAAGTTAAATTCTTAGAAGCATATATTCGTTAACAAAACGTTTGTTATTAAGATTTTACGATTATTAAGGGTGACTAGAATACGTCAGGTCATTCAGAAAGTTTTGTAAAACTAAAAAAAGTAGCATTTGATATTCTCAAAGAGCTCTCAACCAGCATTAATTTAAAGAATGATCTTCTGAACCAATTTTCGAAATACTTTTTTCAGTCCGCCTCAGACATCTATTTTACGGCCTGTCCGGCGATAAAACTGTATTCCTTATAGCTGATTTTTTATTTAAATTAAGGAATAAAAAGAAGTAATGAGAGCGACACAACAGCTTAACCGGTATGTTGTCCACAAATGTTCTCGTTTTGAGAGTCATACAAAGAAACCTTTTTGCAAAATCTTCTGCGTGTCTTGTCGTATGGAGAGTCTTACTTAAGGACCTGATTGACGGGCGAGCTTTACTGCGGTCTTGGTGGCTTGCCGGTAAAGGTCGTTGATGAATCGTTGCAAAACAGTTTGTATGAAATTTGACACGTGGCTTAAACAAACTCTAGATTGCCAGTGTATCAGGAACGATGAGCGCCAGTAAAACCGCCGTAATCTTTACCGCAAGCTCATGGATCGCCTGATCGATCAGGGCCTTTAGTCTCTTACCTTTCAAACAAGACTCAGTGATTGACGCAACATTAACTGCATTACTGCAAAGATAGGAAAAGGACTGGTACAAATGATAGGTATTTGAAAAATATAGATTTGTTACTTGTGTCGCGAGATTAAAGACCAAAATGCGTGCTAAATGCATAGCTTTTCTGCCGACTTCCAAAAAGGAGGCGGTACTCAATTCGACTGTATTTTTTTATGTGTGTTACCTCATAACTTTTTACTGGGTGAACCGATTTCGATGATTCTTTTTTTGTTTGAACGCTGGTACTTCTCGTGTGGTCTCATATGAATTTGATCAAGGTCAGACCAATAGTTTTTGAGTTATCAAAAATAACTTATATTGAAGTCGGCCGAACAAAATTTTTAATTGTTAATTATATAGTATGACGCTCGTTTATTACAAAATTATATGAAAGAAAGAGATAGTTACTTTATTGTCTTATTTCTTACTTATTTAATTTCCACATATTTTTTATGTGTGTGTCTGTAGTTGATGATCAACTTGATGGTCATAACATACCTATTAATATATTAATACTTTTAAATATCGTCGATTTGTACCCCCTTAGGTGTGCTCTTAAAGCGGTAAAGAGCTCTACCATCTATGACTTTTCTGATTAATAACAATATTAGCTGAACCTGGCAGATATTGTCCTGCCATTATGATATTTCATAGGTTGTGTCCAGCAACGTTTTTCATTTTAGCGCATGCAATTTAATTTATTAATTGCCGCGCTTATTTGAAAAAACAACAAATATAATCAAAAGTTGTATCTCTAATGGTGATCGGTCAAATAGATTTCTAGTGTAACGATTTCATATATACATACATATTCTTCTATATATGTAAAAAATATAAGTTAGAGGTGTTGTTACTAAGAGCTTCGACTTCTGTATTACATAAGTGCATAATTTATATACGGATTTGATATGAAATACTATTACTACCACACAGAGAAAAAAAAAATAAAGCGAGTTCATACCAAAGTTATAAAATGGAAGAAGCGTATAAATCTAAAAAGAGAAGCTAAATCTAGCCAGATAAAGGAGTCATTTAGCAAAATCACTGTATTATATTATTTTTACATCAGTTGATGAATTTTCACAATTTACAACTGCGTTAGGTATAATTATTTTTCTTGAAGTGAACCTCTTTATCAATGTAGTGAAGTTCAGTAAGGCATTTAAAAAAAACGTGACGTTTTCTTGTAACGTTTCACCGCCGGGGCTGCACGACTATACTATTATTTAACCTACGTATGTAAAATATAAAATAAAAAAAGAAAACATGCCTGAGTGTCATGGAACACTCGGTTGGAACGAAGTTTTTTTCGTAGTATATCATTATTGACAAACGTATTATATTATCGATTAACAAATACATATAAATGAATTACTAGCGTCTATTAAAACGAAGCGTCATTTAAAATAAAATAATAGATCTTTCGTGGCAAAATAAGAAAAAGTGCGAGGGAGATGGATATTATTCCTTAAAGCCGCCAAGGCCATCTACACTACGTCAGAAGGGGTCGTGACGGATAAATCTTACACTTTTTCTCGCCTAGCCCACATCCACCGAATTCATACCGCCCGATAAGGAACTTCGTTCAAAAAGAATGGTATGTCGTAAAGAAGTTTCACTTCATACTTGTGTACACAAGTACACACGCAGTTTTTGCGATTACTTAACTCTGGTAGGAATCACTCCGTAGGTGCGTTATGTTTCATTGTTATAATATTTTGAAACCTAAAATTTTTAGAATTATAATCGATATAAGTACTGCACACTGCATTCACATAATACAATGAATACGAAAGTTTAAAAGAAGTCAAGCAGGGTTCGTAACTATGATCGCACTGCTGTGATGTTCAGATTTTATTTATTTACTTTTATATGTATGAGAATGCATTGTCACCCACTTCGTTTGACACCTAATTAAAAAAAAAACGACTCCACCATAGATAACGAAGTAATGTATGTCAATAAGTTATATTTGTAATTATTAGTAATAGAGAAAATTAGTTTCAATATGTATGTAGTAGGTGCAATATATTAAATGTGTGAATTTGCAGGAGTCTTTTATTTGTTTATCCAAAATGTATTATTTGTCACATAATTATAACATTAGCTCATACAGATTTTTGTTCTAGAAATAAACCGCATAATATATTAGTAAAAATAATAAACTCAGACCAATAAAGATAGAGCGCTATGTATATTATAAGCGACGCCGAAATCATCTAGCATATTTTCTTGTTCTGAAAAGTCCACGACTGAACCACAGAATAAATAATAGTAATACGTAACTGAACTCACACATATGCATCTTAAATCATGTTGTCGGTTGCAAATGATTTTAAAAGCGTAGGTGTGCGTGTTTTACAATACATTGAGCATGGTTTTGGAAAGTTTTGGCGTCACTAGAAATGTAGGTACGCGGCTCCGTCAATCTTTCTTTGATGGTCTTTGATGGATTAATCTATTGACTGGAGGGAGACTATATTAGTAACATGGAACTACGTACTAGCGAATAATAACGGTGCGGTAATGCGGTGCGCGTTGCAGGAGGCATTGAGGCACAGAGAAAGTATCTTTTTATGCCACAGATCTCCACAGATTAAGTAAGTTTAGTCAGCAGTCTTTAACACGTGCCGCAAATAACCAAGTCTCGGCGTCGCTTCTGGTGCGTAGTGTATATTACTTCAATTATTATTATACTATATGAAAGATGCCTGTTTAGCCCATAAAACACAAAGAAATGTGAAATAAAATTGTTGGGGATTAATTAAAAATGGGAATTAAGGGACATCGTAAAAAAGATGACGGTTTAATCATTTAAGAATCCAATCAGGTAGCAGGAAAGTGGGAAGTCAGTAATACTACGTAGTGCACGAGTTATCTTACGGGACCCAACGACGAGCGACGATTCTAATATTTATAAAGTTGCATCTTTGATATATAGGAGCAATAATTTCTACATTTGTTGTTAAAAGCATTACAATTACAAAACTGGCCGTGGATTTTTTTACCGTTTTTGAAAAAACACTTGTTACAATTTTTTTTCAACCCTTGTCTGGGGGTTGCAGACACAAAAACTTTTACACTTTGTTTTTATATCATTAAAACTACATTATATTAAGAATGCAAAGTTGGAGTGCCAAAATCTTGATTTCACACCTTATCTGACTGGACTATACTTGATAATTAGACACTGTCATGAGTGATGGATTGGAAATTCTAAAACAGGTGTTATGAGAATAAAATAAAACGCAACAAATATGCCAAGCGCACAATCATTTATTAATCCATAAATAAAACTGGGAATATATAATTATTCTTACAAATTATATATCGATTCGATAAAAAACATTATCATAGACAATTCGCATTACAACTAAATAAAATTAGGTATATTATGTAGCCTTGATTACGGTTTTAGGTCATAATAACAATAGAAAGATAAGTTTTTGATTTATATAAAAAAAATATAAGGCAAAGGCATCTGATACATACAGCGTAAGTTTTTTTTTTATAGAAGACCATACGGCTCAGGGCGTAAATTACTTCCGCCACACATGAAAACCAATTCCAAATAAAAGTTATTAATATTACAAGAAAATATTATCTACTAATTTCAGAACAACATTTTAAGATTGATTCTAATTTTAGAAATAAACAGAGTACCTATATATTTCTGTTAAAAAAAAGAAAAAATATTTGAGTTCTTTTAAATTAATTTAATTGAGACAATATAGACTTTGCAGTGCAAATAACGATTCTTCCTTTTTTTTAAAGACAACCATGATATATATTTTATAACTTATTTTCTATTATTATTAACTCGGATTATGAGCCTCATATTAACAGTACAAGTCATTTGATGATATACTATTAAACATTGAATAATTATTATGATAAAACATTTAAAAAAATGAGTAAAATTCTTAAAAAAAAATAAGATCCTTAAGCAAACTGGTGTATTTTTGAATTAGATTAAAAACTTCAATGGTTCTTTTTTTTATAGAATAAGGGTGACAAGCGAGCACACGGATGATAGTAAGAGGGTGCTGTGGCCCATAGACTTCTACATTTATCCTCGATTACGAATCAAAATGCAGATGCGTTGTCACCCCTGAGGACTATGTTGGAATGCCTCGTATCTCTACCAGACGCTCTGCAGTTGGGTATAACATAATAAATGGAAGAATAGCCTAGCGTCTGCCTTTCCTTCCGATGACAATATAAAGACAAGAATGATTATGAATAGGCTTTTAAACTTAGTCAGTACGATTAACCACTATGTCCAAATACTCTATCGTTACTCAATTTTAAGATGCCGTCAAGTCTTGTGCTGTCTCTATCATTTTAAGTCAAAGTGACTGCGACAGCAGCAGATTTAACGACATTTTAAAATTGAGCAGCGTTTGAGTATTTAGCCATTAGGGCTATATCATTACTTAAAATCAGATGGGATTGCAGTTATGAAATATAACGTTTAAAAGACATGTCAAAATGGCCGCCGACGTCAATTTGACAGCTAGTGAGAAGTGCAATTGACACATGTCAGTTTGACAGGTCGTTAATATGACGCTCATAAGACTAGGGCCTCCAAAGCTGCGCTTTTATAGAGAAAAATTTAACGCATCTTTTTAATGTAAATGATCAGATCTAAGTACGTATCACAATATATTTTACACTATAACGTTTAGTGACTTGTTTTCTTTAAGGCTTCCATCTCACTTGTTTATTATCTTCTTAAAGCAAACAGAAATTAACATAATTCTAATCATAGAAGTACAGTGAATTTGGAAATTTTCATTTGATAATTTATAACTTAATAAATTTATTAATTACTTAATGTAACAGATAGATGGCCAATTATTTTTTTACCATGTACAAATATTAAAATTATTCATTAATGAGGGCTCATAATCTTCCACTCACCAGATGTCGCTAGTTGTGACCGACACAACAACGCTATTTTTTTACACAATGTCATTTAATTGAGAAGTTAGTTTTAAATAAAAGTTTATCAGTTTCTTTCGAGCGTATTATATTAATACACAAAATAATGTCTCAGTGGTTTGATCTTTATTTTTTTCTTTTAATTTTGCTACTTTTAGTTATATTCATAGTTTGCATTTTTCATTTCTAATCTAATTAATATAAAATATAGCTAATAATACTGAAAGAAACATCATTTACATTTTCCTAAGAAATTATCTTACCCACTTAGAAACCTGTCAAATATTTTACCTCACTGTAAAGTGGCGCCACCCTGGTGGCAGAAAAAGTCGTGGAGCCCTCATCATCTAATTATTATTATATCCCAATATTTTTTATTAATTCAAAATATTTTTTTTTATTCGTGATATTTTGATTTGACGAAATGCCTGACCATGTTTAAGGCTGACGTTTAAGCATTTATGATAGTCCGACGTAAATTTATTACATAAACATTTCCTTCGAATATAATTTTATTGAAAAATAGCGACAGGCACAACACCTTAAAACAGCAAAATTATCCGACAATGTATATAATATATACGGCATATATTTATGTAGGTACTTTAATTTGAAATTAATTTAAATTCGTTAACCTACACTGCTGTCCACAGAACCGCTATAAAATTAACAAATCCTATTATGTGGTACTCAAGATGATTTTTATACTTCATTTTATTTACACTGTTCGATTTATGGAAGATTTACGAGAGATGTTCTGTGTGCTGCTCAATCTTAAGACGCCGTCAAGTCTGGTGCTGTCTCTATCACTTTAAGTCAAAGTGACTGTGACGACACTAGACTTAATGACATCTTAAAATTGAGTGGCGTTTGAATATTTGGCTATTAGACTTTACACAACTTAGGCGGGCTAAAAGGTTCTTATATTGTATTCAAAATTGTTCGAATGTACAGCAGGATTTTTTAATTGTATGCTTCTTTAATTTTAAATTGAATTATGAAAATTTGACACAATTTCATGGGTGAATAGGACATTACAAATGAACCGTAGCATGGATATTTTTAATATTTACAATTTTCAACCAACTTCAAAACGGAGGAGATTCTAAATTTGAGTGTATGTTTATTTTGTATATATGTTACGCGATTGTGAACTAATTTCGTTGATTCTTTTTTTATTAAATAGGTTATACTTCAAGGGTGGTCTTATATAAATTTGGAGAATAAATTCCATCCCTAAGGGTAGCAAATAAATAACTTCATTGTTAGCAATTTGAAGTCGGTTTTTACTTTTTGTGAAAAGTTTTAATTATCTTATTGAACTAAGCAATTTCAAATAAATTGAGAAGTTGACACAAATATTAATCTTTTCGTAGTTTTAAATAAGTAAAGGTAGCACAAACGAATTGTGGCGTGTATATTAGTGACGAATAAGAAATAAGAAAATAAACAACCTCATATTATCCGGTGGCTGTCGTTAGAGGCAACAGACGGAAATTGAAATAGGAAATGGGCAGCAGCATTTTCCTGATAATAACTTAAAATAATACGAAACTGCGATTGCCAACCCGTATACCAAGTCTGCCAACCCTGAAAATTACCCCCCCCCCCCCTCTATTTAATTAGTAACCTTAATTAGTAACAGTATTGAATGAGATTTAACAAATTTTTTTAAATATAAAAATAAGAAGTTTGTTAACACGTAAAAGTATTTCAACTGACAATTCTAAAACATATTGAACAGAACAGAACAGACCAGAAGTCAACAGTCAACAACAAAATTGAGAGGGAAATATTGACATTTACAGAAATTATTTGTATATAATACAAAAAGAAACCAAGGATTTAAAAGGTTCAAAAACATCGGTAAGGAAGCGGATCTTGCGGTTCTGATACAAGCTAGAACCTGAACTTTTATTATAGTGGGATACGAGTGAAACAAATTGATTTTATCGGTGCAAGAAAATCACGTAATGATTTAAAAGTAAAGCTAAGCTACAACGACACCCAATCTTCCAAAAAAGCCGATATCTTTATCGATCCTTTTCCGATACCAGATTTTGGAAAATGGCACTTTTATAAAAACCTTAACGAACAAGAACCGTAACAAAATTTGATATCATCTTTCCATACCTGTCGGAAACATTCTTTGGATATAAAATTGTAAATACGAAAAATATCCATACGAAATATATCTAGTATTTAGTCACACATTTCTGAACTGTATACAGGCTGTTTTCATTTGCAGCCAATATTTTGGAAGTACTATGCATACCATTTGCAGAAAATAAATTATTGTCGTTGTACATTGTTACTAACTATTCAATTTCTATTCTTAATTATTTAGATCTTTACATAGGCCGAATCATATCTCTAAATACTGTTTGGGTAAAGAAAATAATTAAAAACTGTCGCATATCGTAAAAAAAGTGGAAATTATACATAATATAATTGACTTTTTAAAATCATAAATTAAAAAATAAAATTATCATAAAAATTACCATCTAAAGAGACTAGTATTTCATAGAGGTTTCGACAAGCACATATTATGCAATAAAAACTTTTAGCTAATTCTGTCTTTGTGTTAGTTTATGTACTTGTGTTGAAGTATTTCGAAATATGAAGACAGCACCTATGTATGTATACAATAACAAAAACAAGCCTCATTTTATCACTGACTTATGGGTAAAGATTATAAAAACATTGAGAGCTGCAAACAAAATCATTGACCATTAAAAAGGCGGGAAAGTATGACAGTTGGCGCCAAATAATAATTTTTTATTTTGTTTTACATTGTAATACTAAAAAAAAACTTGAATATCAACTAATTTAATATATCAGACTACTGCTTTCGACTGTTGCCCTTATATTTTTATATGGCCAATTCGACTGCCATTCCTTTTAGGTTATGCGGAGATTTGAATTTTGAACGTCCAAGTTTGAATACAAAGTCTTAATAAAAATAGACAATTAAAATATTGCTGTTATACTGACCGGAGTTGCCAGGTCACAAAAAGATTTAGAAGAGAATTTCTAGTAAAGTTGACATAGAGTCAAGGGAAACACAAGAGATATATTGTTTACAAATCTTGGCAGCATTATTTTCGAATTTCGGGACATTTTCTGACCTTTGTATATTAACATTTTTGGGTCCTAATTTCCACCCCAAAAAGAATAACAGTCGTGAAGACACATTACTAATTATTATTCTAATTAAATCAAATCAGTCCGATACATAAAAATCATAACTACGCATTTTTGTAGAAATAACCTAAGAAAGAGAGATCGTTTGTTTTTTTGGATATTTATTTTTCATAGGAATTTTGTACATAGGCCTATCACACTGGTACGTGTCGCAGGCCGATGGTTAAATTAGCTGGTTAATTAAACGTCATATTTTTAGTTAAATGCCGACAGTTAATTGAACGCCTTAAGTCGTAATTACAAATAAAATTGTGGCTAAAGTCAACTCTTTCGATAATACACTACTGCGGCGTAAACTGTCTAAGATGGCGTCAACAGCTAACGTAATTTTACTAAGAATAAATAGTGACTTTGTGAAATATTTCATCGTATAACTATATGAAAAACAGTAAAATAATTTTGCCTACAAAACTAGCCCCTTATTAAGCTTTTCTTTTAGTTAAAAATGTATCTAATATATTGCCGCCATTTTGTTATGCATAATGTAGAGGAGTAGGTTAAGCTTCCTCGAAGCATTTAATAGAATGATGAGGTTTTAAACGACTAGCCGCTTAATTAACCGACTGATTGAACCATCGGCCTGCGACATAATCTTTTGAATCCTTTCTTAACAATATAAAGTGCAAACTATGCTAAATAACAGTGCAGTCTCATTCTAACTGTTTCGTTGCGCTTAAGTACTATAAAGACAACAACTAGTATCTTAAGTACATATTTAACAGTAAATTATGAATGTGGCAACATTTTAATACGCGATAATGTTGCCAGTAATAATAATGGACGACTGGTATCGCGATATCATAACACAATCATTACATGACATTTGGCATGTTTTAAAGGCATGCAAGGAATAAAAATAATAAAGTATTTACATGCGTAAACTAACGGATCTTGGTAAAATGATGTTTTTTTTAGACGGATCTTTTATAGTTTTATTTAATAATACTGATACTGATTATGCTTTAAAATTGATGGTATATTACATTATTGCAGTCATGCATATTTAATTATCATTTTTGTTTTGTATTTTAATGAGTTCTATATTAAAAAAAAAACTGTTTATGCATGCGTTGAAAAAAAGACTTAACGTTTCATAATAAAATCCGTTTGATTCAAAATAGCAACCTTGCTACGTATACAACTAAAGCTACTCGTATAACACATACAGCTGATTTTTCGGAGCAATGTTGCTCAAGGCCATGCCTCATTTGAGAAGTTTCTCTTGTTCGTCTTGCCTCGCGAACACATCCCCATTCCTCGGCTCGGGGGAAGCAAATGAGGCCCTAGTGTGCGGTGACGCCGATACCGGTATGGGGTTAGGTGATACCTGTAATTAATTAATACATTATGCCTGTAGCGTAGAGTGAAGTTTCTTTTTAAATAATGTAACCTCCACACTAGGTTTTACTCCAGTATCGCGAGGGCAGTTTACATTTTTTACCCAGACCCGGAACAATCTTAAATGGGGAGGAGTTGAGTCTTGTGGATACCACTGTTTTTCTCGGTATTACTATTGACGCGAAACTTCAATGGGGCCCCCATATATCTAAATTAGCAAGCAGACTTAGTTCTGCAGCATATGCTGTAAGAAAGATTAGAAGTCTCACAGATGTTGAGACAGCTAGATTATTGTATTTTAGTTACTTTCATAGCGTCTTATGGAATTTTGCTATGGGGTAATGTGACCGATATTGAAGCTATATTTGTATTGCAAAAGAGAGCCGTACGGGCGATTTATAACCTAAATTTTAAAGAGTCCCTCAGAGAAAAATTTAAAGAAATGAACATATTAACAGCTCTATACATTTAGCATACAGCAATATAAATAGCTTTAAGAAGAATAAGGATGTTCACACTTTAAACACTAGGAACAAATATAAGCTTGTAATGCCAGTTACTAGACTCCACAGGATCAGTAATTCATTTATTGGTTTCTTGCTGGTTCTTCCCAAGACGAGACCAAGAGGTATTTTCCGAAAAAGTGGTAACTAAAAAATTACTTTCAATAAGTATTATGTAATAATTAATATTGAATAAAAAAAATCATTCTATTCTATTCTAATCATTTGTAGGCCATACAAATATTTGTTCCGTGCGGGATTCTAACTCGCGGCCTTTAAGGCTGCAACTCATTGCTAAGCTACTAGGCCACGGAGCCGTCAAAGCAGATTAATGAGTTAACCATTAGCCATCTCGTTTAGTCTGTTTGCTGTTGTTGCCGAGTCCATAAATGTGTATTCATGTTTTCTCCCTGGATAAAGTCACTAGAGGGTATATTATTTACGATATAATTTGTGCTTACCACTGCTATGTTTCTATATATTTTTTCATTATATTATTTTTATAGAATAAGGGTGACAAACGAGCACACGGTCCACCCGATGGTAAGTGGAAACTGTGGCCCATAGACATCTACATCTATCCACAATAAAGAATCAAAATGTAGATTCGTTGTCACCTGTGAGGACTAAGGTGGTATGCCTCGTTTCCAATAAAAAGAGTCTCCGATTTTCTACACTCACCATACGAAACACAGCAGCGTTAAGCTGTTATTTTACGCTGGTATTCTGTGAGAGCGTTGTCCTTCCCCGGTCGAGCCGACCCATTCCTTCTACAACTATACTACTAATGTAGCTGCAGCATTACTACATGGAAAATTTTCAACACGCACACTATCTCACCCCTATTCAAAGACTTCTATGTATATTACACGAGCTCTGCCGCCTTAATACATTGCGCGAACTAAGTCACGCTCAATTCTCCGTAACTCCTTTAGTGAAACAGAATTTTTTTATTCAAAATCTAATATATAAATAATATTTTTTGGTTCGTATTTTATGTACTGCTATACCGTTCATCAGATAGCGGTAAAACTTTGTTGTTATAGGCATAGTACAATTAAATTACAGTAGGTGGCGCGCCTATCGTACCGACAAATTTATTTGATAGTTATATATCATTCAACTTCAAGGAATGTATTATAATTCTTAATTTCCCAATTAAACAATATAACTCTTCCAAATTTAAAATGATATTTTCACAATTATTTCTTCCGCGGAAGCAACGCGCCGGGTACCAGGTAGTGGATTATAAATAATACTTATTGAATAATACTCTTTTGTTTAATTTACCACTGGTTCGGAAAAAAACCTCTGTCCTGGGAAGAACCAGCAAGAAATCCAGCGCGAGATTTTGAAAAAAAAAAACCAGCTTAAAATCATGTACGTTACACAATTAACAACACAAAACAAATTAGAAATAGCTTGGTAGGGATCACCAATTCCCAGGGGGGTTATTATCATCCAATCAATCATCATAAATTTTATAATAACCCTTTTGATTTGTACAAACCTTTTTAATAAAATTTTTGAGCTTTGAGTAGATCAAATTTTATATTTTCGTCGACTGACGTGACGTGCGAGCAGACGAGAACACTAGTTCCTTGTTTTGTGAACCGGGAACGTTGTTTTCTACTATCTAACACTGATTTTGTTTAATATGATTAAAAAAAAAACGCAGCCATTATTTATGTGCGCACTTTGTCAACGTTATTTAAAGTAGATAAAAAGTTAAGTATTTCAGGTAAATGAAATAAAATCAAATCACCGGAATTGCCAACCTATATATTATAGAAGTCTTTGCCTCTATCATGTACCGTTAGAACATCACAATATATCAAATAAATATTTATAATCTATACTCTCACCTGTCGCGACGGAGTTTTGTGTTCACCGCTTATACTGATGTCTTCGTCCACGGACTGCAGCAGCTGTAAAACGGAACGTATTTCAATACGAATATGATCCAAAATCAATTGAAATGTTCGTTAAGGTAACACAGTAACTGTCTGCCGTAAAACTGTGCAACTTTATAACCAGTTGGAACGAAGTTCCTTATCGGACGGTACGAATTAAGTAACGGCAAAAAGTGTGAGATTTTTCCGTCACGAACCCAGGGCCGGTCAACTTCCTAATAGCAGATTGGCACTGGGAGATGACCTTGGGGGGCTTTAAAGAAGCGAGATGGAAAAATATCTATCTCCCTCGCACGTTATGTTATATTGCCATGAAAGAAATATTATTTTAAATGACACATCATTTTAATCATTTTTTTATTTAATAATTATAATACTTTATTATATAATATATTTCGTTAAACATATATTTATTACGTCTTTATTGAAGTAACAAAATGTATAAATATGAAACTGAATACTATAATAAAAAGGCAAGTTATGGCAACAGCAAATAAACAAAATTACAAATGGCAGATCCTTTGCGCTTGCTGTTGCGTTCTTGTTTATTTGTATTGCAAATTAAGTTTATATTTCGATATAAACTTATTTCTTACGTTAGTAATAACGTTGAGTTGAACATCCCGTTCCTCTGTTTTAGTGTTTACAGTGAGAAAGAGACTCAAAAACAAGTGCTGTGCATTGTGCTAAAGAGACAGAGACTCAATTTTATCTTTCATCATGAAAGAAAACGAAAGGAAATGTTACAAGTGTGGATGTTCTCCTGCTCATGATCGTAACATCACCTTGCATCGTTTTCCTAAGCCTGGGAGAACAAATAGCGTACGGTACGTATGCTAAATAGCTTTTTGATTACTGATTAAAACAGTTTTAAAATGTTTAAATTTGAACCACTGAATTAATAAAGTAGCAGAAATAAAAATTATTATGGGCCGCATCGGCTAATAAAACCTAAGATACATATTAAGCGATTTAAAAACGTGTGCAAATAAATCTGAAAATTAGAGAAATTATGCAGAACAGCATGAGGTTTATCACATAGAAATCATAATATAATAAAAAGTTCTAGATGTATTGGTACACATAGAAATAACTTGTGGAATAATATTTATATATGTATACAATACAATCACATTGTTTGAAAGGAACAATCTTCTTGTATTGCACTCTTCTTCCAAGCACGTTTTTAGCACCTCAGTAGTATATTACTATCTAATTGTATTTTTTCAGATGTGAATTATGGGCGAAGTACTGTTTTCCTCATGAATCTTGGTGGTCACCAGAATTTCAAAACAATCTTCATTCTAGGCATTTAATGTTGTGCACTAAACATTTTAAGAAATCATCATTCATTGATAATTTTGGAAAGAGGCTAGTCAAATCTGCAGTACCTGATGAGGAATGTGATAAGGTTAGTTAAATCTTTCTTTTGTTACTATCTACATTTTTTACTTTTGTGTGGCTTTTCTTATACTACAGTGAAAATATTATCTAGTTAACAAACGGTGGTAGCAGATTGAGTGGTGATTTATAAGGGTATGCGACGTAACCTACCATTACTTCTCAACCATAAAAAACAAAAGATATAAACTTTAAAAAAAAGTTATCTTTTATTTAAAAAAAAAACCTTATCCATACTAGGATTTTCTCCTCTTTGTGGAGGCAGTTTACAAACATAAATTGGATGAGGACAAACAACCCCCAGCACAATTATTTATAGGCCTTGGGTCAATTTAAAATCGGTGGCAGAAAATGTGACTAAATTTCGAAAACAAAAGAAAATAAAATTCTGTTTAACTTAGTTGTATAGGTATTTATGCTATGTAGATATCATTGTTAAATGCAATATCCTGGTTGGGCGCGATGTCTTGCCACTATTTTTAGATTTTCAAGGAATTTACTAGTGCAGGGTAAAAAAAATTACAACTCTGTTACCATCATATATTTATTCATATTTAAACAACAAACAATTATTTTTAGAAACATTCTTTGTTATGAACATTAATTAAGTCTTTACAGTCATGTTCAACATGCAAAATTACACAATAGTTCTTCTTAAGTAGGAACAGTAATGGAAGTTAAATATACTCTGTTACTTCCTTTGTTTTAATGATCAAATTTTCACTATAAACTATGTAAATTGAATTAAATTATTAAAATATAATGATGATGTTGTGTATAAATGAGAATATTAAATAATTAATAAACAATGCATAGAGTCAGGTGTCAGCTTTTCATAAAATTCGAGACATTACTCTTATATATTTAGGGACACAAAAGTAACAAAGTTGTAGGAACAATAACATAGTTGTACTATTCGCAACAAATTTATGAACTACTATCACAAAAAACAATATTTTTGGCTATGAATTGTTTTATGAACTTTAGAAACTTAATTAGATTATAAAACTTAAGGGTAAAAAGCTAAAAAATCTTATTGAGATCAAATTAAACCTAAGCTGATAACTTATTTTTCAAATATCTCTAGTGGAGTATGGAACTGGTAATATACCCTTTTGCCTTTATTTACTTTTTAGGTACTGAAACAACTCTTATGAAACTCTCATATTGTTCATATGATATATCATTTTAAACTAATTTGTATGTTTTTCTAGTACCGTCAACAGAATTTAAAAAGACAATTTTTACTTCACCATCATCGTCTACTTCGCTTAATGCTTTGCCTAGATAAACACTTACTTTCAGAATTGTAAACTTTAACTAAGACCTAGACTCCTTCTTTGATTTTACTTGGATGAATATTTTCTTTATGAGTCAAGTGATTCTCATCATTTTTTTCTTTAGACAAGCAGGGTTGATCTGATGCCTTATCTTTTAATCGTAGCAAAGGATTATCATCATCTGATTCCGAACTCGAACTGTAAATTACATTGCAAAAAGATTTCCTTTTCTGTTCAATCAAATTACTTATATCCGCTAGATTAGTAGAATTACTCCTTTGATTCTTCGACTGTATCCTTTAGTGGACAATAGTTTTTTGGATTCATTCATGAGGAGAAACCAAGCTAGCAGAAACAGCTCAACTCTCGATATTTCAGCGCTCCCACTTCTTCTGTAATACACTAGTAGTACACTTGATGTACTTTCATTATACCATAGAAAGGAACAATTTCTGCTGGAATTTCATTTGCGATTCTTTCAATATCATAATCAGTTCAAGATTGACCTTAACTCTACTACTATCTTTCAGAGACTGATAGAACGAAGACGCTATCAGAATGTCTTTCCCAACAGCAACAAGCTGGTCAGCAGTCCGTTTTAGAAAGCCACCAACACCAACAGCTGCTCCTTTGCCGTGTCCCCACTCGAAAAAATTCCATGTAGGCTTGGTGAGGTTGTACTTTGAGTAAAGTTTTGTCCATATTAAGCAGAAGTTTTGATTCTGGCGGTACTGAGTAGCGGGTCATCTGAAAATATGTGTATCACTTTTATCTTAGGGGATTGGTCTTGAATTGAGGAAAGTATAGGATGAAGGTGACTCCAGATTGCCGAAGGGCCGTGAGAGAGGTTACCTGATACTGTACAAAAAGACTTCACCTCTATGTTTCGATTTTCCAAGCTTCGCTTATACAATACGCCAGTATGTAAGGATACCTGGTTACGAGTATCACGAAAGTGGTGTGATTGTATCACTTCATGGAACTTGCAATTGTAATTTTCGCTGAAATCTACTTGTAACGCTATTTTTTCTTCTGTCAATCCATCTATACAAGATCTGTAGTTTCTATACTGAGTTGAGTCATGTCTTTTATTAAGCGTTTCTTTTTATGATATCTCTCTAAATCCTTTTTCTTAGTTTCCGCTACCTCTTCAGGGTTTTATTTGCACTTTTCTTTATAGCGCCGCTGCTTTTCAGCAGCGGTGAGAGCCATAGCGAAGTACTATGTATTATCTAGAACAAATGATGTAATTTATTAGATAGCTATTATATAATATTGATTCCTACTAACATAGAAGCAGAGATACGGATATACAGACGCCAACGATGGCTTGTAACAGCTTAGTAATAACAACTCTGTTACCTCTCTACAACTCTATTACCAGTAGCTAGTAACATAGTTGTGCAGTAACAGAATGGTAAATTTAACTTTAGTGACATTTTTTTTAGAAATGAAAGATTATTATGTACAAAGAAAAGCACATTCGATATATCTTACACTAGAGCTACTTCAATAATATAAAACTATACGCAAATATCTGAATACTTACGCGAAAACACCGGTAACAGAGTACATACAGAATAAAACCACGAGCCTCACACCGCAGCCATCGGATAAATGAATCGTGTACCCGCGCCCCAACCGCCGCAAACCGTACGGATAGAACAGTAGATATTTATGATGAAACAATTGCCAAAGAATGGATAGCGCCATCTCTTGGTATTTATCCGGTTTACTATAGTAACAGAATGTAGCTCTAATATTTTGAAGACCTTGGGACAAAATTTAAAATAATCGTACAAGCTTCAATTAATTTATTTAATATGGATGAAGTATGTTTTTAAATGTGTTATGATTGCTTTATTACACTAGCTTTCAAACATAACAATTACATTGAATTGATAAAAAGATATTATGATTTTCGCATGATGCACTGCATATGGGACAGAATTTTTTTGTATGGAAAACAACTATGTTACCAAGAATGATAAAAGTGGTTACTTGATAAAAGTGGTGATAAATCAATAATAAAATTCATTTCCTTGAGAATAAGCTTAGTAATTCGCCCCATATTTGACAAATTCAATAACATTATAACAATTTAATTAATATCACCGAGAAGAATATATTTTTGCTCAGGGACGACTTTATCTGCAACCAATTTTAAATTGACCCCCTTACAAATACTTATTCCGTGCAGCATTCGAACCTGTGACCTTTAGTGCCGCAACTCAATGCTAGCCACTGCTCCGCGAGCTGTCAATGTTGTTTAAATGACATGATTATAATTTAGTTACTTACAGAATATATTTACAAATAAAAGAAATTGTTAAAATAGTGTCTTAAAAATAGGATGGTGGTGGTTCATTAAAAAAAACAAGTTGTATTTAATGTTTATAAATTTATAAGGCTGTTTGAAATTTAGGGATTGGTTGACCAATGCTGGGATACATGATATAAATAATGATTTGATAATCTCTAATTTTCAGATCACATTAGCTGACCTTAATTTGGAACAAAGGAATGTCATTCAACATATTGCATCAACTAATAAACAACCACTGTCTGAAAATATTCAGAAGACTATAACTGTTTCAAATGTATTTGAGCCTGTTGCGGGTCCGTCAAAATTTATACAACCCTTGTGTGAGAGTGTAAATTATAAAACCATTCCTGACATAACTAGTGATATTCCTCAAGTAACTGAGAATATCAACCCTGTTGCTGCTGCAAATCCATCCACGAAAAACAAAAAGGATAAAGATATGTTGATAAAAATGAAATATCATCTGAGAAAAATTAACAGGCTTCAAAAAACTGTAAAGCATCTAAAGAATGAAGCATTTCTCAAAGTATTGAGCAAAAATGATTCCGTAAATGAAATATTAAAATGTAAAATATCCCCCTCTTTTGCATTATTTTTGCAAGGAGAATGGCAAAACTATAAAAAAAAATCATAAGGTCGAAGATGGAACATGGACTCCAAAATAATAGCACTAAGACTGTATAAAAGGTCACCTAGGTGTTACAAATTATTAAGTAGGATGATTTGCCTGCCAACACCTAGTTCATTAAAAGCGTTATTAAGCAAGTTTCACATGAAAGTTGGTATTAATGACCAAATTTTTAATGTTTTTAAAAAAACAATAAAGCAACAGACTCCCTCAGACAATGAGTATATCCTTATGTTTGATGAGATGTCAATAAAAAAGTATTTGTTTTACAACAAAAAGGAGGACATAATTGAGGGTTATCAAGACCATGCACTGCAGAGCAGGTCACCACAAATGGCAACACATGCCCTCGTGTTCATGATTGGCGGAATCCGTAAAAAGCTGAAACAACCAATTGCTTATTATTATTCTAAGGAGGTGAGCATTATGGTCTTTTATTTGTTATTATGTCAATATATGTAGTAGTACTTTTTTACCATATTAATTTACCCTTTTATCATTCTAGGTCCTGCAACATTGTTTTGATGCTGGAATTAATATTTCAGCTACAGTGTGTGATATGGATGGTGTGAATAAGAGAGCTTTAAGTATCTTGGGAGCATCTGTAGAACAGCCATATATTCTGCTAAATAATCGAGAAGTGGTTACCATTTTTGATACTCCGCATTTGCTCAAATGCTTTAGAAATATGTTTTTAAAATATGACATTAAATATCCAACAAATATAACATCAAATGATCAAATTGGATTTGGTAAGATATTTTGTTTTATTACAATCATAATATTATACATATTTCCAATTTACTGGATATTTACACAAATTTTTTTTACAGGTGTTGCTAAATGGAGCCATATAAAGGAGTTTTATGAAACAGATAACACCAATCCCAATTTTGTGTTTGCACCTTGCTTAAAACAAGAACATTTAAATCCAAATATGAAGCAGAAGATGAAGGTGAAGCTAGCTGCACAAGTGTTAAGCCACTCAGTTGCTGCAGGAATGTATGCTAAAATTTCACAAGGTAAATTAAATTTATAATTTAAAGTATAATATTTAAACATATGTCCACCCATTAAAATAATTATTAACTTAAAAAGGAACTAGGCTCTCCCAAGTACAAATTATTGTTTATTGTGTGATACTAATATGTGATATTATTTTTGAGTTGTCTTGTAACATACTTTAAATCATGTTTCTTTAATCCTAATAGTAAGATCTTAAATTATGTGTTGTTTACAGGGGAACTCTCTTCAGAGGCTGTCACTACAGCTAATGTTATTGCAAATATGGACAAGCTGTTTGATTGTGTCAACGCATGCTCACCAGACCTAAGAAGGGGGAAACCATATTCGACAAACATGACAAATAATACACCACATCTCACACATTTCACTTTAATGAAGAATTTTTTTAAAGAAATGACGTTTTTGGGATGCATTACGAGCTCCTCCATCCCAAGAAGGTTGGATATGGTCTATCAATGGAATAGAACGAATTTGGAGAAATCTCAGTTCCAAACATAAATCAATAAAAAGTTTGGAAACAAGAAGGCTCCAGCAGGACCCGTTAGAAAATCTTTTTGGATGCATTCGGGTCAATTGCGGCTGCAATTCAAATCCCGCTGCTGGGCAGTTTGTTGCGGGTCTTAAAACGGCTGTCCTTAGCAACTTATCTTTTATTGGGACAGGAAATTGTGAAGAAGACCAAAATCAAGTTATATTGACAAATTTTAAATCTTTATTGTCTCCACCCACAGACACACACACTGCTTATGCCACAATTTTAACCGATGAGTTAGAAGAAAGTGTAAATTCTACATTTGAATGTAGCTTGGAAGAAAGCAGTGGCGAAATACAAGCATGTGCCTATGTCTGTGGGTTTATAGTAAAAAATAATCTCAACAAATGTGAAATTTGTAAAAAAATTTTTGTATCTGAGACACAAGAGAGATCACATACTTTTATTGACTTTAAAGAATATAGTGATCTAAAAAAGTCCCTTAAATACGCCTCTAAAAACCTCATTAACTGTATTGAAAGTAGTGCTACGATGATTTATGATTTTTTAGAGGCAGAAGCATATAAAAAAAAATTAAAAGGGACAATTAAAGTTTTGTTCAAAAACTCAATAAATTGGGAGTTTCTCGATGAATGTCCAGAACATAAAGATATGAATATAGATTACTTATTTAATAGCGTATTTCACATTTGTATGAAGAGATTTTGTATTTTGAAAAATCGGCAATTTGCAGAAGAGTACTCTGCATCTGCTCTTAAAAGAAAAATTGATATCCTGCAGAATAAATAAGATATTACATGGAACTACTTTTTCTATATGTACAGTCATAATCACTTCAGTGGTGACATTATATAAGGAGATAAAAGGAGAGGGAGGATTTGTCCTCTCTCGAGAGAGGCTGCCAAGGAGTGACTAGCGCTGATGAGGCTATGGATGTGTGTAAAAGTGTACCCGTAGTCCTGCCGATAAGTGGTGAAGATGAAACATCTGAGAGTTTTAGTCGGAGTGGGTCAGATATTCCTTGCTTCCGTGAGGCAGGTAGGATTTAAATTTAAGTTTTTTTTTAAAATATTTGCCATATAGAGCCACTTTTGGATTTCGAATATAGTATTTTCGAAACTATCACTTTACTGGTGCGAATCATACCTTACAGTCTTTTTATCGTTTAATGTCGGATAGTTTATTAGTCACCCTACAAACAATCGTATTGCTATGCAACTAACTTTTAAGTTTACTGTGGGATATGGATATCACATACATTTGTATTTTTATAGAATTTAGCAAGTAAATGCTGTGACACTTGGACATCTACCTGTATTATCGAAAAATAATAATAACTACTTAACTATTAAATCGATATTTAGTTAAGAGCTGTTCAGAACTGTTTACATGCATAAAGTTAAAAATTAGTTAATTACGTATATATCCATGTAACATCTTATTTATTCTGCAGGATATCAGTTTTTCTTTGAAGAGCAGTTTGCAAAAGAGGGGGATATTTTACATTTTAATATTTCATTTACGGAGTTATTTTTGCTCAATACTTTGAGAAATTCTTCATTCTTTAGATGCTTTACAGTTTTTTGAAGCCTGTTAATTTTTCTCAGATGATATTTCATTTTTATCAACATATCTTTATCCTTTTTGTTTTTCGTGGATGGATTTGCAGCAGGTAGTGCTAATTAATGACATGAAAATGTTGACTTATTAGTTTTTAATGCAGTCAATAACAATAACATAACGAAAATAATTTCTACAAATGTAATATTATTGGTGGCATCTATAATATAATCAGGTTATTGGAGTTTAGACATAATATTGCAAAGCTATTGCCTTGTTTGTAGAATGTGAAGGTAAATAATGTTTTCTTGTTAGAAAAAAGTGTTTATATTAGATTGTCTAATCTTTTTTATATAAAACCAATGTACCTTTACTTTCCATTTTGCTTAAATGTCATGTTACATATGCCATGTTAAAAATTAGTTAATTACTCCGTCACTTACGTCCATCAATGTACCAACGGTTTTTCTATGTACCAATGTAGACAAGTATGTAATGTAAATAAAAATTATGTATTTCAAAAACCACTTTTATTTGAAAAATAGTTCCTTTTTTATATTAAAATGATTGCTAATCGTTTCAAAAGTGGTTTATGAATGTAAAGTACCATAATTTACAAATAACTTTGTGCTTTTGTTTTCGTTTTAATTTAGCAATATATATCATTGAAACGAAAAACTACAAGCTATATCTATCTATATGGTATTTTACATTCTTAAGCCATTTTTGAAACGAAACAACCAAGACGACAACTAAAAAAAAATCACGTGTCAAAATTCCCGCGCAAAAAGTTTTAGGGGGCACGACAGAGATGGCGTGCATTATGGGTGCCATTTTCTTTGTTTGAAGTTGACATTCTTCCCGCCTAAGGGTATTAGTGTTCTGTGCACGAACCCTTCTGACGTAGTGTAGACGGCCTTGGCGGCTATAAGGAAGCGAGATGGAATAATATCCATCTCCTCGCACTTTTTCTTATCTTGCCATGAAAGAAATATTACTTTAAATGACGCTTCATTTTAATAGACGCTAGCAATTTATTTATTTGTATTTGTGAATCAATAATATAATACGTTTATTAATAATAATATACTATGAAAGGAACTTCGTTCCATTCGAGTGTTCCACGACACTCACGCATGTTTTATTTTATTTTTATTTTTACGTAAATATATTTCACCGAGTGTTTTCAAACGTGCTGTATTAAAATAAATCGATGCACTTTGTGCACCTCACAACAACCACCATTAATCAAAATGCTATAAACCTTACTCATTTTATGGGACGGGCTCTAAACTAAATTACTCTTCCTTCATCACAGTTTCTATAACAAAATTATTTTAAATACAATAAATACAACAAACATAGCTGTAATGTAGACAAAATCACTTTTTTTTTACTACAATAAAGATAACTAAAACATTGGTGCTTCGTTCGATAGGAATTTCGTTCCGAAAGTATGATAGGCTAATATACAAAAAATTACATATATAAATACAGACAGGATACATAAAATAAAGGTAGCATATGATGACCAGTGGTTATTGCACTATTAGGTAGGTAGTGATTTTTGACGTCAGTCTTATAATTTTTATTGGCACGTCGAATTTGCGGAGGAAGATTATTCCATAAGCAGATAGCCTTGACTGTGAAGGAATTCTTAAAGTATTTAGTTCGATAAGAATGTGGCGCGAGTATAAGTTCTCCGGCTGACCGTAGAACTCTATCCGATCTGTCATGACCAAGAAACTTAAAGTTTTCCTTGAGATAGCTAGGTGTCATTGCATTGAATAATACACAGTATAGAAGAGAAACAATTTGTAGATTCCGGTGAACTTGAGCTTTAAACAAAATTCGGAGACATGGTCATATTTGCGCAAGCTAAATATGAACCTAATAGCTAAATTTTGAATACGCTCAAGTTTGTTTAGTTGATCTTCAGTTAAAATAAAGATAGCTTGCGCCCGCATAATCGAGAATAGACAGGAGTAAAGATAGTGCAAACATAATCTTGGTAGAAATGGGAAGAAAAGAGAGTAAACGCCGCAGTAAACCCATATCAGCGAAAGTCTTTCTGCTAACTATACTAGTATCTTTATATATAAAAATTACGTATCACATTGTTTTTGCGCGATGAACTCTTTAAACTATTGAACTGATTTCAATGAAATTTTGCTCAGTTCAGTTTGGTCCAACTTGAGAAATAGGATACTTTTATCCCGATAAATGACCTTCAATATTTTTTTATTGCGAATTTAAGTTTTTTTTTTTATGGGAAGGGTCGTAGGAAAGGGCAGAACAACGTCTGCCTGGCCAGCTAGTATAACGACAGATTGTATTTTTTTTTATAGGATAGGGTGACAAACGAGCACACAGTCCACCTGATGGTAAGTGGTTGCTGTGACCCATAGACATCTACAACTATCCTCGTTTGTGAATATTTTAATTCGTTGACGCGTTGTCACCCGTGAGGACTAAGATACAATGCCTCATTTCCAGTAAAAAGGGCCTCCGGCCACCTGCACTCACCAAGCGAAACGCAGAGGTAAACCTCTACTTCACGCTGGTATTCTATGAGGTCATGGTACCACCCCGGTTTGAGCCGGCCCATCCGTGCGACAGCAAAAGCTGCAGCGTGGCTCTACCACTGTTAAAAAATGTTGTATTGTAAAAAATGTTTCCTATAAAGTCATTCCTACCATTCCATCCATTACAGCCTATAAGAGTCCACTTAAGGACATAGGCCTTCCAATAGATTGCATCATAGGGGGAATATTTGCCATAGTTGTAGTGTTACTATTGATTTGAAAATTTCACCTCCCAGTAGGTCATGTGCTCCTGGTAAATTATCTTCTATACATCCACTCATGACAGCCTATAAAGGTCCACTGCTGAATATAGGCCTCCCCCATAGATTACATCATAGGGGGATATTTGCCATAGTTGCCACGCTTGGCAGGCGGATTGGAAACCGCAGTTTTTTCACTTTATTTCAATGCAGGTGTTATCAGGAAGATGCTGCTGCCCATCTCCTGTTTCAGTTTACCTCTGTCGCCTCTCACTACACCCACGGGATGATATGGGATAGTGGATATTCTTACACCGCCACTACACGATCACCAGTGTCATTATCCAAAGAGAAAACAGAGAAATTTGTTTGTATAGACTAAATGCCACCCAGACATCCTCTAAATACTTCAAAATTTTAATTTCTCACTCTCAAGTTAAGTCCTTCTTCTCCTTTTCGAGTATTCTTAAAATTTTATACAGTTGTATTATTATCAACTGCTGCATTTCTCGCAGGCTCCGATCTTCTCTTTCGTTGTCTGTTAACTTCGCCAACTCTAAACTGTCACATTTATCGTCCAAAGCGTTTAGTTCTCTCTCGATTATATTGTCATCGATTTCGTCATAATTCGATTTTATATTCGAATCATCGGTATCGTTTATTTTGATGCCAGACGATTGGCGTTGTTGTGGATCCGTTAAGCATTTTGGTGGATTATCAGATATACATTTCTTATCTTCATCGATTATTTCATCGCTATTCGACGATAACTTGTGAAATGATAGAAGCGATGAATCACTGCGAAACATCGTGTGTTTCTTTCTACTCCCTGGATTTGAATCTGGGAAGATGTTTGGCTTTTAATGTACTGAATTTTTTCGTTCATTCTTTTTTAAGTTTTTAGTATTATTTATTGTCGTAGGCTTGTGTAAAAAATATCGATATTTTCTCATAAAATTATCGATATATATATATATATATATATATATATATATTGTCGATATTTTTATATCCGATATATCGATATTTATTTTAGAGTATCAAATTCGTTCAAATTTCGATAAAACAGCTACAAAAGCACTCATGTGCTGTTGTCGTTTTTTTTTCGTCGTCCAACCGTCAATAAGAAAATTTTTGGCCATATTAGTACGTCATGCAAAACATGATGATATATCGATATATTTTTCTCACTTGCCCATCCCTACACTGTCGCTTCTTACGACATTCACGATGCGATATTGAATATCAACTATATTCTTACACCGCTATTACACGGTTTTTATTTCTACCCAATGGTAAATACCCAGAATGGTGATTGATGATGTTGATGAACATCAGGTATTAGGATCGCCATCCATATGGAAGACGAAGAATCACGCGAGATGTTTCTTTGGACAGTTTTTGTTATAAGATAAGGGTAACAAAGGAGCACACAGTCCACCTGATGGTAAGTGGTTGCTGTGGCCCATAGACATCTACATTTATCCTCGATTACGAATTAAAATGCGTTGTCATTCGTGAGCACTAAGATAGAATGCCTCGTTTTCAGAAAAAGGGTCTCCGGTTCTCTACACTCGCCATACGAAACACAGTAGTGTTAAGCTGCTATTTTACGCTGGTATTCTGTGAGCGCGTCGTCCTTCCCCGGTCGAGCCGACGCATTCGTGCTACAACTATACTACTAATATAGTTGCAGCATGGCACTACCACGTATTAGTTTACTTTACAAGCTCAGAAAGAGAGCAACAAAGAGAAATAGTAAGGAGTCTATCATAACCATGGACGGCCTTTTTACGAAGTAAGCTCAAAGAAAGAAACTAACCCTTATCCATTTTCTTTTTCTCATCCACAACGGATTTCGTCCAATAATTATTCTCCAAACATTCTGCACAATTGTTTGCGTCAAAACTTGTACTGGCAACTACGTCATCGTTCGTTTGTAAGTCACCCAACACATTCGGCACGGACCCGATTGTGTTCGGCAAACTTTCCTTGTTACTGTTCGCGGTGGATCTCATACTGTCAACGTTTGGCGAAAATGCGCAAGGCTCGCCTAAACATTGGCTAGATCGCGTGTTTGTCGAACATTTGTCACAGGCAATATTATTTAGTGCAACGGACGAGTCGTATTTAGGTTTGGATATTTGCATCAGTTCTATTATATTGTTCGAAGTTGATTCAGGCTGCAATCATTCGCAAATATATGTATCCAAGTTGACCGATATATTTTGTAATATATGGTTGTTTGGCGTAAGAGAAATATTTTACACTGGGCGTGAAAGAGACAGTTATACCGCAATCATACAGAAGCCATGAGAAATCTTCTGGCATTTGCCATAAAACACCAGATATCACACATATTACTAAATATTTAAAATACTATATTTAAAAAAAACAATAATAAAAAAAAACCTAATAACTTAATTATCATACAGGCCTACTCCCCGTGTTATCGTGCCAAGAACGCTGGCTATACTTAGCCTTTGAGCGAGAAAAGAACTAGCCCTCTTATCACAAGCAGCAACGACCAGCCGCGGGTGGTGGACCCCACGGACCGACAGTCTCTACAGCAAATGGCACAAATATATAGTCATCTCTCAGAGACTCATATTTGCGCCACTTACTCAGTTCAGCTGCCTCTGATGCCGCCCCGGCTCTAAACGAGGTACCCTTGAGATGAGAGGCCGCCAAAGTGGCTTACGCAAGTAGCATCCCACACTAAGGTTTAAGATAAATATAAATAATAACGTCCTCCAGACCGAATTTCAGTCACGGCGGCCAGCCGCAACGGAGACTAGCCATCGGCGCAGGACAGGACTATAGTGCACGAGTGTGTGCGCAAGCACAGGTGCACTCTCTATTCTCTCACTCTCATAGTCGACGGCATTAGTCGGACGGCAATGCGACTGCCATATAAATATAGAATGTAAGTAAAATAGAAGGGTCCGTATGTAATACAGAAATAACTGGTTCTGTAAGTTAAGGAGGCTATTTTATACTACTAAGACGCGAAAACCATTTTTAAGATTTTTGTCTGTCTGTCTGTCTGTTCTATTGTGAATCTATTGTGATAAAACTTCATGAACAGGTAGAAACCAATGCCAGGAGTGTTGTAGATTATGTTTCAATCGAACAAAAATGATAATTTTTGGTGGAAACGAAAAACCGATTAAACAAGTGGTAATATTAAAAATTTTGTACAACCGACTTCAATATAAATAAAATGAGAACATCATCAATGTAGTCGAAGTCAATTAAATACGCATTATTAAGGATAACTCAAAAACTACTTGTCAGATCTTGATCAAATGTATATGGGACCACATGAGAAGCCGCCAGCTTCCAAATAAAAAAGAATCATCAAAATCGGTTCACCTAGAAAAAAAGTTTTGAGGTAACACATTAAAATAAATATAGTCGAACGGAGGACCTTCTCATTTTTTAAAAGTCGGTTAAAATGGCTGTACTGTTCAGGATGGCAATATATAGTATTTTATAATATGTATGTATAGATGTATAGATTAATGGTACGTCCCATTTAGTCCCGCGGGTGTCGTAGGTAGCGAATTCAAAAAAAAAAACAGAAATATCTAAAGGTCTCAATTAGAGGACAGTATTATCAGTACAAGGTTAGTAGTATGAACAGTCTTAGAAAGAAGTTCAGCAGTGTACCTAACCATAAAGCTCGGTGGAACGAAAGACTACAAATAATGATCTTAAAAAAATTTTTATAAAAATACTATAATACAGAACTACAATACAAGAAACAACAATACGCCGATAAAAACCAACCTTATTGTAAGTGCAAGTAGAGTTAATATCGTCTGTAACTAATAGGAAATTACGACTTACTACTAAAAACCACAAACACATAAAATGCGACCTTATTGTTAAGACAAGTAGATCCAATTTCGTCTTCGTTCATTTCATGTTTAAGTGAGTGACAGGGTCTTCCGGATGAGTGGGATAAAGGTGAGTTACCACTAGACAAATTGCCGAGTCTCTAAAGAGGAAATGATGGGATGAGTTATGAATAAGGAGGGACTAAGGAATACTGTGCATGTCCTGGTCTCTCTCATATACAGAATGGAACAATAGTTATATGCGCTATTGCAGCTGTATTATGGTTGTAGCATGAATGGTTCGACTCCACCGGGAAATTAACACTCTCACACAGAATACTAGCGTAAAATAGCAGCTAACTTCCGATGTGTTTCAAATATACGTCACAAGAAAATTAAATTTTTCACTTTTTGTTCCAGTCTGTATACGTCAGAAGCACAAAAAAGAAAAAAACAAAGGGACACTTTTTGTACCAACTGAATATTTTTGTTACAGCCTGTATACGTCAGAAGCAAAATTAATACCCAAACAGGTGTCGGGGTAATGCACCTGCTAAGCCTGCGATAAGTTACATGTCCAGCAGTAGACAGTATAAAGGCTCATATTGGTATAATATACAAATGTGTCTTTATCTTAGTGTCAGTAAATCCTGATATCTTACTAAAATTTGAACGACAGCGACGTGGTCGCAGACAGGTGACACTATTTGTTCCCATCTGTACACGTACAAAATAAACGTTAATCAGCCGGTAACACTTTTTGTAACATTCTGTATATGGCGTCAGGGACTGTGACCTAAAATACACCATAAATCTACGACTGGTAAGGTTCATTTCCAGCAATGGACTGTATAAAGAAGCATATTAATATATAAAAAAGTGTACCCTTTAGTTTCAGTATATTCTCATAGCGTTTTTGCCGAAATTTGAACAGCAAGAACAATTGTCAAGGAAGGATAATATTGATATTCGTTCTTCGGATGGCGATATCTTTAAGATAATTGTTACATAAACATTTAAAATCTATATTAAATATAACAACCCGAGTTACATTTCCACAGGTACCAATAAAATTGTTAATTGCAATTATAAGTATCGATTTACTAGGTTCTTGCCGGTGAAGGAAAACATCGTGAGGAAACCGGCATGACTGTAAAATTTTTCGTCGAACAAATTGCTCAATAATTCTCGCAAACGAAAGAAAACCGTTTCGTAGTTGTGGGACATCATATATAAGCTGTATTTTTATTATACTTTAACATCAAATAGAAGAGCTTTACACACAGACTATCTACGATGTAATTTAAGTCCAAGGAAGTCAAACATAAAGTTGATATTAAAATAAACAATTTATTCACCTTATCGACTTCCGTGTCAAACTGTTCGTTCGTTGCTCCCTTTGATAGGACTCCTTTCTCCATTAGAGTGGCTCGTTTCGCCGCCAAGTACAACGAGCTGAAAGAAAGCATGACACAACATGATGATGAAAGTCGAAGACAAGAATGTAAGAATCCACTACCCCAGATCATCCTGTGGGTGTCGTAAAGGTGACAAGAGGGGAAACAAATCAAGAGGTAGGCAGGGCAGCGTCTTCCTAATAACGACTAAAATTAAAAATATAAACTGCGGGAGCCAACCCGCTTGCCAAGCGTGGCAACTATGACAATATCCCCTAGGACTTTAATAGGCTGCAGTGGATGTATGTGTAGAAGATAATCTACTAGGAGCACATGACCCACTGAGAGGTGAACTTTTCAAATCAACAGTAACATTACAACTATGGCAAACATGTACCCTATGATTGGAATCTATGGGGCCTATGTTGAGCAGCGGACTTTAATAGGCTGTAAGGGATGGATGTATAAAAGATAATCTACCAGGAGCACATGGCCCACTGAGAGGTGAAATTTTCAAATCAACAGTAACATTACAACTATGGCAAACATCTAACCTATGATTGCAATCTATGGGGCCTATGTTGAGCAGCGGACTTTAATAGGCTGTAAGGGATGGATGTATAAAAGATAATCCACCAGGAGCACATGACCCACTGAAAGGTGAAATTTTCAAATCAACAGTAACATTACAACTATGGCAAACATCTAACCTATGATTGCAATCTATGGGGCCTATGTTGAGCAGCGGACTTTAATAGACTGTAAGGGATGGATGTATAAAAGATAATCTTACCAGGAGCACATGACCCACTGAGAGGTGAAATTTTCAAATCAACAGTAACATTACACAACTATGGCAAATAATCTATGGGGAAGGCCTATGTTTAACAGTAGACTATAGGCTGTAGCAGTACGTGAGCCTTACATATATATATATATATAGGAAGATTTCGCTTGATCGTCACACTTGACACATAATAGCTTTACCAGCAGTACCATACAGCCTTTGACGGTGCTACCATTTACCGGTTTGGATATTTTACGCCTGGCTCAACGGGATGATTAATAGAAAGGCGTTACTTTGTGGAAAGCTATTAAATGTTAAAATTAATCAGCTATAGAAGATAAAAATTATGTGTTTCATATAGTTTGAAGAGCACGTTCCGCCCTCCCTCAATTGCGTTCACCATTCCCGTCACCACTATCCTCAACACCACTACACTAGAAAAGACACACTACCATTGATAATACGACGTTTTGCGCCTCTACACGAGGTGAAGTAGACTCAGCGGTGGCTTACCGCTAAGTCTTAACATACCTAAATGAGGGAGGGTGGGAGGAGCTCTTGAAACTAGGTAAGATAAATCATTTTTATTTTATTTTTAGGCTGATCTTAGCTATTTGATTTTAACATCTTAGGGTTGGTTAGACAGCCATCTAATTTTTTGGCCTTTCCCATAGACAGCCAAACAGACAGTCCCAAAGACAAATCATGATACGAAATGGGGTGATGAATTCCTTACGCCATTACAACATTGTGATGACAGAAATAATTTACATGGTAGAGCCATGCTGCAGCTATATTATGGTTGTAGAACGAATGGGTCAATTCGACAGGGGAAGGACCACGCTCTCACAGAATATCAGCGTAGAACATCAGCTCAATGCGGTATGGTGAGCGTAGAGAACCGGAGAACCTTTTTACTTTAAACGAGGCATTCCATCTTAGTCGGTTAGTTCATCGAGGATAGACGTAGATGTCTATGGACCACGGCGTCCACTTACCATCAGGTGGACTGTGTGCTCGTTTGTTACCCATATTCTATAAAAAAAACCTACCGTTTAACGGTGAGATAATAGAGCTCCGTGATCGCCCGCACCGAGTAATCTGGTATGAAAGTGTGACGCAGCATGGAGTCCATATTGATGTTCTGGAGGGAGCCCATCGCTGAAGGCGTCGGGGACTCGGCTGGAATAGATAAAGAGATTAGCACCTGATATGTTATACGTGTATGAGGAAGCTTAAAGTGTCTCCCACACACAAGCGGCTTGCGGTGCCGGCTTACTGCGAGCCGCGGATCTAGCCGCTACAACAACACACCACCGCGGTCGCAGTGGCGGCCTGAAGCTCCATTCGCTGTGGTGTCTGTGCTACGATCGGACGTCAGTCAACGTGGCTAACCGTGACGATGTCATTTTATTCTAATTATATTCAGCAATATCATCCCATATTTTGTTTTTAATCCTAATGATTTTGTAATCAAGGTCTTCTTTTTCAATTTTGCACTGTTTCTATTAAAATCTCTGTATTTAGCGCCATTTTGCACGCGGTACACGCGGCCTGTTGTAAAAATTTGCAACAAACCGCGCTGCGGCCAACGGCCATCGATAGAGGCCGCACGTTCGCTGACAGGCGGTGGGGGCGGGACAGGCGGCCGCGGCCAGTTGTATTCACTTGCAATGTAAGAGAGTCTGCAAACCCATGCGGCCATGTCGCGGCCGCATGCCCCGCCCCCAACGCCTGTTAGCGAACGTGCGGCCTCTAGCCTCTCAAGTTTCTCCGCATGATGATTCGAAATGGTGATTTCGTAGTCAACAGTCATTAGCGATCGTAGATATTCAACTTGGCCTGGTCTACTGCAGTAATAGTTGACCCATATAAATATCAGCTTTCAAACATTAATTTTTGGTCCAAACCACAATTCATCATCATCATCATTACAGTCCTTCACAAGTCCACTGCTGAACATAGACCTCCCCAAAAGTAATGCCACAAAGTACGGTCCTGAGCCACCTGCATACATCGACTTCCTGCACGTCTTACGAGGTCGTCACTCCATCTAGTGGAGGTTCGCTCTACACTTCGTCCGCCGGTAAGAGGCTGCCCTTCGAGAACCTTTTTTGCCCATCGGTTGTAGGTTCTTCGAGCTATATGGCAAGCCCATTGCCAATTCAACTTACTACTTATTAACTAACAATATCTTGAAGTCTTCCACTATGCTTGGATTCAATACAGACTTAATTTTATTAATTATGGGTTTGCAAAGCAAATTATTATTATGCCCAGCCATCTTCACCATTGAAATAAGGATATTTCGTAATTTTAATAGCCTCACGAATTGTGGTAGAGACATACTGCAGCTATATTAGTAGCATAGTTGTAGCAAGAATGGGTCGGCTCGACCGGGAAACGACCACGTTCTCACAGAATACACTGCTGTGTTTCGTATGGTGAGTGTAGACAACCGGAGACCCTTTTTACCGGAAACGAGGCATTCTGTCTTAGTAGTCTTAGAAATTTTCAAATCAACAGTAACATTACAACTATGGCAAATATCCCCCATATGAGGCAATCTATGAGAGAGGCCTATGTTCAGCAGTGGACTTTAATAGGCCGTAATGGATGTATGTATTAAAGATAATCTACCAGGAGCACATGATTCACTGAGAGGTGAAATTTTCAAATCAACAGTAACATTACAACCATGGCAAATATCCCCCCTATGAGGCAATCTATGGGGGAGGATAAGTTCAGCAGTGGACTTTAATAGGCCGTAATGGATGTATGTATTAAAGATAATCTACCAGGAGCACATGACTCACTGAGAGGTGAAATTTTCAAATCAACAGTAACATTATAACTATGGCAAATATCCCCCTATGAGGCAATCTATGGGGGAGGATAAGTTCAGCAGTGGACTTTAATAGGCTGTAACGGTAACAAAATATAATAGAAGGGACAATCCTGAACATGTTTACAGATTGCAAACTTCCCTGTGCGTCGATTTTTCACATGGGATATATTATGATATGACGTAATTTTGGTTAAAGGAGTAGCACCTTTCACTTACCTACGCCAATGTTCTGAGTCAACGCCTGCACCCCAAAGTACGTGAAGGGTCCAGCTTCGAAGACGAGGTTCTCGCGGCCCACCGTCACTTCTACGCGACCTTCGAGTATCAATACGAAGTAGTCCACCTGTGATCAAGCATTCCAAAATAAAAAAAATTGTGACCAACGAGGACACGGTCCACCTTATGGTAGGTAAATGCCGTAGCGCGTAGACCACACACACTTTTCTTCTACCCTCGAATAAGAAAAGTAAAGTGAAGTTACAGCCTATATACGTCCTACTGAGAGTTAACCCTCTCCGAAATGAGATTAACCCTCGAATAAGAATCAAAATGTAAATACGTCGTCACCCCCATAGGACTAAGATGGAATGCCTCGTTTCCAGTAAAAAGTGTCTCCGGTTCTCTACACTCACCACACGAGAATACAATAGCATTAAGCTGCTATTTTACGCTGGTATTCTGTGAGAATGTGGTGCTTTCTTGGTCTAGTATGGTGAACATTATTGGGGGACATTACTGGAAAAGAGGCATTCCATCTTAGTCCACAGGTGAATAGATGTAATGTTTTTTTTATAACTGGCTTTACGGCTCTGGGTTCTAGCCCTTCTGAGCCTGAAGTGACAATGTATAATTATCCCTCATAGTACACTGCTTCACAATATGTTGATACGTCACATTGTGTAGCCCTTGGGAAATTTTGACGGCAACGAGCCAGCAGACAGCTGACGGTTGGCGATGGTATCTCAAGGCGTCAAAGCAGACAGTCACTGTATCTTGAGAATCACATCGCCATCAGAGCACTTGTTTCACAGTTTCCACTAATAGTTCACATGCGCAGACACTTAATACACAAAATCGCACCACTTTTACATATCAAAGTCCACTTCAAACCATTATTTAAACAATGATACAGGAGCTGCAATCCGCCGCCGGTCAAGTTCCCGCCAAAACTTCCAAGATGTAGATGTTTGACAGTATCCACTAATTATCAGGCGGACTGTGTGCTCGTGTGTCACCATTATTCTATAAAAAAAAATTGAAAATGTGTGCGCCCAGCGGTGAACTTTTACAGGCTCATAAAGAAAGAAGTGGGCTGTATTCTAATTTTCTTCTGTTCTCTGTTGCAGTGAACTAGTCAGAACCAACTCACCGGCTTGCCCTGCTGGTAGACGTAAGTGACGGGGTCCCGTTTGTTCTTGTTCTTGACCTTGATGTGCTGGATCACGTCCTGCTTCAGAAGCCGCCGGAGCACCGTCTCCGAAACGGTGTCCGGCCGGAACGCGTCCACGCCTGCGGGATTAATGTTGGAATTCATTAATTGACCACGTCATTTATCTGGTGGCCGTAAGCGCGACTACTGATGTTGCCGGGCCAAAATCAATTGTTTGGTTTTTCTATCAATAAATTCTCAGTAGGAGCCCAGAGTCAGGATCATGGCGGTGTCTCACCACCGTGCTTCGGAAAACACGTAAGCCCGTTGGTCCTGCGCCTGATCTCTGTCCGCTCGTGTCGGTTTACCGTCCCATCGGACTTTGAGAGTGAGAGCATAGAGAGTGCACCTGTGCTTGCGCATACACTCGTGCACTATAATCCTGTCATGTTCCGGTCGCCATGACAATTTCAGAATATTGAAACATCCTGAACTAAATTAAATTGTAACATTTTATTACATAATCATCATCATCATTACAGCCCTTCACAAGTACACTGATGAACATAGGCCTCTCCCAAAGAATGTCACAAAGCACGGTCCAGAAACACCTGCATCCATCGACTTCCTGCTCGGTTACCAGGTCGTCACTCCATCTAGTGGGGGGCAGCCCTACACTTTGCTTACCGATACGAGGCTGCCACTTGAGGGCTACATGGCCGGCACATTGCCAACTTCAGCTTACTAATCCGTTCTATATTAATACATATGTACACACACACTCGTACTAATAAAAGCGTGTTCCTTAAACTGAAGTTTGTTCCATGAAAAATAACTAGACATAAAAATTTTCCAAAGCAGGGAAGCTCTAACAAGCAACACCAGTTCGTGGCACATTTGGCAGCCACGGACCGACCCCCTGCTATACTCACTGGTACTTAAAAATTGGAAGGTGGCCAGCGTGAGCTGCGGCGATATGTGTATGCGTTGGTTCTCGTGGCGTTCAGCGAAAGCGGCGAAGTCCTGCAACTTATTTTGCGGACGGTTCCTGCGCCTTTTCGTACGGTTGTCCACTGCGAACGGTATAAAAAAAAAACAACATTAAAACTGTTGGTCTTTCGAGCCGGATAGCAGACTACTTTGGTGGATTAAATAACTATTATTCTTCATAAAAGCAATAACTATATTCATACTTTTTTTAATTTTATTTTGTTACGTTAAATGTTCTAAAATACAGAAAACGTGAAACGTGAAAACGGTGAAATCAAGTACATCTATACAAATAAATAAAATTGAAGTGTCTGTTTGTAATGTCAAAATTACAGTTTTTTACTAAACGCATATGAAAGCAAATACGATATTTATAACTAAAATACAATTTTTAAAATTTTTGTCTGCCTGTCTGTCTGTTTGTTCCCGCTAATCTCCGAAACGGCTGGAACTGGCTGGACTGACGGGACTTTCACTGGCAGATAGCTGATTTCATAAGGAGTAACTTAGGTTACTTTTATTTTAGAAAAAGAATTAGGGTTTCGCGCAAAAACATAAAACCCTAACACGCGAGCGAAGTCGCGGAGAACAGCTAGTCTATATAAATAAATAAAATTAAAGTGTCTGTTTGTAATGTCAAAATTACAGCGTTTAACTAAATGCATATGAAAGTATAAACGGTACTTATAACAAAAATACACTTTTTTAAATTTTTGTCTGTCTGTCTGTCTGTTTGTTCCGGCTAATCTCCGAAACGGCTGGACCGATTTTGACGGGACTTTTACTGGCAGATAGCTGATTTCATAAGGAGTAACTTAGGCTACTTTTATTTTAGAAAAAGAATTAGGATTCCTCGCAAAACATAAACAACACCCTAACACGCGAGCGAAGTCGCGGGGAACAGCTAGTAATATATAATTTCGGTTCAACAATTTTTGATGGCTTAGTTATTTTAAATCTTCTGTATGCAAATCTAATGTAGTAAAAGGAAACCTAAAGAAGAACGGACGAATATTCTACTAAAAATTCACTTATAATATTTAGGTCCTTTAAGCCGGATACTCACTGAATACATCAGTCTCATCGACGATTTCCGCCTGGATCATCTCTTCAATGACATCCTCCAGGGTGACCAAGCCTATCGTTTCATAGAACGGATCGCCTTCCCCTTCGTTATTGATGCGATGTACAAACGCCATGTGACCTTTGTGTCCTAATAATTCAATTAATTGGTAGGATTATTATTAAGTTCTTTTTTTTGTAGAATAAGGGTGACAAAGGAGCACACAATCTACCTGATGGTAAGTGGATGATATAGCCCAATAGACATTTACATTTATCTTTGATTAGCGTCCTGAGGACTAAGATGTATTGCCTCATTTCCAGTAGAAAGAGTCTCCGGTTCTCTACACTCACCATACGAAACACAGCAGCATTAAGCTGCTATTTCACGCTGGTATTCTGTGAGAGCTTGGTCCTTTCCCGGTCGAGCCGACCTATTCGTACTACGTTTGAACGAAACACTAAAATTAATAATTGTACTTTTTCTTCTTCATCAGCCCAGAAACATTCTCAGTTGAACATGGCCATCACCCGTTGGAATGGTATGGCTTAGTCTTACACCTTGACATTACTCTCTATCGCGAATGTAAATATTTTACGCTTGACGTAAACGAGGTAGTTATACCGCTATTTATCGAAAGTCATCAGATCTGTCTTAAGTATTACATAATCTCCAAACACCCACAGGAGGAAATGGGGTCACTGAAAATAATGAAGCATTTGAGGCTATTTAATTTTCACTATAGTATGAAGGATATTCCTGCAAGACATTCCGACATTCAGACATGCAGGAAGTCAATGGATGCAGGTGGCTCGGGACCGTGCTTTGTGGCATTCCTTAGGGGAGGCCTATGTTCAGCAGTGGACTTGTGAAGGGCTGTAATGATGATGATGAAGGATATTCCTTGTCACTACTTAGAGACACTTGAGGTATCTCGAAGGCTGGCAACGAAAGTTTGTTTTCTGTCAGCAGTTACAATGAGGGCTAGTAATCATTCGTTCACCAGATGTCGCGAGTTGAGACTGAAGTGAAGATTTTTGTTTTTTGTTTTTGTTTTGTCATTTAATTTAGAAGTTTAAAAAAAGCGTTTAGCGTTTCCTAGTGTAGTATATAAATACACAAAATAATGTTTCAGTGTGTTGCTACTTAACTTTTTTTTTCTACTTTTAGGGATACCTGCAGTTTGTTGTATTTATTTCTAGTCTAATTAATATAAAATATAACTAATATTCCAGAATGAAACAAACTCTTCCATTTAACAAACAAATTAACTTCCTCACTATGTAATCTATCAAATATCATATAATCACATCATTAGTGGCGCCGCCCTGGCGGCAAAAAGTCGGGACGTTTTAGGGAAATAAATATATTTAAGGGACATGTGGAGTCCGCCAACACGTATTCTTCTCTGACAAAGGGTGTCAAAAAGGGCGGAGGGATGTCTGCTCTAAAATTCTCTCAGTAATAAGACCTCTTCTATTTACACTTCGGAAAGTCAATCCCACCATCGACGAACCTCACCTTCCTTGAACTGTTTGAACATGATGTCCAACGTGACGTCCTCGAAGACGAAGTTGCACGGGTTCTGGTAGTACTGGCACAGCGTCTTCAGCGGCGTGTTGTCGTCAGGGTCCACGAAGGCCAGGTCCTTGATGAAGAGCACCGTCACGATGTTGCCGCGGCTGCCCTCGTACACCGGTATGCGGGAGTAACCTACAATGTAAAAACTTTTTTTTTCAGTCCACCTGATGGTAAGTGGTTGCTGTGACCCATAGACTAATGATGCAACAGAAGTGTCAAAACGAAAGAAGTAGAAACGGACACAGAAATCAAAAATAAATTTTAGCAGAAACTGAAACGGATGCGGAAGTGTAAATACTATAAAAAAGTACAATTTTTTTATAAATATAATTTTTTATTAAATTAATATTCAAAATTAAGTAGCGGTAAGTTAGCAAGCTGTTCGAGCATCTTACATATGTGTAAGACCAGTACTGATAAATAATTGCTTATTGGTGACGCTTCTTGGAGGAGCTGATAAATATTGGCGTACTACCAGCGAAAGATTACGATGTTTGTGTCATTTCCATTTCATTTTCACCACATAAGTACTTCTGAAGGTGTCTTTTTTATAAGATAGGGTGACATACGAGCACGATGTCCACCTGATGGTAAGTGGTTGCTGTGACCCATAGACATCTACATTTATCCGCAATAAAGAATGAAAATGTAGATGCGTCGTCACCCGTGAGGACTAAGATGGAATGCCTCGTTGCTAGCAAACAGGGTCTCCGGTTCTCTACACTCACCATACGAAACACAGCAGCATTAAGCTGATATTTTACGCTGGTATTTTGTGAGGGCGTGATCTTACCCCGGTCGAGCCGACACATTCGTGCTACAACTATACCACTTATATAGCAGCAGCATGGCTCTACCACGTAATTAAGCTTTAGCCGGCTATAAATTATGTTAAATACTAACTGTCCCCGCGGCTTTGCTCGCGTGAAATCCGCTTTTACATTTCTGTAGTGTGTCCTGTCTGTACGTTGCAAACATTCTCATCAATAGTTCAATAGTTTTTTTACAGTGTTTCATGAATTCAGAAATAAGTATTAATAATAACTTTTTAAATTGATACATCACTTATGACCAGAATAGTAATAGATATGAAACTTTCATTGGACGCCTATCAGTTTCCTGTATGTATTAGATAAAAATTACGTAGAAAAGTTTATGGTGTAATAACTTATAGTTGAAATAATTAAAAATTTAACTGATTTCAAAAATAGGAGGAGTTGTAATGTTACCCGAAATCTTTGTCAATTAAGAACCAATTTAATGATGCTTTTTCTACCGACTTCAAAAAGGAGACGGTACTCAATTCGACCTCATAACTTTTTACTGGGTGAACCGATTTTGAAGATTGTTTTTTTATTTGAAAGCTGGTGCTTCTCATGTGGTCCCATATTTGATCATGGTCTGACCAATAGTTTTTGAGTTATTCATAATAATTTATATTGAAGTGGGTTGTACAAAATTTTTCAATTATAAATTATTAGGCATTCCATCTTAGTCCTCACGGGTGACAACGCATCTACATTTTGATTTGTAACAGAGGATAGATGTAGATGTCTATGGGCCGCAGCAACCACCATCAGGTGGACTGTGTGCTCGTTTGTCACCCTTATCTTATAAAAAAAAAATATTATTGCATAGGTTATCCTACATTTCTTCAAAACAGGTTAAGGAACGCTATGTGTCTCTAACCTCTCTCTCTTCCTTCTTTTATTTATGGTCACCATCTACCACGTAAAATATGTTGTGTTCAGTTGTAGTTCATAAGTTGGTATCCTTTCTTATTAAGTGCACGCTACCCGTTAAAAAAAATTTTTTGTGGGTTATCTGGAAGAGACTCCTGTGTCTGTGTGATCTATAAGGCTGCCTTTTGTTTTTACCCTCAATTTTTGTTTAGTTGTGTAATAGCAATCTTTTCTTGGTCTCTTTACTTTTTTTGCACTTAAAATTGCAATATACAATTTCATCGGTGCCGGCGGTGATCGAATTCGGGTTGCTCGTGTAATACTGTGACGAGCGCTAACCATCTGAGCTACCACGGCTCTACCACGTGCTCGGCGGTGAAGGAAAATATCGTGAACCGTGAAATGTCTGAGAGATATGAAAAAAAAATATTTCGAAGACATGTGAAGTTCGCCAACACGCATTGGGGCAACGCGGCGGATATTTCGTTGCCCTAAAACCCTCTCAAATATGAGAGGAGGCCTGTGCCTAGCAGTAGGACGTATATAGGCTGTAACTTTACACTTTCCTTGATGTACAATAAAGATTACTGTATTATTTTGTATTATACTTCAAGGGTGGTCAAAAATTCATTTAAAGAAAAATTCACCTCTGAGGACGCAAAACAGGCGATAATGTTTTTAATGTAACTATTTAAACGACGTTATAAGTAGTGGCACGAAAGTCTAGCGGTGACCGTTATTGCGCATAAGTCGCGCTGATTGGCTTGTGCGTATCGTTCGCACGCGCTGATTGGCTCTACAGTCGCGTTCGTGCAATTCAATTCGTGCGCGTCACCTCCACGTATCGTTCAGCGCTTGACTTACGTGCCGCGACTTGTAATTGGTAAGTTCAGTTTGACATACGGATCTATTTACACTTCGACAAGTACAGTAGCGAGTTTAGTTACAGGTCAGTAGACAATAAACGGTTAAGTGGGCAGTAGCGTTCAAATATGTTCGTGGCGAGTTTAGTTAAAAAAAGTACAATTTTAAATTTTGAGGGTCGAACGCGAACACGGCGTTCTGTCAACTTATGCACTAAACTAAATTCGCTCGTTCACTCGAGCGGAGAGTTTAGTTGCGGATAGCGGGAGACGCGCGGGAGGGCAACACTTCAAACTTAACTCGCCGAAAAATAGCTCGGTCGGCTATCCCGTTTATTTTTTTATTTATTTATTTAAACTTTTATGTAATTAATAGAATCAGGCGTTACTTTGCGGAAATCCATTATATAAAAGCTTTTAGAAAAAATTTACTTCGCAAATATCCGCGTTATAAAATAAAATGATGTGTCTTACCTAGTATGAAGAGCACCTCTCGCCCTCCCTCAATTGCGTGCACATATTGACAGACTACGAGAGTATAAGACGTGTTTATTTTCGCTCCGTTAATTTTAAATCTAAAGTGCAGTAAATTTTAGTTGCTATAGCATGTGTTTATAACATTATTTTCGTTAAAAATTGCTCTTTCCAATGGTGAAATCAGAATTGTAAAACACAAAGGGAATCGTAAGATATAAGTGAAAATATTTCAATTTTTTTTTGTAACGTACTTTGACGCTGACCTACGATAACACGCATCGAGCCCGCTTCGCTTGCCTCCGTGCTGTGTTTAGTCACTACTTGAACGTCGCCGTGCTACATTCAGGCGGTCGAGTTGTAAAGTTAATATATTTTTATATTATATTATTTTTTGCTATTAAAAATGAATGCTTGTAATGGCGGTTGCAACAAGCCTCTGAAGGCTAATGAAAAGATTTCCTGCTCTCAAACTAACTGCAAAAAACAATTTCATTAATTTTGTGTTCAACTGGCAAGTGCTAAAAAGCCGACTAACTGGAAATGCCCTGACTGCATTCAAGAAATGTCATCAAATCAGCGTAATAAAATCAAAAATTATACACCCGGTAAGAAATCTTTATCTAAAGATATCAATGAATCACTCGACGAACGTCAAAATGTAACCTTTACTCGGGGTAATACTTTAAATAATAGCTTCGTTGAAGAAACTGTCAATCTGCGGTCCGCTGTCAGAAATATTTTGCATGAAGAAATAAGAGATATTGTACGAGCAGCAATAAGCGAAGAGTTTTCCATATTAAGAAAGGAATTACGCAGCTGTGAAGATTCTTTAAGCTATTTGAATAATAAGTTTGAAGAAATGAAAAATAATGTTGAGGCCTGTGTGGAAATGAATAAAACAATCCAGCTAGAAAACAACTTATTGCAGCGCAAAGTCAATGATTTGGAATCTAGGTTGTCTGTTATAGAGCAGGACTCGAGGCAAAATAATATAGAAATTCATTGTCTACCAGAGCACAGACAAGAGAACTTAGTTAACACTCTTATGCAAATCAGTAAAGTAGTTAGTTTTCCTCTTACAGAAACTGACATTGTTGCCTGTAATAGAGTTCAAAAACAAAACCCAGCCTCAAAAGTACCCAAAACAGTTATATGCAGATTTGTCAGTAAATTAAAACGCGACAACTTACTTGCAGCTGTATACAAATATAACAAGTCTCATCCCAAAGCAAAATTGAACACCAAACTTTTAGGTTTTGGGGATGTTGAATCAGCCGTCTACATCAGTGAACATCTCACCCAAGCTAATAAATCACTGCATGCTGCAACGAGAATCTGGGCGAAAGAGAAAAATTACAAATATGTATGGATAAGAAATTGAAGAATTTTTGTTAGAAAAGACGATGAACATCCAGCAAAAGTGATATTACACCAGTTTAGTTTGAAATCTTTAAATTAGATTTTATATCTTTTTAGCAACGGTCATTGTTTTTAGTTTTAAAATTTACTCTTAACATTTATTACCAAAACATCCGCGGTATGCGGACTAAATTACCTGATGTCTTTTTGGAAGTTAGCGCTAACAATTTCGATTTAATCGTATTAACAGAGACTTGGCTTAACGATAGTATATTTGATAGTGAAATTTTCGATAGTAGGTATCAAGTATTTAGGAGGGACAGATCATCCAACACTTTTAATGAGAATAATGATGGAGGTGGTGTTGCTATCGCTGTGAAAAAGTCAATTAGTGCTTATAGAAACCAAAATTTTGAATCTCGTTGTGAAGATTTATGGGTAACCCTAGAGCTGGGTAACTATAGACTCTATGTTTGTTCAGTTTACTTACGTTCTCCTCTAAATCATCTCAAGCATTTTACTGAAAATGCTGGTAATGTCATTAATAATACATGCAATGATATTCTTATTTTCGGAGATTTTAATCTGCGTGACATTGTTTGGACTCCTTAGCAATCTCGATAATATCTTCGGTTATGAATTCGTAGATTTTTTGTCTAGTTATGATCTAAAGCAATATAGTCAGATCTCTAATCACCAGGGCAAAATTCTCGACCTCGTGCTGAGTAACACAATCTGTGATATTTCCGTTAAAAAATCAAACAGTATAATTTCTCGAATAGACAACTATCATCCCCCAATTGAAGTAGACTTAGTTTTATGTAAAGCAAAAATGCTCTCTCCAAGACAAACTCCTAAATACAAGTCTTTTTAGCGAATTATGATAGTATACGAGCCCGTTTATCTGACCTTAACTGGACTTCGGAGTTCCAAAACTGTTCGACTGTTGATGAAGTTGTATCGAAGTTTTACTCTATTATAAAAAAAGTTATCACTGAAGTTGTTCCATGTCGCATACAAAACAAAAAATCATATCCTCCATGGTATACAACAAACCTCATAAAACTATTACGAGAAAAGGAAAAATCTCGTCAAAAGTTTAAAAAGTACAGCAATGATTTAGATAAATTTGAATACAATATCTTAAAAGTTAGGACTAAAACATTAATCAAAAAATGTTATGACAGATACATTGAAAATGTCGTTGACAGCGTGATTAAAAACCCCAAGTACTTTTGGACTCATATAAAAAATAAACGTAAGAATAATGGTCGTATACCGTCTAATATGAAATTTGGAGACAAAGAAGCTAACAATGGAGAAAAAATTTCCGACCTGTTTGCAGAAAATTTTGAATTAGTATATAAACCTATTGATATTAGTTTACATATAAACAAAATGGAAATACCAAAGTCTGCTTTCTCCATGGGGAATCTTTATTTAAATAATGACAGTATTGAGAAGTACTTAAAGGCTCTAGATATTACTAAGGGCGCCGGAAGTGATGGGATTCACCCCTTGTTTCTGAAGGAATGCGCAGTAGAGCTCACGATACCTTTACATATTATTTTTAATAGATCATTATCTGAAGGTATATTTCCGAAACGTTGGAAGGATGCAATAATTATACCATTACATAAATCAGGCGATAAAAGTAATATCTGCAACTACAGACCTATTAGTATTCTTCCAGTTTTAGGTAAAGTTTTTGAATCGTTAATTTGTCCTTATTTGACTTGGCATATAAAACATATTATAGCTGATCAACAACACGGATTTTTTAAAAATCGCTCTACTACATCCAATCTTATTACATTTGTTGACAGAACACTTACTAGAATGAGCTCAGGGAATGAAGTAGATTGTATTTATAATGACTTTAGTAAAGCGTTTGACACAGTAAATCATTCAGTTCTAATCAACAAACTACACACATTATTTGGCATACATGGATGCTTATTAGATTGGTTTGCTTCATATCTCACAGATCGAACACAAAGAGTAGTCATTAGCAGTTTTGTTTCTAGAGAAATTATCCCAACGTCTGGAGTTCCACAAGGCTCGCACCTTGGCCCCTTACTTTTTATTATGTTTATCGATGATATTAAGCACTGTATCCGTAACTCCGAATTTGAATTATACGCAGATGACCTAAAGATATCCAAAATTGTGAATAATAACACAGACCAAATTCAACTACAAGAGGATATAGATAGAATTACAGAATGGTGCCGGCAAAATAAAATGTCTCTCAATACAAATAAATGCTATCACATTAAATTCTCTCGAAAATTTAACAAATATAATAGTAGTTACAATATAAATGGTGTAGATTTAGCGAAAGTAGATGAAGTGAAGGACTAGGCATTGCTATTGACACTCAGATGCGATTTACTAACCACATTAACAATACCATACACAAATCATTAAGAATGTTAGCTTTTATTTTCAGAAACACCAAAGATTTTAAGTCGGTTTTAGCGTTAAAAGTTCTCTATTTTGCACTGGTTCGCAGTCATGTTGATTATTGTTCAGTCGTATGGTACCCGTCTTATCAAAACAATATTCAGCGTGTAGAAAGAATCCAAAAAAGATTTTTAAATAAAATATCTTATGTAAGTGGCGTTCATCGTACAATTCGCAGATACTCTGAAAGATTAGCGCATTTCGAAATTTTATCACTGGTGCAGCGAAAGAATTTGCTATCTATAAGCCTTTTACATAAACTACTTAATAATAAAGTGGATTGTCCATCCCTCCTATCACAAATTAACTTGAAGGTGCCCAGAATTTCAGCAAGGTTGTGTAATTTTAGTCCCTTTAGTGTAAATTTCAATAGCAAAAATTATGGTTACAACTCTCCTCTGTGTTCTATGATGAGAAAGTACAATGATATATTCGGTAAATGTAATATAGATCTCTTTAGTGATAGTCTGGGTTCCTTAAAAAAGAAAATATTTCTATACTACACTCAAACTGAAAATTAAAACTTTAAATTATACAACTTTAAATTATACAATGTTAAGCTTTCTACCAAATTATAATTTTACCTGTATTGCATAGAATAGTCTTTGTGTTTATTATATCATATTCTATTATCTGTTAATTTGATAACTAATTTTAAGTTTCATGTTTAAATGTTGTGCATACCTTTAAGTTAAATACATATATAGTATAATTTTGTTTATAACTGCAAATGTTTAATAATAATGTTTAGTATGTGTTTCGTTGGTAAGCCTAAATAAATAAATAAATCCCCGTCACCACTAATCCCAGCACCGCTACTCCCAACACCAGTACACTAGGCAAGACACACCACTTGTGTCAAGGCCCTTACGTGCAACAGCAAAAGATGCCACGTGGCTCTACCACCGTTAAAAATAGTGTAACTACATTTTAGTGTCTAAATAAATAATTTTAAACTTAAATTGACTTTGCTCTTCAAATAATGGTATGGTTTGCACACTTTTTTAATTTTTTGCGAAGTTAATTTTTTCTAAAAGCTTTTATAAACTTTTATGCACAAAAAGAAAAATCGTACATATGGCGGACTTATGCCTTAAGGCTTGCCCTCCCAGTCAACCATTAGGCTAAGCAGAGATAAACATATGAGAGGTAGAGAGGTAGTGCAGCAAAAGTAAACTAATAATGAGAATAAAAGGCAACCAATTTCAAAAAACCAGAATATATACATGTATATATATATATTCTATACATATATAATACAAATGTAAATATGTTACTGCATACGTACATATACATAAATTTACTTAAATACATTAAATTAATTAAGTATATATATCTATACCATGATAAATAAGGAAAATATGTGACGATAACATCATTCTTTAGGATAAAGCGTTAATTCACACTGGCAATGCTTTACTAAAATGTTCACGAACTTTGTTTTTAAAAAGAAACCTGGATGCTCTTTTAATGTCAATAGGTATTTTGTTCCAGAGTTTTATAGCCGTAAGAGCGAAAGAAAGGGACATATAACCAGATATATATCATATAATTACATATATCTCGTTCAATTTAACTGTTAATTTGATACTCGCCAGGATCGCAACTCGCTATTGTACTTGTCGAAGTGTAAATCGATCATAAGACAGTTTGACACAATCGAGTTAATTAAACATCTTTACTCACCTGATTTGATGATCTCCGACATGGTCTCGAAGTCGAGAACACTGGTGATGGGCAGCATGAACGCATCCTCCAGCTTCGTCATCACGTCCGACACGGTCTTCTTGCGGAGCTCTAGCGCACCGGAGATAATGTTCACCTCGTCCTTGTCCAGGTCGTTTATGTCTGTCGTCACCTTAGGACAAGAAGGGCTGCTTCAATGGGTTGGGCAAAGTCTAAATTATAGTCACTCCTGCACTTATTTTAGGGGGAATGTAAGAGATGTTAATTATTGTTGTGGTAATAAAAGCCAGCGCTGGTGAAGAGTGGAGAATATTGGGTGGGAAAAAAGAAAAAAAAAAACACAGACTATTAATGTTCGTCAAGGCAGAACAATAGACAATTATAAAATACCATCGATTCTTAGAAAATTCGTGTTATTTTTTTAATATAAGTTCCGACGCAGAAACTAATGCGCCTGAAACGGCACGAAATATCAATGACGTACTACGAGAGTCAAATAAGAATAGGAACGTCAATGACCTCGAATGACCGCGATCTGCCAACTGTCACTTGAAAAGTACGGCTTGCAAAGAAAATTAATTTGCGTATATTAATAACGTATTTGTTTTTCTTTATTTAACTGTGTTTTAGTATTACGAAATCTACTGAACTCATTATTATTGTTATAAATAATTTAAAATATTGATACCAGTCTGTGGAATATTTTAAATACCTATCTACATAAATCCAGCAGTGATGACAATGATGACTACTCAGACAGTGATACGGAGTTGAGCGAAATTGAAATGCTAGATTCCGATTAATACTTTTTCGTTCATGGTCCTTTTGTAAATAAATATTATTTCAAAAATATCTGTTTTGATCACCCTACCCAACTGGTTTGAATTGACAGCAATGACGTCACAATATGGCGCCAGGTTAGTCCTATTCTTAATTGAATCGCAAATTTAGCGTTAATGCGGAACCGGTTTGCACACGCGATCCTCTTTTTTTTTTATTTGCACACAGCCCTCCCATCATATCGTAACTACAAAAAAGGAAATTTTGACTCAAATTATTATCTGCAATGAGAAGTGGATGTTATTCAACAAACATAATTGTTCATCACAGTGATTAGATGAATTAACGTAACCAAGCCAAACATTACCCGAAACCAAATTTTAGATAATAATCATGGTTATAAATATATTGCAGAAGAAAACAAAACCCTAAAGAAACAAATGAACAGCTGATTTTGTAGGAAGAAAAATTCTGAAATAAAACACTTATTTGAATTTAGAATTCCAAGTCAAGCTATGTAGTTTTGTTTTGGCGGGAACTTGACTTAGAAATTGATTGCTTGCCTTGAATTAGATTTTGATACATAAAAGCGGTGCGTATTTGTGTATTAAATGTCTGTATCATATGGACTATTAGAGGAAACGGTGAAACAAGTGCTTCCATAGTAATGTGAACCTCAAGTTATTGTGTCTGATTAGGCGCCTTGAGCTACTATAGTCACTGACTGTCCGCTGACTGTCGTCAAAATCGCGAAAAAACTTCGCAATGTAACGCAAACACATATTGCGAAGAAGTTTTTAAACAAATCAATTAAGTATTACTTGGGATAATTTCATAATACTTGACACTAGCAAAAGTCCATTACCAAAAAAAGAAAACAATAGCTATTAAAGTTGAAAGTAGCCAATACAATAAAACGGCAATTTCACAGGTAATAACCTAACACGATAATCAAATTACAAGACTTCAGAATACATCGAAATAATAACAAATGCCGTGACATTATATGAAAAGCGTCACTAACAGACGTGCTAAATGTAGTTCAGGGACTACGTCTCTACGTAAATTTGACTTGATTTCTACGCAAGCCACCCAAGTTCAACTCAAAACAGTAGCAATGAACTTTGTTAATTTCAATTTATACTGCCGATTTTCCAGTAACATGTCTAAAAATATAATATGTCGCGTGTAAGTGGATATTTCGGCGCAGTGAGAAACTTCAAACAGTGAAGACTAAAAATGCATTGTTACTGAGAACTAAGATGGAATGCCTAACCCTTTAGACCGGAATATAGCAACAGGTGCACTGATAGAAGAGAGAAGAAATAGGAGGCTGATAGAGTTTGCGTGTAATTTAAAACTGCACGCGCCTCCATCATAACTAGTGGATTTCATCACGTCTAATTTAATAAAAAAGCTACTAATCTACTAAAACATTAAAAAAGGCGCGTAGATTTAAGTTTTATGATTTTATAATTAAACTAGCGTATCGCCCGGATTCGCACGGTTGATTTCTAGATCTCGACAACAGCGCCACCTACCGGGTCCAATTGTATATCTAAACCATTCTCAAATCAACTTAAACACACAAATAAAATTTCACCGAATCGATCCAGTCGTTTAGGAGGAGTTCGGTCACATGCACACGGAGAAATATATAAATATGACACAATCTACCTTAAATTTAAGGGAGGCGCATGCGTTTTTAAACGACTCGATCTCTATCGCCGTCTCATTTCTGCTGCTTAACGGTGCTTCTGATACTGTACTTCGGTCTGAATTCCATCTTAGTCCACAGATGTGTGCACGCAAATCTAGCATTCTTTGTTTGAAGTTACAGGATAAGGATCAAAAGGGCATTGCGCCGCACAAATTGCATTATAACACCTCGGAAATGAGAGAAAACCTTAGCCTACAAATATATAAATTGTAACATTAACTTTTTTATTTAACGATATTCAACTAAAACCAAACAATCAAGATACTTAGGAAAGACTGAAGCACAAAGTGAATAATAAAATTTGGGTATACTGACAACGAAAGGTGAAATAAGAAATCGTACATCGACTCGGACGTTAGTACTTCAAATCAGGGATACGTGCGCTTCGTCAGACCAAGGTATAAGGATTTCTTTGCGTTCTATAAATTATAAGAATTAATAAACAATACAAGACATGCTTCACTTGAATCAAGAGTCCAGGGCCAAATTTACGATATTCTGATGATATACCTACTTAGGTATTTTTTTTTTTAATGACCGTAGAAGAAAGTTAATCCCGGGGTTAATACGCTCCATGTTGTTGTGAGGTTGTTGTACGAAGCTTGTTCTATTTATGCAGAGTCGTTCAGAAATTTCAATAGCGTGATTTAGGCTTTCACTGGGTAAGATTTTCTTAGTAGTAGTAAGATTTTAGTTCGAACGAGTTGGCTTCGGTATACGCGAACATATGGAGTTTGACGGTTGGACGTGGAGCGCTATTTATTTTTATTTTATTCGGAACACCAACAGCTTTTTTACATTTCACATATTACAAAATTATAAATGTACATAACTATTGAAAGGTATTCGCATGGTACTATAAAATTCTATGGTACAAACAAGTTATCGAACACGGCAACATCTTTTGATACAAGTTTGTTTATTCAAGTATTCTAATTTAATTTACTTTTTGAAGTGAACACTTATTCAGCCACGTTGAGCGATTTTTAATAGGGGAATAACTTATGGGTTCGCGTCACCGATGACCTCGACATGCTCGTGACCTCACAAGCTTGTCTACTACGTATAGCGGCCTGTGTACATGTATACACATATATCATTGAGTTTTCATTTCTGTCGGCAGTCCTAATGGCTGCCTCTGTTTTTTTTTAGAATGTATATATTATTGTTCAGACTCGTTAATTGTATTACTATTTCAATTCGACAATTCTCACATGTGAACTTAGCTGTAGTGAGAAATAGTCCGTAATGTATTTTTTGAGCGTCCACAATATTTTTTTTAATTCTAATATTTAGAAACAAAAATATATGATTAGTGTAATCTCAGAATGACAATATCTTACAATAAAATAAAGACATATAATAAAAAATTGGATTGGAACATTGGCGGTTTTGTATATATATATATATTTTTTAAATACGAGCACAATGGTAAGTGGATGCTGTGGTCCATAGAAATCTACATTAATCCTCGATTAAAAATCAAAATGTAGATGCGTTGTCACTTCTGAGTACTAAGATGGAATATCTCGTTTCCAGTAAAAAGGGTCTCCGGTTCTCTACACTCACCATACGAAACACAAGAAGTATAACGCTGCTATTTTACGAAGTAAAGTATATCTGATTCTATCTACTCGTATTTACTAGGTGGCAAGACTCTTTCTCTGGTCTAGGTGCCACTTTCTTACCTATTTCTGCCGCCAATTAGCTTGCACTGCTGTGTTCCAGTCCGAGGAGTATAGAGAGACAACGTACCTGTAGCCTTGTTTGAAGTGCCTATCTATACGTGTCTGTACAGTGCAACCAATTTATTTAGGTCAACATCATTTTTGCGTCATTTACTTTATTTTTCTAGCAGTCACCGTTTTCATTCCGAACACGGCGGAAGCGTTCTATATTGTTATCAGTTTAAATAAAATCATTTTTTTTTCTTATATCATATCATTTAAAGATGTTTCGTACACCTTTAGGGTCATTCGACATTTTTAAAGGACTGCAATAGCCACTTCTAGGTGAACTGTAAGTACGTTTGTCATTTCAGTTTTACCAACGAATTCTCGAACAATCCAGCAGTTTCGATGTTCTTGCATTCTATGTTCAGCAGCCCTTCACAAGTCCACTGCTGAACATAGGCCTCCCACAAGTTGCAGGTAACTTGGAACCGTACCCTATTTTCTATTTTCTCGTGTATACCATACGTAAAAATCAACGTGACCGTCGCGAGGGTCAAAGTTAAGGCGATTGCTATTATCGCAGGAAGGATATTTATGTCAACATTGATAAACAAGTCATACGGCAGAACTTAATAGCAACATAAAATACACATTATATATATATATATATATATATATATATATATATATATATATATATATATATGTGTCACATGTTTATGACAAAACCTGGTTTTTGATCAAGAACCGGAAGAAGACAAAATTACTACTTTATGTTATCATAAACCTGAGAAAATCCAGTGTTTTGTACAAAAACCTCGACTGATTTAGTTTTATGATAAAATCAAGGTCGGTTGCTATTTCTTTAAATAAATAAAACAATTAAATAACCTAACCTAAGCTTAAATTTTATCATAAACCTAAACAAGTTCAGGTTTTTGATCGGAAAACAGGATTTTTTCAGGTTAATGATGGCATTAAATAATAATTTTTCCTTCGTCCGGCTCTTGATCAAAATTTTAGGTTCTTTCTTAGATAATATATATATATATATATAATAAGAAAAAATGAAAAAATAAGACAATATAATATAAGGTACTTATTATAACTATTACATACAGATTTACATTAATGATGCGCACTACCATTGCCACATATTTTGCCTTTTATTATAAATTAATTATAATTATTTTAAAAACTAGCCACCTTCTAAATTACTATAATTGCCTATTATACCGCCGATATCAGCAAAAAAAAATCAAGAACAAAAAATAGACAAACATACAGACACAGCCACAATCCTTCTTATATTGTTCTCGAAAAAAAAATGAAATTGTTCTAGTTTGAACGTAGAAAGAACACGGGACCATGAATTCGTCTATTTTTCAAAGATACAATCAGTCCGAGAGGCCATTCTCTCTCGGTTAGATCTAGCTCGACCGTTCGGGCACAGGGCGACACCAATAGATTTGTTACAAACCTATACGTCAAATGTCATGACGTCCGCATTTCCTATACAAATTTTATCTCACGAAGGCGGATTGGTCTTAGTTGTGAGTATATGTACATATGCATATTGCTGTAGTGTGCGTAAGTTCACAAAGAATCACAAATGATTATCGAGTACCGTCAAGATGGAAAGTGTTGTTTACGGTGACATAAAAGTGTGTTCTTTGCTAAACAGCAGAGAATTAGTTTGATTTAAATATGTTATTAATTATGTTATTAGATGCCGTGGCCCATACAAATCTATATTTATCTGAGATTAAGAATCAAAATGCAGATGCGTTATCATCCCTTAAGACTAAGATCAATACCTCGATTCCAATAAAAAAAGTCATACGAAACACATCAACATTACGCTGCTCCGGTCGAGTCGACCCATTCTTGCTACAACCACAATACAGCTGCAGCGTGGCTCTGTCACGTATAAGATATAAATGCTTATTTTATGGCCCTCATATGATCGCTAATTTGTATAATTTAGTACTCAATACAATATGGATTCATGGTTAGTCATCATTATTAAAACTGTGATTAAAAAAATAAATAAATTCCCTTTATTGTAAACGAAAATATTACTACATATCTAAATTGATTTAGTTAACTAATATAATTTTGTCAACTGCGATGAACTTGCTAACGCTACCTGCAGTTACGCACACAAACACACGTGTCTTTACATACCACAACTACAAACGAGGGTCAATTGTGAGCCGCCCGTGAGACAAAAGATATATAACAATTTCGGTAATAATTAATAGAATCAGGTCTAACTTACAGCAATTATATTACAGATGTTAAAATTAAACAGCTAAGTCCGGCGTAAAAAATAAAAATTATGTGTCTTACCTATTTTGCAGAGCACTTTCCGCCCTCCTTCAATTGTGTACTCTAATCTCCGTCACCTTTAACCTAACACTACTCACTACACTATGAAAGACACACCACCGTCGATAAAAGACACGTGTTTCGACTCAAAACGAGGCACCATCAGGACGAAATAAACTCGACAATGGCCGGCAATCGGCCTCCTTTAAAGGCGAAACACGTGTTGTATTTTTGACTTTATTGTGTCTTTCCTAATGATGTGGTATTGTGATTTGTAGGGAAAGTGAGCGGGAGGTGCTCTCATCACTAGGTAAGGCACACAACTTTATATATTTACGCGGGTTTTAGCTAATTAATTTCAAAATATTTACTTTTTAATAACAATTATGCGGCTCGTGCCCTCATAACCCTAATCTATTCCTGTAAGTTTATCGCCCGCCCGTTAATCGTACCCTGAGAACCTTGATTCACAAGCATGTAATATACAGCTAATTCGTCACGAATTCAGATGCAAATCAAATTTAGTAAATAGCGACGCATTAGAAATTAAAAGCGCTCAATTGTGATGCAAAATTATTACAAACCTACAGCGCCTGGCATCCGTAGGTACATGCAGGATTGGATATAATATATATATATTGTCCACTTACCAAATACTATTTCAGATCCAAGAGTAACGTTCACAAAAGAAATTATTTATATTTAAATAGAAACCATTCTAACAGTCCACAACTCTATCTGATCATCATATACATAAATTTGAAAGAAGGTATATCTCTAAAGGAGTTTTTATTAACTAGCTTTCTTGTCTGTCTATTTGTTAGTTGGGTACAATTTTGAAATCGATTAAAAATCAACTCTCTAATGAGATTGAAGAGACTTGATACGATTTTAAACATAGCTTCGAACTGAATGACAGACGAAAAAGCAGTAAATAATCATTTAAATAAATATTTCAAATTCCAACACGTTTATAAAACAAACTTTATTTATAGAATGAGGGTGACATACGAGCACGCAGTCCACCTGATAAGTGGTTGCTGTAGTCCATAGACAACTACATCTATCCTGGATTAAGAATCAAAATGCAGATGCGTTGTCACCCCCTGAGGACTAAGATGGAATGCCTCGTTTGTAGTGAAAATGAGACCCTTTTTCTACACTCACCATACGCATTAAGGTGCTATTTTACGCTGGTATTCTGTAAGAGCGTTGTTCTTCCCCAGTCGAGACGACCCATTCTCCACTACTAAAATTATAAAATAATTTTTCCTAACTGCATACAGTGATAAACACATACAGATCAACCGAAAAACATGTGACGCATGCAATAGTGGATCGTAATCTCATTATTAATTAGTAATCAATTCTGTACGAACATTATTAGCAATATAATAAGGATATTCGTTATTATATTGCCTAAGCCTTTCTAAACTACTTCTAATAATATAATAATCACATCAAAATCAAAGAGATCTAAAAATAATATTAAACAAAATAAATAAAGTAAGTCGTGTAGAGTGTGTAGCTGTCGTTGAGAAAACAACACACAACAATCGTAATACACTTTTACAACAAAATCCCACAAAATATACAAAATTTGACCCCATCAAAGTTCAAAAACATTACAAACCAAAGTTGAACAGATACTAGTTAGAAGTACCAGTTACTCGACTCCACCGAGTCAGTAATTCATTCTTGGAGCGATGTATACAAACAAAATCCCAGAAAATATACGGCTCCGTGGCGCAGTGGCTTAGCAATGAGTTGCAGCGCTAAGGCCGCGGGTTCGAATCCAGCACGGAACAAGTATTCGTATGGCCTATAAATAATTGTTCTGAGTCTGGATGTTTGTCATTGTGAAATCTATGTGTGTAAATTGCCCCCGCGATACAGGAGAAAATCCTAGTGTGGAGGTAACGTTTTTTAAAAAAAAAATATACAAAATTTGACCTGCTCAAGGTTCAAAAATTTTATTAAGTTTGTATAAAAAGGATTATCATAACATTAAGGAATTTATGGATGATAATTAGCTCCTGGGAATGAGGTGATCGGTACCAAGCTATTTCTAATTTGTTTTGTGATGTTAATTGTGTAATATGTAGAAGTATATAATCTGTTATTTTTATGTAGAGTCCTGCTGGGTTTCTTATTGGTTCTTCCTAGGACAGGGGTCGGCAACTTGCGGCTCGCGAGCCACATGCGGCTCTTTGGATGTGAAGCTGCGGCTCTTTAGTTTCATACGCATATATTATTTATTTTATAAAAAAAAATATAAAGTGATCCACACTGAGCCATTTGGAGTTGATACTGGATCTCTAGTAATGCAATTGATCGATTTAAAAAGTAAAGCTTTGTGGAATTGAAAATTTGCAAAGTTGAAAAGCAAGTTGAAAAAGTTGGAGGTCCAGAAATGTATGTACGTAACGCAACAAAAATGAACAGATTTAAAAGAAAGGCCGCGAGTTGAGGCACTTATATTCGACGCATGGAATAGTCTTGCAGATTGCTACAGTGAGGTGAAGAAGTTGGCATTTTGAGTGCTGACTATCTTCGGATCGACATATTCGTGCGAGCAAGCGTTCTCTTGCATGAATATAATTAAAAGTAAAGTAAGAAGCCAAGTAACAAATGAAAATTCAGAGTCGTGTTTGAAACTTAAAACAACAAGTTATGAGCCAAATTTATCCAAACTTTCTAAAACCATACAAAGCCAAAACTCCCATTGAATTTGTTTGCTCAATTGTTTGTAATTGAAGTACAAGTTAGTGTTGTAAGATTTACAATGTAAATAAATGTTTGTTTTAATTTTTTACTTAAATAATAAGTGATTATCTAATAATATCATATATATATATATATATATATGTATATATGTATATATAATCTAATAATTAGATAATAATAAAAATTAGATTCTAATTTATTGTGAAAAACACTATTTATATATGAATAAATATATATTTTTCTATAAATAAATAGACTAGCTTTTTAAATAAAGCAAGAAAAAAAAATAGTGGCTTTAAAAACTTTGAAATTTTGTAAATTTTAATTTTTGACTCTTCCGACTCAAAAGGTTACCGTCCCCTGTATGTTCTAGGATAAAGGTTTCATTCCGAATCAGTAGTAAATTAAAAAAAATAGTGACTTTCAATAAGTTTTAGTTATGATCTATATTGAATAAATAGTTTATGTATAAAGAGCTCATATCATTAATTTGTATTTCTATAAAATTGATAGTGACTGAGGTGTACTATACATCCATTATATATCTACGCTATCATGCGTTCTTTGTTTTGCTGTATGATGCTAGGAGAGCGTATTTAATAGATTTTTGAGCGTTTTAAAAACGGTACATCATTCACTTAGCGGTCAGCCACCGCCGAGTCTACTTCACCTGAGGACGCCTCGTGTGGCGGCGAAACACGTGTCGTATTATCGACGGTGGCGTGTCTTTCCTAGTGTAGTGGTGCTGGGATTATTGGTGACGGGGATAGTGCACGCAACTGGGGGAGAGCGGGAAGTGCTCTTTAAAGTAGGTAAAACACACCATTTTATTTTATTACGTGGGCCTCAGCAAATTATTTTTAAACATTTTTAACGGTGTTTTTTTTATTTATTTATTGGAAAGCAATTCAACAGTTAAAACTCGGGTAATTTCAAACCGTATACATGGATACATTTGAAAGAAAGAATAGCTCCAAAAGAGTTCAATGTTGTACAAAATCTATACAGATGAACAATATAGCAAAAATAATAGATGTAAGGAAAGGCATAGGAGATCCAGCACTCTTTTACAAAACTATTGGTGGGCCTTGGTAGATCAGGGTCAAAGTTAAGTTCACAGTAAGAGACAATCTATTGGGGACGCCTATGTTCAGGTGGACTTTTGATAGGCTGTATTGAGGAATGATGATAATGAACTTGGGTTCGCTCCTCGCCGCAACCTTCTCAGAAGTGAGAGCAGACCTGTGACCAGAAGTAGAAGGTATACAGGCTGTAATTTTTTTACATTACGACCAAGCAAAATGATTGACATAATTTAAAAAAATTAAGGCATCTAAGGTTTAAAAACACGATACTTTACTCGCCAATGCGACTGCCAAGCGTGCCAATTAAAACGTCTATCGTAATAATCTTACGCTTACCAATGTGAAGGAAAAGCCGCGAATGCGTGGTAGAATACGTGGTAGACCCATGCTGCATCTATATTAGTAGTATAGTTGTAGCAGGAATGGTTCGGCTAGACCGGGGAAAGACCACGCTCTCACAGAATACCAGCGTAAAATAGCGCCTTTACGCTGCTGCGTTTCATATGGTGAGTGGTAGAGAACTGGAGACTCTTTTTACTGGAAAAGAGGCATTCTATCTTAGTCAACACGGCTGACAACGCATCTGCATTCTAATTCGCTAACGAAGATAGATGTTGATGTCTATGGGTCACAGCAACCACTTACCATCAGGTGGACCGTGTGCTCGCTTGTCACCCTATCCTATAAAAAAAAATGGTCGTTAGCCACCTGGGTTCATCGACTTCCAGGTCGTCACTACATCAGGTGGCAGGCCGTCATGCGATACACACACTTTGTCATGCGAATATAATTTAATTTAGTTAATGAATATAATAAAATATAGGATAAGGGTGACAAACGAGCACACAGTCCACCTGATGGTAAGTGGATGATGTGGCCCATAGACATCTACATCTATCTTCGATTATGAATCAAAATGCAGATGCGTTGTCACCCGTGAGGACTAAGATGGAATGCCTCGTTTCCGATAAAAAGAGTCTCCGGTTCTCCACACTCACCATACGAAACACAGCAGCGGTAAGCTGCTATTTTACGCTGGTATTCTGTGAGAGCGTGTTCCTTCCCCGGTCGAGCCGACCAACCTCCTGCTACAACCATAATATAGCTGCAGCATGGCTCTACCACGTATAAACCATATATTTTGCATTGCTTTAAAAGCACTATATTCAGCAGTGGACTTGTGAATGGATGGAGTGATGATGATGATATCTAAAATATTTAAAATAAAATGTTATAAGATTTATAAATGTAATTTTATCAAAGTGTGGGGTACGATGCTGCCACTCGAGGACCTTTCTTTCCCATCGGTCGTTGGTACTTCGAGCTATATTTTTTGTAGAATAAGGGTGACAAACAAGCACACAGTCCCACACTCTGTGACCCAGACATCTACATTTATCCTCAATAAAGAATTAAAATGCAGATGCGTCGTCACCCGTGAGTTCTAAGATGGAATGCCTCTTTTCCAGTAAAATGGGTCTCCGGTTCTCTACACTCACCATACGAAACATAGCAGCATTACGCTGGTATTCTGTGAGAGCGTGGTCATTCGTGCTACAAATATACTATTAATATAGCTGCAGCATGGTTCTACCACGTAAAAAATATGGCCGTTCTATTTTCACTTCAGCTTATCTGCTGCTTGTACGGATACCTATACGTGATGAGTCTATCACGATGGTGAAACTTCGAGCGAGGCCCCCTCCATAGCTCATTGAACAACCTTATGGACGCCATACACGATCCAGTTTACCGTCAAGTTTGCAGCGCGCTTGAAACGGCGTCCGATAAAATTGACGGTGCACTATCCAGTGTGCATGACAAGTCTACTTCAAGCAAAAATTGAATTCCGATTCTACCGACTTGATCAAGTGTGCAGCGTCGTGTAAACTTGAACGTGTGTACGAGCGGTCAAGTATGCATGACGTTAGTCGGAGCAATAAGTGAGAGACGTCATGGTTTCAACTGGTGCGGCATCATGTATCTATATATACAACAAAGTGAATAAAATACTTAAAATATACCCCATGTTATCTTACATTTGCAAGAAAACTTTAATAGAATGGTTGGACTCACTTAGTTATGACGAGATTGAAAAGCTTTTCATAAGAATTAATTAAAACCCCGGTTAAACTTAATGTCGGTACCAGTATGCGGAATACCCATACCGATCCCAAGGAACCTCATCCGTAGGGCTTACAGGTGGCCGATATACACACGCACACTCAAATACACATTCACGCACACACATACACATACACACACACACCCACACATATACACACTAACAAACCCACATTTCTATAATTCTAAGCTTCTAGATATAATATAGTTTAATAGTCTTATTGAGCAATCCGTAAGGGAAGTAGCGAGTTATTCCCAACACTAGTGTCTATGACTACTTAAAGGGAAAACTCGACAAATCTTTGTTATAAGACTTTTGAAAATAAAGGAATTTTTATTTATTATTTATTATCATGCAAATTTAACGGCGAACTTGAACGTGAGTAGAGTGAGTAGAACGTGGTAATGGATGCACTGCAAACTGGACGCCGCTTTAAAGGCGCTGCAAACTTGACGGTAAACTGGTTCGTGTATGGCATCCATTAAGCTTCCTAACACGACCAGCGGCCACGTCTCAGATCCATAAGTCCTCACTGGCAACATGCACTGGTTGTAAATTATTGTTTTCAGGATTTGAGGAATTCGATGGACCCACCGAGTCGAACAATTTGTCCTAGGTAAACATACTCGAGCGTCTGCTGCCACCAATTACCGGCAAAGGTGATTACGACGGCTCTAACGACGGCACCCACGGTACGATGTGGGTTCGTGGATATTCTTACACCGCCTCTATACAGTGCAGTGAACTTTTACGAGCTAACAAATAAGAAAGAACAATGCCGGGTAATGTTTGTCATTGGACCGCAAACGAACGTGAAGAATGAGATCACAAGCAAAGGTGTTTTACCACGTATAAGATATACGAGGGGAGGTCAAAAAGTTCGCGGTTTTGCGGGGTTGGCGAGGGTTAGTTTACCCATACAGGTAAGCGCTAGTTGAGTGGTTAATTTTTAGTATATATACCTTCTTCCAGCCTAATCGGGTCATTAACTTTTGAGTTATCAACGAGAAAACAAGTCAATCGGGAAGAAACTAGCCACCATAAAAAAAATTTAATATCGCGCCGTCATTATGTTTCTCACCAAACAAGGAAAGATACCTCAAACCATTTTTCAAGAGATGTCAGCTGTTTATGAGGACTGCGCTCCTGGGAAAACCACGATTTATAAATGGTACGCCCTTTTCAAACAAGGGAGGGACTCCATTGAAGACGACCCCCGACCTGGACAGTCATTTGAGGCTACCACGTCAGAAATAATCGAAAAAGTTGAAAAACTTGCAACGGAAGATGGCCGACTAAAGAAAAAACACTTTGGCATGACTAAAGTCTGTGCAAAATGAGTTCCGAGAATGCTTTCTGCGCATCAAAAACAAGTGCGTCGAAAGTTGTCGCGAGTTTTTGGACCGCCGTAGAGAGCAAAGAGTGGAAGTTATGGCCCGAATTGTAACTGGCGATGAAACTTGGGTTCACCATTATGAACTTGAGTCAAAGCAGGAGTCGATGCAGTGGCATAAAAAAGGCACACTCCCTCCAGAAGTATAAGGTGTCTCAATCGGCCGGAAAGATCATGGCGACGATCTTTTAGGATAAAGAAGGTATCCTTCTGATTGATTAAAGGAACGCGGTGTTTCCATAACGGGAGAGTACTGCGCTTCTTTACTAGATCAATTAAAAGAAGCTATTAAAGAAAAATGGCAAGGAAAGCTTACAAAAGGCGTGCTCATTTTGCACGACAATGCGCCCGTGCACACAAGCCATGTTGCGACGGCTGCCATTCACCGGTGCGGATTTGAACAACTGCGCCACCCACCCTACAGTCCAGAACTGGCTCCAAGCGACTATTATTTGTTTCCAAAATTTAAGAAAGAACTGCGTGGAAAAAAATTTGGTGACGGTGATGAAGTGAAGTCGGCAATTTCGGCCTATTTTGACGCCCAAGACAAATCTTTTTTTTGACGCTATTAATATGTTATTTGACAGATCTAATTTGCAGAGTTAAGGGAGAATATATTGAAAAGGAAAAATATTTTAATGTTTCATCTCATTATCCTTCCCTGTCATTCCGCGAAAGCGACCTCCTCTCGTAAAATGCTTATTTTATGGCCCTCAAATGATCGCTAATTTGTATAATTTACTCAATACAATATGGATAGTCATCAAGATTCAAACTGTGATTAAAATATAAATAAGCGCTCCCTTTATTGTAAACAAAAATATTACCACATAGCTAAATTGATTTGTTTAGGTAACTAATATTATTTTTTCAACTACGATGAACTTGCTGACGCTACGTGCAGTTACGCACACAAACACACGTGGCTTTACATACCTATACGTAGTCTGTACATTCGAAAGTGAAAAATGAGATAACAAGTACAGGTGGGTTGGCATTAATTTCTATAATTGTATAATTTCTTAATCAATAATATAATACGTTTATAATACGTCAATAATACGAGTAATATACTACGAAAGGAACTTCGTTCCAACCGAGTGTTCCACGACACTCACGCATGTTTTTTATTAGTCGTTTGTATTATTAGTCTGTATTTTACAATGAAGGTGTCTTCAAGCCAAGGGTGGATAGTACCACCATCTATCCTATTTCTGTCGTCAAACAGCAGTGCTGGGTTACAGTCTGAAAGGCTAATATAGGCAGTTAGTATAAATACAAGCTTTGAGGCTTTCCATCTTTGTTCCGTCTTTATCATCATCATCATTACGGCCCTTCACAAGTCCACTGATGAACATAGGTTAATCAAGGAATGCCACAAAGCACGGTACAGGACCACATTCTAACATAATACCAACGTAAAATAGCAGTTTAGTGATGCTGATGTTTCGTATGGTGAGTGTAAAGGACCGGCGACCCTTTTTTATTGGAAACGAGGCATTCTTAGTCTACAACAAATTTCGATTTCAAGATTCGTAGTCAGACAACGCAACTGTATTCTGACTATTTGTCACTCTTTCCTCATTCATTCTTTCTACGTGTCCAAACCACAGAAGCATTCCTTTCTTGATCCTGGTCACTACATCTTACAAACAACACTCTTGCCTTATCAGATTCTTAGCGCATCATCCAGTCAAACCTAACATACTTCTTCACGATACCATCCTCACCATTTGGATGCTTTGCGGTTCACCACTGTACGTTTTACAAGGAGTTTTCTTCCTCGTACAACTTTTCTGTGGAATTGTTTACCACCGGCGATTTTTACGGACCGATATTACTTAAGGACCTTCAAGAAATGAGCTTACACCTTTTTAAAAGGTCAGCAACGCATCTGCAATTCCCCTGGTGTTGCGGTTGTTCATGGGCGGCGGTAGTCACTTACCATCAGGTGAGCCGTATGCTCGTTTGCCCCCTCTCTTATATAAAAAAAAACTTCTTTTATTTTGCAAGCAATGCTATTGAACATTACTAATGTTCCCTTTCACCACTCCTGGTAAGCTTAAAATGCTTGTGTTAGGAATAGTCCACGACAAAAGTTGAATGGATTCGAACCCAGGACCTTTTAAGTTCGCGGTCCGCATCCTACCATTAGGCTACTGTCGCTTTTAATTCTTAATGACTGCAATTCTACAGCATTTATTCTACTCTCGTGCTTCTTCTGCCACACCCAACTTTCACTACCATACATTAAGGTAGGGCCTAACAGAGCACTGTGAATTGCGATTTGCGCCTTTTTTACCACATTCTGACTTCCCACAATAGAGTGAAGAGCAATCACTCTTCGTTTTAAATCCTATTAGGAAACTCAACAGATTTTAACCGACTTCAAAAAAAGTAGAGGAGACACTCAAATCGATTGTATTTTTTGTTGTGTGTTACCTCAGAACTTTTTTCTAGGTTAACCGATTTTGATGATTCTCATTTTATTTTTGATCTTGTTTTTATCTCATGTGATCCCATATAAATTTGATCCAGTTCTGACCAGTAGTTTTTGAGTTATAGATAGATAATAGATAACTCTTTATTGCATTTATACAAAGTGTTACAATGACGGAATAACTTAAGAACTACAAACGGTGGTCATATCGCTTTAAGCGATTTCTACCTGACAAACCGAACGTAATAGGGAACAATGTAATATATTTTGACGGATAGGTGCAACGTGCAATATAAAATGAAACTGAGGACAAAAACTTATAATTAAACACGATTTATATAAATATATGAATTATATAATATATAATATTATATATTTAATAAACATAAATAAATAAATATATACATATATACATACATATAGATAAATATAAACATATATATATACACACATACATACATATATATATATATATATATATATATATATATATATATATATGCAGATAAAATTAAGCAAAAAGAAAAAAAAAGACAAGTATTTATAAAAAGAGGAAATGCATATAATTTATAATTATGACGGGAAATTCAAATAATACTCCTTCAGTTGTTTTTTTAGAGTTTATTTATTTATTTATTTATTTATTTATTTATTTAGAAAACCAACAGCGTATATAGAAAATATTAACATTAATGTAACAAACTAAAAGTATGGCCAATAACAGGTTTCCCTTATATTGTTTGATGGTAGGTGTATTGTTGTTAGAAGAAAAGGAAAAAGAACAATCTAATAGATAAATTATAAGCAAAATTATAAGCAATTCAATGTAATGAAGGTGGTCATAAGTTTACAGATCAGGAGAGATAGTCAGGTAGAATGATATATTAGATTACCTTTATATATATATATATATATATAAATATATATATATATATATATATATATATATAAACATATAAGATATATATATATATACATACATATATATTTACTTATGTATATATACATATTAAATGTTTAAATATATAAACATAATACAAATAATTAATTATAATATATATTAAATAAAATAACTTAAGTACTTATATTTATATTAGTAGCCTCAAAAATACATATAGAAGAAATAGATGAGAGAATATATGATTGTATGTGAATTTAACTTCAACTGCTCTATTTCGTAATAGTTTTCTTGATGTAATCTTTAAACGTAAGTTTAGATTTCGCAAAGAGGTCAATGTGTCCAAATTGTTCATTATATGTACGAGCAAGCCGCGAAAGAACAGTGTTTCGAGAGTAGTTTGAATGATGCCAGGGAGTCTGTAACAATGTAGTATTGCGGGTACGGAATTTTGGAGTACGAAAGGTGATTCTTGAGACAAGATATGGACAGTCAATATTACTGTTTATTATATCATATAACAAAGCCATGTCAAGCAAAATGCGCGGGTAAGGCTCAAATTTTTTGCGCAGTCGCACAATGGAAACTACAACGGAATGTGTCACAAAGAGAAAAACGTTGTACAACGGAATTTGTAAAGTGTAGTGCACATGAATTGTAAAATATTTTTGTACATTAACTGTTTGTTTTAATTTTATTTAAAAATCAATATTAATAATTAAGTATACTTACGTCACTACTAATAGGTAACGGCTACCTAGAATAATATACCAATCGAAATAGTGACGAAATAGCCCATTACGATTGCATAGTGCGAGATGGCGGACCTGATCCTGTGACCCGGGCACACCCTGGACGTAAGTACTTAATTACCTACATGATTATTGGGGTATACTATTAAATAAAACTAATATAATATACAATATTCAAAAACATTTATTAAAAAACAGTCTAGATGAGATAATACAAGATGTCACTAACATTATCGAAAAATGTAATATATTGAGAGTTGTATACTCTTAAATTTTAAAAATATATTTCGTCACAATCTTCAGTTAAACTGTACTCTCCTAATTTCTCAAGTGCAGTTAATTTAACTTTTTTAACAATTGAAACGTTGGTAACAATGTCAAAATCTTTGTTTTTCGGTATTTTTATGAATTTTATATTACTATCTTGTTCTTTAATTGTCTTTAGAAAATGAACTTCATAAAAAGTGTCATCATCTTTGATTTCAATCTTATCAATAAAGCCTACGTAATACTTCCAGCTCTTTCTTTGGTAGTATCTTACTAATATACTGTCACTTATTTTATATAGTTCAGGCACATCTGTGTCTTTATCTTTTGAACTACATGAATCCGGATTAGCATGTGTGATATTTTCTTTCTCATTTTGAGAACACAAATTAAAATTAGTACAGTCTATTGGGGTAAGCGTTAGTGGACCGTAATTACTTAAGTTAAAATAAGCTTGATTTTCAGGTGTAAATCGGACCTCAGATAAAACTTTCACTTTGCTGTTTCTATTTGTCTCATACACTATTTCTGTCTCTATTTCTCCTGTAGTCATCTCGTCATCAAAACTTGTGTAATCATCGTCAGTATCGGCGTATTGAATCTCACTAGTATCAGTATCTTCAGAAGTTGTGTCTGATTCCTTATATATCTTCCTAGCTCTTTTACTTGAATTTATCTCCTTCTTTATCTTCTTTTTTTTAGTTCTCGAGTCACTTTTCTTACAGGAAACTTTTATTGGTTTTTGTTTAAAATTATGAACTTTAGGTGAAAAACATTCACAGGCTCCTCTTGCGCAAAAACAACTTAATGATCTGTACTTGATAACACGTTTATCGTCTGTAGCAATTATCTGATGGATTTTCATAGTGTTAGGAACTGGTTGTATATTTTGAGGATTTTCCACCTTTTTAATACTGTCTTCAGTAACGTAAAATAATTTTATGGTTGTATCAGCTTTCGACAAAACATCAAATGCAGATTTAGCATCAACTATGTCCTCACCATAAGAGACTCTACAATCTAAAATTCTTTTGATGGCTCCGCCCACACCATCTGCTGCGCCTTTTCCGTGGGAAGCCTCAAAAAAGGACCACGTTGCTTGAACAAATCCATCTTCCTTCGTTTTTTCACCAAACAGCCAAAAATTTTTCTTCTGCCGGTACTGTGTCGTAGGTCCGTCCGAATAAAAATGAACACAGTTAATAGCGGGGTACTTTTCTTTAAAAAAAAATATTACAGGTTCTAAATGGCCCCATATAGCCTGAGGGTCGTGCTTAAGTGACGGGGAAACAGAACAGAAAGATATAGGTTTTTCATTTTTTACATACGCAACTCCAGTATGCAAAGTAATTTGTTGCCTTGAGCCTGCAAAGTGCACATAGACTGCACTTCTTTAGCCATCTTACACGAGTAATTTTCGGAAAAATCGCAGTGTATGATGATTTCATTGCACTTTATATTTTCTATGGCTTCTTTGTATTGCTTGTGCTGGTGATAAATATTAAAATGATGATATTTAAATTTCACAAGATCTTTTTGAATCATATCAGCAAGTGTATTTAACGTACCTATTTTTTCTTCTTTTACAGTTTTTTTTGTAGTTTTGCGTGCATTTGATTTTCCATACTCATAATTTTTAGTGGTCCATTCAAGCCAGGATACTTCTTGAGTATCTGTTGCAAAAGCAAAACTAAGTTTTTTTCCATAGCACACTGTACATTCTGAATACATGCAGCTTTTTGATTTAATATCGCAAACTATTTTAGAAATCAAGTCATTTGGATCAGCAGACGATATTAAGCCTAACTTCTTGAGAGTTTGAGCTTTGAAAGCTAAATTAGCATGCTTGATACAAGCACACGTGTTGCGATTACTTACATGCGGAGATACAACGTAAAACGGACGATAGCGCTTGAAAGAAGCAAAAGACAAAATTCCACCTTCACTTCTATATATCTTATACAAGTTCGATAAGGTATTTAGCAAAAATCGTTTCTGTTTTTTAATCTTCTGACGAGTGACACATTCTTTTTTACCAGCTGTCATACGACTAATGTCGTCTCTTTCAAAGAATTTTGTAAGTTCTTTAGCTGTCCTGATTTTTTTCTGCTTAATAGAATAATAATGGCGTATACCTCGCTTCAGTCCCAAATATTTTCTTATTTTAAATTGCATATTATATTTCTTGACTGACTCACTGACAAGAAGTTTCTTTAAAACGTTTTTTTCTTCGTTTGATTTACTATCATTGTAGGTTTCTTTTAAAGACTCTTGCAGAACACGAGTTTCTAATAATTTCTTCCTTATCTGAAAGCATGAAATAAAATAAGTTTAGGTGTAAAATTGTGTTAAAGCGCAATAATTGACAACTTAATTATTAATAAAATTAAGTATATATTTTTTTAGACTATTACATTTTTATTGTTTAATTAATTTAATTAATTTTTTGATTCCTGATTGGTAATAAATGACAAACTATAAAAGATTTACCTTCTGTTTAGATTCTACAGATATATCAGGAATTTCTTCTTCTATGTATTTTTTTAAAGGGGTAGTAGGGGATTTTGTAGGTTCGACTGTATTTTCTGTTTTAAGTTGATTCAATTGGTTGGTGAGAGTATTAATTTTTTTTCTGTATCTTAATATAGTTTTCTTAAGACTGCCATTTGTCACACATAAGTTTTTATTTTTTTCCTTCAAAATCCTGTTTTCACGTAGTAATTTACTACGATATTTGCGACGTTGCCTATTATCATTATTGGGTACGACTAGCTTTTCTACCTTTTCGTCTTTTTTATTGCGTTTAGCATCCCGCCATTTCTTTCTCATCGCCAATTTTTCATCTTCACTCATATTCGCTATTTTTCTTTTTTTAGCCTTTGTTCTCTCAGCATTCTTCTTTTTCATTAAATCATATTTTTCTGGATTAGATTGTCTAAGATTTTCGCGGTACCTTCGGCACCTTTCAGCCGCGGACAAAGGCATCTGAAAAATATTCATTATCAAACCATAGAAAAAAAAAATACGCAAGCACTTTAGTATGATTTCATAAATTGAGTAGAACGTTAATAGGTACACAGCTTTATGATTTCCATTGCAACACGTCACACAATTTCGTGTCATACGTCGCACAATGGATCAAATATTCTACACAACTTAGCCTAAAAAAAATCATAATTCATGAAATTTACTATATTGCTCATTCTAATTGTTATATTTTGACAATTAAATACATGATAGATATGATTAACTATCTTAAATCAGGAAAACCATTTAAATTTCGAAAATATAGCAAAGTAAACTTACAATTTCTTAATGACACGTAGCGAGTTCCGACACGTTCGTCCATCTGACGCAAAAACGAAATGGCGGAAGCATCCAGAAGTTAGTCGAATTTCATGGGTCTGTGTTGCCACTTTAAATATATTGGATATTCCATTGTAGATTATAAATAAATCCCAAATCAGCGTTGCACAACTGAAGTGTCACACTGGATTGAAATTTAGGACATTTTGAAATTAATAAATATATAATCAAAACGCGTTGATAATATAATTAGCTTATTTTAGTAAAATTAAACCTTTCATATTCTGCAGGCCATAAAATATGCAGACTAATAAAACAGTGGTTTCTCAAAAATTTCTAATAGTTTTTGAAAAGTGTACGTACACGGACATCAACAAATTGTATGGAAGGAAAATATGAACATTTTTATTTTTAATTATAAAATAGGGATATTATGGAATAATATTTAATTAAAAAAACAAACACGATGAGTAAATAGCTAATTTCTTTGAGTTAATAATAAAAACAAAGTATTTATTATTTTAGATATTTTATTTCTTCTCTTCAATTTCTCGGACAGCGCATTTTTAGATAGTGCGCTAAAAATTTGAGCCTTACCCGCCTGTGTTCCAGAGATAAGAGATCGTGCTCAGTGCAACTGTCTGTGTAAGTATCGATTTTATTCCGACAGCGAAAGTTAAGGTGATTAACAAATATTTTTTGAATACGCTCAAGGCGGCTTTTGTAGACATTGTACTGTGGAGACCATATTGAACTAGCATATTCCAAAACACTTCTGACATATGCAAAATAAACCATTTTAATTGTATTAATTTTCGAGAATGGTTTACAGATGCGAAGAACAAAACCAAGATTTTTATAGGCTTTACTGATAACGTAATCAATGTGTTCGGATAGTATCATTTTATGATCAAAAATTACGCCTAAATCCCTAACACTTACTTTTCGGCTGATTTCTATTCCGTCAAAGTGATATTTATTTAGAATTGGCTTAGATTTCCGTGTAAAACTAATACATTCGCACTTGCTTGCATTGACAGTTATATTATTTATTTTGTAATATTCAAATAAACGGTCCAGGTCTTTTTGTATCAATAGGCAGTCATGTATGGTGTTAATTTTACAAAAAATCTTCTTATCATCTGCATACATGAGGTAATTTGTGTGTATAATGCACGAACCAATGTCATATAGGTAGGCATTGTAAAAAAGTGGACCTAAGTGAGAGCCCTGAGGAACACCTGTAGGTATGTTTATGTAGCTCGAACGGAAACCACCTATCACGACTGCTTGTGAGCGGTTTGTGAGATATGATTCAGTCCATCGGAGCAAGTCACCGTGAATCCCTAATATTTGTAATTTGTTGAGCAGGATCATGTGATCCACACGATCGAAAGCTTTTTCAAAATCAGTGTAGATCACATCAACCTGCCCACCTTGATCCATATTTTCAAGGACAAAAGAAGAAAAACTTGCCAGGTTCGTAGTGGTGGATCGCCTTTGTAAAAAACCATGTTGCTGCTCAGGGAAGGCACGTGAAAGCGTGGAGTAAATTACGTTATATACTACTCGTTCAAGGATTTTAGCCGCGGTGTTCAAAATAGAAATGCCTCTATAATTATTTATTTCTGTACGTGATCCCTTCTTGTGTACAGGGATTATGTGTGCAAACTTCCATTGATGCGGAAATATCCCTTCACGTAGAGAGCGATTAAATATAATAGTCAAGGGGAGAGCAAGTGATTTAGCGCATCGTGACCAAAAAAAAGAAGGTAACCCATCACTACCGGCACCTTTGTTCGTGTCCAAAGTTTTCAACATTTTTTCAATTATTGCAGCGTTTGTCTGTACATTAGAAACGGTGTCAGTATACAACGATTCCGTATGTGGATATATGTAGTTATTACTAGGAATACCAAATACACTCTTGAAGAATGAGTTGAAAGCATTGCATATGTCTATACCATCGGTGTACTCTATATCTTTCAAAGACATTTTCTTAGGGTAACCTGACCCACCCCGAATGGCTTTGACGAAAGTCCAGAATGTTTTAGGATGTGTTTTGATGCTATTTTCACAACTTGACGTAAATTTATTAAAGCATTCTCTCTGAACACGGTGTTCTCTTGCTCGGAGTAACGAAAACTCATCGTAATCTAATCTATTCCTGAATTTTTTCCAACGTGTGTGAGCATTGTTTTTCTCCTTAATTATTTTTATTAAAGCAGGTGTGTACCATTTAGGATATGATCGCTTCCCTGTGTTATAACTAAAGGGCACATGTAAACGAACACAACTATCCAGTATGTTATAAAAGGTATTTGTAGCTTCGTCTACAGTGCCTGTACATAAAAGAGACCTCCAGTCCTGTTCTAAAAGATATGTATTAATTTTTTCATAATCAGCCCTCCTGAAATTTCGCCTTGGCGCAGCTGATTCGCGTAGAGGAGTAATGTTTAAATCCAAAACTATGAAGCAAAAAGAAGGATGTGCGTGGTCCTCCCTGAGTAGCGGCGCAGCCGCAGGGATGATATTCAGAGGTAGATTAGAGAATGCAAGATCTAATGTGTTACCAGCATGATTTTTTAAAGTATTAAATTGTCTTAACCCGTGAAATGTTAGTGTTTCCATCAGCTGGATACTCGCTTCTTGTACCTCAGTAGGCCCTTTTTTCAAAGCTGTATATCCGTTTGGGTTCCAAGAAATGAACGGCAAGTTGAAATCTCCTAATATTACAAAATTATCATTTGGAGAAAGCTCGATAATACTATTAATTTTTTGTTTAATAAAAACGAGATCCGATGGCATTTGATGAAGGTCAGGGGCAATATATGCCACACAAATATGTAAGTTGGAATTTGAAGCGCACGCGCTTGAAGGAATAGTAATCCACAATAGCTCAGTAAGACCGCATACACCGAGGTCACGATACATGGCACCGAGTGTACGTCGTGTCAGTATTAATACTCCACCACCAGTACTTTTACCACTATTACGCAAATCTCTGTCAGCCCTGAACACGTCATACCTATCGTCGCACAACTCACCATCAAAAATTCCACTGTGTAGCCATGATTCTGTCATAATTATAATGTCGTAATCGTTCGTCAAAATATTTAGTCGTAATTCAAGACATTTAGTCCTAAGACCACGAACATTCTGATAATAACAGTACAAATTATTTACATTATTTACAGCCATTAATCAAAATCAAATATGTACCCAAATGTGTTAAATATATAGTACTTTAAAGCTACACAGAGTAACAGAACTAATAATTTGTTTACGTTAGACTTAAGTAGTACGAACAATGATATATCACTTCGGCAGTTGCTAGTTAATAGTGACTTGATTTTTTGTATAAGGTGGTAGAGTATAAAATTTATCAATAAGATATAACAGAATGAATCCTTAAATGATTTGAGTAATATAGTCGAGCAACATAAAAGGGTGCGAGCTTATAAATATGCAGAGCAGTTATTAAATATATATATAAATATCGCGAATGTAACAATATAGACGTGTTAAGTATTGTTGTTAGATTTAATAAATAAATATTGAACGGGTAATTATTATGAATAATAACAATATAATAGATGAATTCATAGATTGACAAAGTAAAATAAATTAATACATAATATACAAGACGCCAGAAAAAATATAATTGGTATTTTATTAAATATAAAGGATATAGTAAAAGAAACCATAATATATATATAGTTGAGTAACGTTCGTGAAGAATATGGATGCAACTTAGCTGCACAATTATCGCGCGTGTGACTAATACACTTAAGACCAAAAATATTTCATTAATTGAGCTCCCTTTACGTGCGGTCAAACAATGATATATAATATAGACAAAATGAGATAAGAGAGACCAATGAATTGCTTTTACAACGATGGAATTGATAAATTTAAGCAATATAACGTACTTGAAAATAGAACAAAACAATATACAATGTAAGATTAAATTAATTTTAAAACGTCTCTTTCCTGTGATATATGCAAAGCCGGAGATGTGTCGTTCTTCCTGACGTAGATCCTCCCGTTTTTTGTCCACACATATTGATACTGCTTAAGTTTCGCCGTCTCCCTACATTTCTTTAGTAGAAGTTTATTGCACTGTGTAAGATGCTCATTGACATATACGGGACGAACGCTGCCATGTATGGCAAGGTCTTTGGTGGTCAGTCGGTTTTTTCGAGTGCCAGAGATTATGTTGTCCTTTAGAAGACGGGATTTAAGCTTTGCAATTATATTTTTCGGGCGGCCCTGTTGTTTGATTTTCGGTGTGACACGATTAACTTCTAATATATCATTAGGGGAAATAGTTACATTAGACTGCTTAGCAATGGATATAATTAAATTGGTTAAGTCTTCATCCTTGATTTCAGGAACGCCGACGATCTCTAAGTTCAAAAGGCGATCTCTTTGATTATTTGTGTTAATTTCCAATTGTAATAGTCTGTTTTCGTTGGTCAATAAGTCCATTTTAGATTCTAGTGATTCGATTGCTTTTTTGTTAACAGATAATAATTCCATTTTCTTTTGAACATGGTCATATTGGTCGCAATTGAATTGTACAGAGTTTTCTAAAACTGTGATTTGCTTCATTGTCTCGTTGTACTTTAGGTCAAGAGATATGACCGACTTTTTAATCTCGTGATATTCCTGACGGACGCTGCTTAGTTCCGACATGATCTCAGCAAAGGATGCATTTAGTTTCTCAAGATCGGTTTTTAATACGAAGTCTAAATTATTTTTAATTCCTGATATTTCATCTTGAATTTCCTTTTTCCAGTCATGTAATGTTCTACGTATCTCAGAGGTAAAATTATTGAGAGCCTCTGAGAAGTCGTTGTCGTGTTTATGCTTTCGAGTAGTCATATTGCTAGGCTCACCTGATTTATTGATGTCAGGGTTGGAATTGTAAGGCTTGCGTGGCGTGGAATCTTTCCTTATATGAGATAATACACAATCTGCCACTTTCTGATTTGGTTCGGTAAACATCAAAATCCGGCGGTGTTCACGAAAATGTCCGTTTTTCACTCCTAAAATTTTTTCGTGAAATTTGTGCTTATAGAAATTTACACCACTGTATAAAGCATCTTTTTTCGCATCAAATGTATAATTATATATAAAATAATATTATAATAAATAGTTATTTTAATATATTTCAAAATATGGACAATTGTCACCAGGGCCGGTCAACTTCCTAATAGCAGATTGGCACCAGGAGATGACCTTGGGGGGCTTTAAAGAAGCGAGATGGAATAATATCTATCTCCCTCGCACGTTATGTTATATTGCCATGAAAGAAATATTATTTTAAATGACACATCATTTTAATCATTTTTTTATTTAATAATTATAATACTTTATTATATAATATATTTCGTTAAACATATATTTATTACGTCCTTATTGAAGTAACAAAATGTATAAATATGAAACTGCATACTATAATAAAAAGGCAAGTTATGGCAACGGCAAATAAACAAAATTACAAATGGCAGATCCGTTGCGCTTGCCGTTTCGTTCTTGTTTATTTGTGTTGCAAATTAAGTTTATCTTTCGATATAAACTTATTTCTTACATTACTAACGTTGAGTTGAACATCCCGTTCCTCCGTTTTAGTGTTTACAGTGAGAAAGAGACTCAAAAACAAGTGCTGTGCATTGTGCTAAAGAGACAGAGACTCAATTTTATCTTTCATCATGAAAGTAAACGAAAGGAAATGTTACAAGTGTGGATGTTCTCCTGCTCATGATCGTAACATCACCTTGCATCGTTTTCCTAAGCCTGGGAGAACAAATAGCGTACGGTACGTATGTTAAATAGCTTTTTGATTACTGATTAAAACAGTTTTAAAATGTTTAAATTTGAACCACTGAATTAATAAAGTAGCAGAAATAAAAATTATTATGGGCCGCATCAGCTAATAAAACCTAAGATACATACTAAGCGATTTAAAAACGTGTGCAAATAAATCTTAAAATTAGAGAAATTATGCAGAACAGCATGAGGTTTATCACATAGAAATCATAACATAATAAAAAGTTCTAGATGTATTGGTACACATAGAAATAACTTGTGGAATAATATTTATATATGTATATAATACAATCACATTGTTTGAAAGGAACAATCTTCTTGTATTGCACTCTTCTTTCAAGCACGTTTTTAGCACCTCAGTAGTATATTACTATCTAATTGTATTTTTTCAGATGGGAATTATGGGCGAAGTACTGTTTTCCTCATGAATCTTGGTGGTCACCAGAATTTCAAAACAATCTTCATTCTAGGCATTTAATGTTGTGCACTAAACATTTTAAGAAATCATCATTCATTGATAATTTTGGAAAGAGGCTAGTCAAATCTGCAGTGATGTATGTAAATGAGGAATGTGATAAGGTTAGTTAATCTTTCTTTTGTTACTATTTACATTTTTTACTTTTGTGTGGCTTTTGTCATACTACAGTGAAAATATTATCTAGTTAACAAACGGTGGTAGCAGATTGAGTGGTGATTTATAAGGGTATGCGACGTAACCTATTTTTCCATTACTTCTCAACCATAAAAAACAAAAGATATAAACTTTAAAAAAAAGTTATCTTTTATTTAAAAAAAAAAACCTTATCCAAACTAGGATTTTCTCCTCTTTGTGGAGGCAGTTTACAAACATAAATTGGATGAGGACAAACAACCCCCGGCACAATTATTTATAGGCCTTGGGTCAATTTAAAATCGGTGGCAGAAAATGTGACTGTAAATTTCGAAAACAAAAGAAAATAAAATTCTGTTTAACTTAGTTGTATAGGTATTTATGCTATGTAGATATCATTGTTAAATGCAATATCGTGGTTGGGCATGATGTCTTGCCACTATTTTTAGATTTTCAAGGAATTTACTAGTGCAGGGTAAAAAAAATAACAACTCTGTTACCATCATATATTTATTCACATTTAAACAACAAACAATTATTTTTAGAAACATTCTTTGTTATGAACATTAATTAAGTCTTTACTCTCATGTTCAACATGCAAAATTACACAATAGTTCTTCTTAAGTAGGAACAGTAATGGAAGTTAAATATACACTGTTACTTCCTTTGTTTTAATGATCAAATTTTCACTATAAACTATGTAAATTGAATTAAATTATTAAAATATAATGATGATTATATTTAATTTTATTATTATTATATTATATAATTAATAAACAATGCATAGAGTCAGGTGTCAGCTTTTCATAAAATTTGAGACATTACTCTTATATATTTAGGGACACAAAAGTAACAAAGTTGTAGGAACAATAACATAGTTGTACTATTCGCAACAAATTTATGAACTACTATCACAAAAAACAATATTTTTGGCTATGAACTGTTTTAAGAAGTTTAGAAACTTAATTAGATTATAAAACTTAAGGGGAAAAAGCTAAAAAATCTTATTGAGATCAAATTAAACCTAAGCTGATAACTTATTTTTCAAATATCTCTAGTGGAGTATGGAACTGGTAATATACCCTTTTGCCTTTATTTACTTTTTAGGTACTGAAACAACTCTTATGAAACTCTCATATTGTTCATATGATATATCATTTTAAACTAATTTGTATGTTTTTCTAGTATTGTCAACAGAATTTAAAAAGACAATTTTTACTTCACCATCATCGTCTACTTCGCTTAATGCTTTGCCTAGATAAACACTTACTTTCAGAATTGTAAACTTTAACTAAGACCTAGACTCCTTCTTTGATTTGACTTGGATGAATATTTTCTTTATGAATCAAGTGATTCTCATCATTTTTTTCTTTAGACAAGCAGGGTTGATCTGATGCCTTATCTTTTAATCGTAGCAAAGGATTATCATCATCTGATTCCGAACTCGAACTGTAAATTACATTGTAAAAAGATTTCCTTTTCTGTTCAATCAAATTACTTATATCCGCTAGATTAGTAGAATTACTCCTTTGATTCTTCGACTGTATCCTTTAGTAGACAATAGTTTTTTGGATTCATTCATGAGGAGAAACCAAGCTAGCAGAAACAGCTCAACTCTCGATATTTCAGCGCTCCCACTTCTTCTGTAATACACTAGTAGTACACTTGATGTACTTTCATTATACCATTGAAAGGAACAATTTCTGCTGGAATTTCATTCGTGATTCTTTCAATATCATAATCAGTTCAAGATTGACCTTAACTCTACTACTATCTTTCAGAGACTGATAGAACGAAGACGCTATCAGAATGTCTTTCCCAACAGCAACAAGCTGGTCAGCAGTCCGTTTTAGAAAGCCACCAACACCAACAGCTGCTCCTTTGCCGTGTCCCGACTCGAAAAAATTCCATGTAGGCTTGGTGAGGTTGTACTTTGAAAAAAGTTTTGTCCATATTAAGCAGAAGTTTTGATTCTGGCGGTACTGAGTAGCGGGTCATCTGAAAATATGTGTATCACTTTTATCTTAGGCGATTGGTCTTGAATTGAGGAAAGTATAGGATGAAGGTGACTCCAGATTGCCGAAGGGCCGTGTGAGAGGTTACCTGATACTGTACAAAAAGACTTCACCTCTATGTTTCGATTTTCCAAGCTTCGCTTATACAATACGCCAGTATGTAAGGATACCTGGTTACGAGTATCACGAAAGTGGTGTGATTATATCACTTCATGGAACTTGCAATTGTAATTTTCACTGAAATCTACGTGTAGCGCTATTTTTTCTTCTGTCAATCCATCTATACAAGATCTGTAGTTTCTATACTGAGTTGAGTCATGTCTTTTATTAAGCGTTTCTTTTTATGATATCTCTCTAAATCCTTCTTCTTAGTTTCCGCTACCTCTTCAGGGTTTTATTTGCACTTTTCTTTATAGCGCCGCTGCTTTTCAGCAGCAGTGAGAGCCATAGCGAAGTACTATGTATTATCTAGAACAAATGATGTAATTTATTAGATAGCTATTATATAATATTGATTCCTACTAACATAGAAGCAGAGATACGGATATACAGACGCCAACGATGGCTTGTAACAGCTTAGTAATAACAACTCTGTTACCTCTCTACAACTCTGTTACCAGTAGCTAGTAACATAGTTGTGCAGTAACAGAATGGTAAATTTAACTTTAGTGACATTTTTTTTAGAAATGAAAGTTTATTATGTACAAAGAAAAGCACATTCGATATATCTTACACTAGAGCTACTTCAATAATATAAAACTATACGCAAATATCTGAATACTTACGCGAAAACACCGGTAACAGAGTACACACAGAATAAAACCACGAGCCTCACACCGCAGCCATCGGATAAATGAATCGTGTACCCGCGCCTCAACCGCCGCAAACCGTACGGATAGAACAGTAGAAATTTAAAATAATCGTACAAGCTTCAATTAATTTATTTAATATGGATGAAGTATGTTTTTAAATGTGTTATGATTGCTTTATTACACTAGCTTTCAAACATAACAATTACATTGAATTGATAAAAAGATATTATGATTTTCGCATGATGCACTGCATATGGGACAGAATTTTTTTGTATGGAAAACAACTATGTTACCAAGAATGACCACTCTGTTACTTGATAAAAGTGGTGATAAATCAATAATAAAATTCATTTTTCTTGAGAATAAGCTTAGTAATTCGCCCCATATTTGACAAATTCAATAACATTATAACAATTTAATTAATATCACCGAGAAGAAAATATTTGTGCTCAGGGACGACTTTATCTGCAACCAATTTTAAATTGACCCCCTTACAAATACTTATTCCGTGCAGCATTCGAACCTGTGACCTTTAATGCCGCAACTCAATGCTAGCCACTGCTCCGCGAGCTGTCAATGTTGTTTAAATGACATGATTATAATTTAGTTACTTACAGAATATATTTACAAATAAAAGAAATTGTTAAAATAGTGTCTTAAAAATAGGATGGTGGTGGTAATGGTGTTAAAGCAACATTCATTAAAAAAAAACAAGTTGTATTTAATGTTTATAAATTTATAAGGCTGTTTGAAATTTAGAGATTGGTTGACCAATGCTGGGATACATGATATAAATAATGATTTGATAATCTCTAATTTTCAGATCACATTAGCTGACCTTAATTTGGAACAAAGGAATGTCATTCAACATATTGCAGGTCCATCAACTAATAAACAACCACTGTCTGAAAATATTCAGAAGACTATAACTGTTTCAAATGTATTTGAGCCTGTTGCGGGTCCGTCAAAATTTATACAACCCTTGTGTGAGAATGTAAATTATAAAACCATTCCTGACATAACTAGTGATATTCCTCAAGTAACTGAGAATATCAACCCTGTTGCTGCTGCAAATCCATCCACGAAAAACAAAAAGGATAAAGATATGTTGATAAAAATGAAATATCATCTGAGAAAAATTAACAGGCTTCAAAAAACTGTAAAGCATCTAAAGAATGAAGCATTTCTCAAAGTATTGAGCAAAAATGATTCCGTAAATGAAATATTAAAATGTAAAATATCCCCCTCTTTTGCATTATTTTTGCAAGGAGAATTGCAAAACTATAAAAAAAAATCATAAGGTCGAAGATGGAACATGGACTCCAAAGTAATAGCACTAAGACTGTATAAAAGGTCACCTAGGTGCTACAAATTATTAAGAAGGATGATTTGCCTGCCAACACCTAGTTCATTAAAAGCGTTATTAAGCAAGTTTCACATGAAAGTTGGTATTAATGACCAAATTTTTAATGTTTTGAAAAAAAGCAATAAAGCAACAAACTCCCTTAGACAATGAGTATATCCTTATGTTTGATGAGATGTCAATAAAAAAGAATTTGTTTTACAACAAAAAGGAGGACATAATTGAGGGTTAACAAGACCATGCACTGCAGGTCAGGTCACCACAAATGGCAACACATGCCCTCGTGTTCATGATTGGCGGAATCCGTAAAAAGCTGAAACAACCAATTACTTATTATTATTCTAAGGAGGTGAGCATTATGGTCTTTTATTTGTTATTATGTCAATATATGTAGTAGTACTATTTTACCATATTAATTTACCCTTTTATCATTCTAGGTCCTGCAACATTGTTTTGATGCTGGAATTAATATTTCAGCTACGGTGTGTGATATGGATGGTGTGAATAAGAGAGCTTTAAGTATCTTGGGAGCATCTGTAGAACAGCCATATATTCTGCTAAATAATCGAGAAGTGGTTACCATTTTTGATACTCCGCATTTGCTCAAATGCTTTAGAAATATGTTTTTAAAATATGACATTAAATGTCCAACAAATATAACATCAAATGATCAAATTGGATTTGGTAAGATATTTTGTTTTATTACAATCATAATATTATACATATTTCCAATTTACTGGATATTTACACAAATTTTTTTTACAGGTGTTGCTAAATGGAGCCATATAAAGGAGTTTTATGAAACAGATAACACCAATCCCAATTTTGTGTTTGCACCTTGCTTAAAACAAGAACATTTAAATCCAAATACGAAGCAGAAGATGAAGGTGAAGCTAGCTGCACAAGTGTTAAGCCACTCAGTTGCTGCAGGAATGTATGCTAAAATTTCACAAGGTAAATTAAATTTATAATTTAAAGTATAATATTTAAACATATGTCCACCCATTAAAATAATTATTAACTTAAAAAGGAACTAGGCTCTCCCAAGTACAAATTATTGTTTATTGTGTGATACTGATATGTGATATTATTTTTGAGTTGTCTTGTAACATACTTTAAATCATGTTTCTTTAATCCTAATAGTAAGATCTTAAATTATGTGTTGTTTACAGGGGAACTCTCTTCAGAGGCTGTCACTACAGCTAATGTTATTGCAAATATGGACAAGCTGTTTGATTTTTGTCAACGCATGCACACCAGACCTAAGAAGGGGGAAACCATATTCGACAAACATGACAAATAATACACCACATCTCACACATTTCACTTTAATGAAGATTTTTTTTAAAGAATTGACGTTTTTGGGATGCAAACGAGCTTCTCCATCCCAAGAAGGTTGGATATGGTCCATCAATGTAATAGAACGAATTTGAAGAAATCTCAGTTCTAAACATAAATCAATAAAAAGTTTGGAAACAAGAAGGCCCCAGCAGGACCCGTTAGAAAATCTTTTTGGATGCATTCGGGCCAATTGCGGCTGCAATTCAAATCCCACTGCTGGGCAGTTTGTTGCGGGTCTTAAAACGGCTGTCCTTAGCAACTTATCTTTTATTGGGACAGGAAATTGTGAAGAAGACCAAAATCAAGTTATATTGACAAATTTTAAATCTTTATTGTCTCCACCCACAGACACACACACTGCTTATGCCACAATTTTAACCGATGAGTTAGAAGAAAGTGTAAATTCTACATTTGAATGTAGCTTGGAAGAAAGCAGTGGCGAAATACAAGCATGTGCCTATGTCTGTGGGTTTATAGTAAAAAATATTCTCAACAAATGTGAAATTTGTAAAAGAATTTTTGTATCTGAGACACAAGAGAGATCACATACTTTTATTGACTTTAAAGAATATAGTGATCTAAAAAAGTCCCTTAAATACGCCTCTAAAAACCTCATTAACTGTATTGAAAGTAGTGCTACGATGATTTATGATTTTTTAGAGGCAGAAGCATATAAAAAAAAATTAAAAGGGACAATTAAAGTTTTGTTCAAAAACTCAATAAATTGGGAGTTTCTCGATAAATGTCCAGAACATAAAGATATGAATATAGATTACTTATTTAATAGCGTATTTCACATTTGTATGAAGAGATTTTGTATTTTGAAAAATCGGCAATTTGCAGAAGAGTACTCTGCATCTGCTCTTAAAAGAAAAATTGATATCCTGCAGAATAAATAAGATATTACATGGAACTACTTTTTCTGTATGTACAGTCATAATCACTTCAGTGGTGACATTATATAAGGAGATAAAAGGAGAGGGAGAATTTGTCCTCTCTCGAGAGAGGCTGCCAAGGAGTGACTAGCGCTGATGAGGCTACGGATGTGTGTAAAAGTGTACCCGTAGTCCTGCCGATAAGTGGTGAAGATGAAACATCTGAGAGTTTTAGTCGGAGTGGGTCAGATATTCCTTGCTTCCGCGAGGCAGGTAGGATTTAAATTTAAGTTTTTTTTTTAAATATTTGCCATATAGAGCCACTTTTGGATTTCGAATATAGTATTTTCGAAACTATCACTTTACTGGTGCGAATCATACCTTACAGTCTTTTTATCGTTTAATGTCGGATAGTTTATTAGTCACTCTACAAACAATCGTATTGCTATGCAACTAACTTTTAAGTTTACTGTGGGATATGGATAACACATACATTTGTATTTTTTATAGAATTCAGCAAGTAAATGCTGTGACACTTAGACATCTACCTGTATTATCGAAAAATAATAATAACTACTTAACTATTAAATCGATATTTAGTTAAGAGCTGTTCAGAACTGTTTACATGCATAAAGTTAAAAATTAGTTAATTACGTATATATCCATGTAACATCTTATTTATTCTGCAGGATATCAGTTTTTCTTTGAAGAGCAGTTTGAAAAAGAGGGGGATATTTTACATTTTAATATTTCATTTACGGAATCATTTTTGCTCAGTACTTTGAGAAATGCTTCATTCTTTAGATGCTTTACAGTTTTTTGAAGCCTGTTAATTTTTCTCAGATGATATTTCATTTTTATCAACATATCTTTATCCTTTTTGTTTTTCGTGGATGGATTTGCAGCAGGTAGTGCTACTTAATGACATGAAAATGTTGACTTATTAGTTTTTAATGCAGTCAATAACAATAACATAACGAAAATAATTTCTACAAATGTAATATTATTGGTGGCATCTATAATATAATCAGGTTATTGGAGTTTAGACATAATATTGCAAAGCTATTGCCTTGTTTGTAGAATGTGAATGTAAATAATGTTTTCTTGTTAGAAAAAAGTGTTTATATTAGATTGTCTAATCTTTTTTATATAAAACCAATGTACTTTTACTTTCCATTTTGCTTAAATGTCATGTTACATATGCCATGTTAAAAATTAGTTAATTACTCCGTCACTTACGTCCATCAATGTACCAACGGTTTTTCTATGTACCAATGTAGACAAGTATGTAATGTAAATAAAAAATATGTATTTCAAAAACCACTTTTATTTGAAAAATAGTTCCTTTTTTATATTAAAATGATTGCTAATCGTTTCAAAAGTGGTTTATGAATGTAAAGTACCATAATTTACAAATAACTTTGTGCTTTTGTTTTCGTTTTAATTTAGCAATATATATCATTGAAACGAAAAACTACAAGCTATATCTATCTATATGGTATTTTACATTCTTAAGCCATTTTTGAAACGAAACAACCAAGACAACTAAAAAAAAATCACGTGTCAAAATTCCCGCGCAAAAAGTTTTAGGGGGCACGACAGAGATGGCGTGCATTATTGGTGCCATTTTCTTTGTTTGAAGTTGACATTCTTCCCGCCTAAGGGTATTAGTGTTCTGTGATTGTCACCTGTCACTTTTCTTCGTTTTTTCTGACTGAATCTGTTATCCTTATTAATGTGTATTTAATTGACTTCGACTACATTGACGATGTTCTCATTTTATTGTATATTGGAGTCGGTTGTACAAAGTTTTTAATTTTATCACTTGTTAGATATCATACTTCAATGACTTTCCATAAGTATTCTAGAACTTATATTAAATAAAAATTATTGTATTCTATTCTAATTTTAAAATATATATGTATATTACAACACTTAGCCAATGACAGTTTCACATAATTTAAAATTAATAATTGTGTATAACCGTCTTCAATATATATTATTAAGGACAACTCAAAAACTGGTCAGACCTCGATCAATGGGACCACATGAGAAGCAACAGTTTAAAAAGAAAAAAGAATCATCGAAATCGCTCCACGTAGAACAAAGTTATGAGGTAACACCATCGATCACTAATAAAAAAACTATACTAGGATTATTTTGTGCGTGCAGTTTGGGTCATAAAATACACATAATCATCGGAGTATTTCGCTCTCTTTCCCACTCACGGGTCTTAGGGGCGAGCATAGTGATGCGCATTATTGTTGTCGATAAGCGTTAACGATAGTGTATTTAGTTTTGTCATTATGTGGGTTAGTGATAAAAAAAGTAGATAACAACGTATTTATTAAAATAAGAATAATAATGGTTTAAAATAAATTATTAATTAGGTATCTATGTATTAAAAAAAACTAAGTATAAATGTTTGGAAAGTAACAAGTTATATTAAAAATAAATATAAATATAAAGATAATAACTTATATCTAAAATTAAATTTGTTGTTATCGATAATGGCGTTGCGCCCGCGCAATACGCTCAGCGCCCTAGCCGGGCTGAGGCCGAGCTATAATTTATGACCCAACTGCACGCACAAAATAATTTTACTAATTTTACACAATCAGTGACAAAAAATGTCCTTACCGAATGAGCGCCCACTCGAACATTTGGGTGCGATTTTAATTTGCACGTAGCTTTGTGAATACAACTTTAGGCAATGCATTTAAGTTTGAATTTACATTAACGTATATTTATTTCAACTAGAATTACGTCAAAACAATTGGCGACAGTTTTTGGATAGCTTTTGTATGGGATTTTGTATATAGTTTTTTATTAGTGAACGATGGATAACACACAAAAAACATACAGTCGAATTCAGAACCTCCTCCTTTTTGAAGTCGGTAGAAGATTCTGAATAAGACGAAGCAGAGACGTAAAATTGGTAACTTAATGTATTATAAATAACACTTCACATACGATTACAGTGCCTATAGGTTATTTATATTATTATTTGTCTAGATTTTTATTTAGACTGAGTTTTTATGTTTAAAATGTAAAGCGCTGGTAGGTTTTCACGACACGGTTCTTTGAACGATGTCATCCGAAGGGCTCTTGCCTCTATAAATGTTCCCTCGGTTTTAGAGCCTTGTGGAATATTTAGAGACGATGGCAAGAGACCCGACGGTATGACATTGGTCCCTTGGGAGAGAGGTAAAGCCCTAGTGTGGGATGCTACTTGCGTAGACACTCTGGCGGCCTCTCATCTCAGGGGTACCTCGTTTAAAGCCGGGGCGGCATCAGAGGCAGCTGAACTGAGTAAGTGGCGCAAATAAGAGTCTCTAAGAGATGATTACATATTTGTGCCATTTGCTGTAGAAACTATCGGTCTGTGGGGTCCACGTGCGGTGAAGTTCCTAAAGGTACTCCATCTGCGGCTGGTCGTTGCTGCTGGTGATAGGAGGGCTGGTTCTTTCCTCGCTCAAAGGCTAAGTATAGCCATTCAGCGGGGAAACGCAGTCAGCGTTCTTGGCACGATACCGCGGGGAGTAGGACTATATGATAATTAAGTTTCTAGTTTTAGTTTTTTTTTTATTATCATAGTTTTTAATATTTTATATAAAATAAACTGTGTATCTTTTAAAATTTAAAAAAAATTATTAATGCTTTATGTAAAAAGCTGTTATTTTGAAATTACAAACAGACACTTCACTTTTATTTATTTTTATGTATGTATAGATTTATAAAATGAAAATGTCTTGTCATGTTTACCATTATGATTGATGAAAGATTTACTCTGAAAAATTATTACATAATTCGTTTGCCATTTCGAATGCCATGCGAAACTACTAGGTTCAAGTATCAGTGAGCTCACCTTAACAAGTTCCTTGAGCCTCTCCCGGTTGTACACGCTGCCGATTTCCTCGCCCAGGAAGTAGTCCAGGAGCTTGCTGACCGGGAAGGCCAGTGGAGCGGTTAAGGCCATTACCGTCTGTGGAATAGCCAGAAACATATACAAGTCGCGGCACGTGAGTCTAGCGCTGAACGAAACGTGAAGGCGACGCGCACGAATTGCAATTAGTGGAGAGCCAATTATCGCGTGCGAACGATACGCACGAGCCAATCAGCGCGACTTATGCGGTCACCGCTAGACTTTCGTGCCGCTACTTATACATCGGGAAACAGATTTGAAAAACAGCTAAATATTTATCTCCTCCCTAATTCCTAGTACTCTATTTTACTCTTTTTTTTCTGATTAAAATTTCGTCTGGTATTCCGTGGGTGATTTCTCGATCTAGACAACATCGCCACCTACCGGGTTCAATTGTGAATCTAAACCATCAAGGGACCAACTTAAACACAAAAAAAATTCATCAAAATGAGTCTAGTGACAAATGCACGTACAAAAGAACCTTTATATATATAATTCTTGGCTCGGTAGGTGGCGCTTTTGTCGAGATATAGAAATCTCAGACAACAAGCTTCGGGTCCCGCGCCTACGTCACAGTGACCAAGTGAAGCCGGCCACAGTCGAGCGTGTGCCTGCTGTACTACCAGGTGTCACAGACAAGATTGGCTACATCTTGAAGCGAGCTTCTATTAGAACATTCTTCAAACCGCCGAAGAAGATTAGTCAGTTCTTACCATCCGTCAAGTGCAATATTCCTCTACAAGATGCAGGAGTGTACAAGCTTGATTGTGAATGTGGTCTCATATATAGGGCAAACAAAACGATCAATAAAAACCCGCGTAAAATAACACATAGCTGACGTGAAACACCAACGTTCCGGGAAGTCTGCTGTTTGTGATCGTAATATCACAAACAGCAGACTTTATAAAGTAACCCTGTATATACATAAACACTATCACTGCTATAGTATATGGTGATGAGATAATTATTTTTTTTGACTATTAAATCCGGTTAGTTAGCACCCTCTTCATAATCACTGCTGCTAAGTAGAGTTGTATTCATCCATTCATCCATACATCATTGCCTATTAAAAGTCCACTGTTGAACATAGGCCTCAATGATTGATTGCCGGATGGATTTTGTCATAGTTACCACGATTGGAAGATGACAGGTTGGCAACCACAGTTTTGAGTCGTTATCAGGAAGATGCTGCTGTCAATCATCTGTTTCAGTTTCCCTCTGTCGCCTCTTACGACACCCACGGGACGATATGGGGTAGTGGATATTCTTACAGATTTTTTTTTACTTATTATAAGCCAGTGCTTGACCACAATCCCACATGATGGTAAGTGGTGATGCAGCCCTTGATGGTAAATCGCACTGTCTTAGCGTAACAAAAGCCTATTCACTCTTGCCTTGAAGACGCCCAGATTGTATTTGGACGGAAAGATATAGACGCCTGTAAATTATTCCACTCCCTTGCTGTACGCATTACAAAAGACGAAGCAAACCTTTTCTTTTTTGGTTCTAATGCGTGGAATATCGACTACAAAGGGGGTGAAGACCCGCCGACCGCCTGGTTATCCGATGGTGCAAAGGAGAAGGAGGAAGAGGGAGGAATTCACTACATCGGATTTTCACGGTGCATTCCCTGTTGTGTTTTATTTTAAAGGATAAGGATAACTATTACAAATTGTAAAGTATTATCTTTACGCTCAGAGCGCCAATGCATTTGTGATCTCCTTAATTTCATGGCTGCAGGACTTGCGGCAACCAGCAGGGGTCCATTTACCAATAAATGGACTGCGAAATCTTCACTACCTATTTTCTTTTATTTGGAAAAATTGTTCACGAATATGTAGCGTTTATAATAAGCCACTTAACATAACATGTCCTTACATTCCATTTAAAAAATATACTCACCTTAGTAATCATGATACTCCTCGCCCCTACCATCAGTCCGTGTCGAGAGCAAATCGCCTGCGGCGTGATCTCGCCCAGCAGCACGATAGCGAGCGTCGAGAATATAACGGCGAACAATCCGGATGTCAAATCGTCCAATAATATCGTAAATGTCGAATTCACAGCCACGTTGCCAAGTAAAATACTGCACAAGAGGTAGTTCCCGTGATCGCGCACCGGCATTATAGCACGCGCGTACTTCCTCTCCTGCTCTGTTCCCGTGTTCGATATGATCTTTAGCTCAGTCCTGTCTAACGACATTAGACCTAAATTTAGACCGGAGAAGAGAGCGGAGAACATTAGACATACCAAGATCAGAATAAAGGAGACCCAGAGGGGGAGGAGTTTGTTGTGTGTCGCGAAAACCCTCCAACTTTCAATTCCCTGGTGTATATACTTTTCTTCGTCTTTGTCTGGGTCTGTGACGCCGAATTTCAAGTTCTTTGCGCATATGTACATTTTGGAACCCGTTATCGGTGACGGAGCTATGATTTCAAACAGTGCTGTATTTGATTTCAATGAACCTTCTTTCACCTGTAAGTGACATAGAAGTGAGATCGTGAAACTATAGTAATTTATTGCAAACATATTTAATTTAAGAGCTGTGGTAGATTAGGGGCTTAGCGTTCGCTGTTAACTTAAAAGTACGCAAGCAACCCGGGTTCGATCCCGGCCGACACCATAGAAATTGTTAATTGCAATTTTAAGTTCTAATTTACCACGAGCTCGGCGGTGAAGGAAAACATCGTGAGGAAACCGGCATGTCTGCGAAATAAAAAATATATATTTCGAAGACACGTGAAGTCCGCCAACACGAAGTTGGGCAGCGCGGTAGTATCTACCATCTCCTTGCCTTAAAACCCTCTCGGAAGTGAGAGGAGGCCTATGCTCAGGAGTGGAACCTATATAGGCTGTAATTTTATTGTATGAATAATGATAAAGTTAAACACATTTTTGTTTTTATTTATTGAAATTTTTTCAAAAAAAGAAAACAGCTGTACATATAAATAAAACGTACCATGTACTCTCCTTTGAGCAAAAACTTGCAAGGTTGTCCGTACTCAATATGGTCGTGTGTAAAGGCTATCACAGTCCTCGGCGTCAGACCTTGGCCAAAAATCCTAAAAACACAAATAATATTTTGATATTAAAGAGTCGGGGCTTGCTTTGTTTTACCTCGGACGACCAAAGAACGTTTCATATCTCTTTTTATAGATATAAGGTGACAAACGAGCACACAGACCACCTGATAGTAAGTGGTTGCTATGGCCCATAGACATCTACATGTAACCTCGATTAGAAATCAAAATGCAGATGCGTTTTCACCCGTTAGGGCTAAGATGGAATGCCTCGTTTCCAGTAAAAGAGTCTCCGGTTCTCTACAGTCACCATATGAAACACAGCAGCGTTAAGCTGCTATTTTACGTCCTTCCCGGTCGAGCCCACCCATTCATGATACAAGTATACTACTAATATAGCTGCAGCATGGCTTTACCACGTAAAATAACTGATTGTAGGAACACGTAATCACGCACACATCCAAAATGATTTGCAGCCAATAACATGGTTTTTGGTGCAGAAGTGTGTGTCCCGCAGTGAACTTTTACAGGCTGTTAAAGAAAGTAAGAAAAAAAAAGGAGTTGAGCATGGTTTCGCAGTCATTTAAATTGGACGCAGCGCCCCGTACGTGGGACGCATGTTAAATGTAACTAATAACTTATTTTTAACCAACACAAGCAAACATTCTCTCACCGTAAAGTTACTTTTGTATCAGCCAGAACACTTGGTATTCCATCCTCGATTATCTTCGGTTCCTTCTCCGAATCCTCTATTCTTAACCCTTCAATTACAATTGGTACAGGATCTGCCTTGACCGTGATAAACTCCTGCAGCTTCTGGCCAGCTTGTCGTTCACTTCTTTGCACAGTTGGATCATCATCATTCCTCGTTCCCCCTTCATCGATTTTATCATCGAACGGACCCAACACTTTATCGCTTCCCAAGTTGGTTTCTTCAAACTGTTCCAAATCTTTTCCCTTGTTTTCTTTAACAACACTGTTGATTATTTCACGTTTATATTTACTGTTAGAATCATTATCTTCTCTTGCATTACCACCGTAGAATGAATTTTCAACTTCAAGGGAAACTGGACCGTATGATTCTGAAGTTCGATGGTTGTTTAGCTCAGTTTTGTTTAAAGAGATATTTTTATCACGAAACACATTATCTATGTCGCCTCTCTCTTTATTGGTGATCCGAGGAGCGTTAGGTAGGTAGTTTACGTCAATGTCATGAGATAGGTCTGCCCAGTTCGATTTTGTGTTTTGAAGTTCATCTCTCGGACTATTTGAAGACTGATTTAAAACTGGTGATTCCAGGCCTGTATGTCTGAGAACAAAATTATTATGTGTAAGTTAATTAGGTTGATGGTCGAAGACTACGGTCAACATTGTAGTGCGCGTATTAAATAAATATCACTTTGTCACATTGAGAACATAAATGTATATGTGAAACTATGGACTCAAATTAAATTCGACAATTAGAGGTAAATTTTTCTTTAAAAAAAGACGTTAACCACATTAAGATTTTCTCTTGTATCGTGGAGGAAGTTTACAAACATAAATTGCATAAGGACAAACATGCAGACCCAGAACAACTGTTTGTAGGCTACTTGTTTCGTGCGGGATTCAAACCCGCGGACCTTGGCGCCACATCTCAATGTTAAGCCACTGCTCCATGGAGCCGTCGACTGAGATGTTTGTCTATGTGCAATTTATATATTTACAGACTTCACGATACAGAAGAAAATCTTAGAATTTATCTTTCTTTCTTTCTTCTGTGTGTGCTGCTTTTTGAAACGAAGTTCTTTATCGGACGGTACGACGGTTGGCGGATGGGTGCTAGGCGAGAGAAAGTGTAAGAATTATCTGTCACGACCCCTTCTGACGTAGTGTAGACAATAAGTGTAGTAAAAATACCACGAAATACCACATCGATTTAAAGAAAAGGTTAAGTCCGTGTCTGATAACCTGTTTATTGAAAAAGGTTTTAGGCTATACAACATCACACTACTACCTTTTGGAGCGGAGCAGTAGCCATAAACCTTTTACTCATCATGTAAATGAAATAGGCATGCATATTCCCAGTTTAACGCGGGTAAAACCGAAGGGCACAGATAGCTGGGTTGATTTTTTATAGAAGGGTACAAACGAGCACACAGTCCACCTGATGGTAAGTGGTTGCTGTGGCCCATAGACATCTACATATCTCCTCGTTTGCTGTGTTTCGTATGGTGAGTGTAGAGAACCGGAAACCCTTTTTACGGGAAACGAGGCATTCCATCTTAGTCCTCACGGGTGACAACGCATCTGCATTTTGATGTCTGGGCCACAGCAACCACTTGCCATCAGGTGGACTGTGTGCTTATTTGTCACCCTTATTCTATAAAAAAAAAAACAAAGTGATCGTACCGTAGTGATGGGACCCTGAAGAAATAAAAAAAAAATACATTACGGTTTTACGCAGACGCAAATTAAATATACACGATTAGATTAACCTTCATACGTATCATAATTAGATTAGGTGTTTGTGGCACAGCGGCAATCATATCAGTTTTTTAAATCACGGATCTTTATTTCAAATATGACATGCAGCACACATCGTGACGACGCCTTCGTCAAATAAAATTGTATACCAAAATGTCCAAAAAAAAAACAAGAAAAATAAAAAACATATTTTTTGTTTTGAAAAAAACTTAAATAAATTTCGAATAGAATAGAATAGAATAATTTTTATTCAAAATTGATTATTATGTTATTACAATATACTTATTGGAAGACATTTTTTTCCCCAAGAACTGAAAATATTAAAATAATTAGCACATAATAGCTTCAGAAATCGGTGCTAATAGATTTGATTGACGCCAGACCAAAGAATTTTTAGGTTTTGAAGACAGTTTTATATATTTTTTTATGTTTATTTTTTACCCTTTCAGTGAACTAAGGAATATTATAAGTTCAAGGTAACAACTTTCTAGTTGTCTCCTTCTTGACCTTGTAACATTTTAGTCACCTAAATAGTACATTAAAACTTCATCCAGTATTTTGAGACACTTAGGGGTAAATGATTTTACTTGAAATTTATATAAGATCACATCTGTAGTACAACCTATTTAATAAAAGAAGAATCGTTATAATGGGTTCATAAAAAATAAGTTATGAACAAACGTACATAAAAAATAATACAAACGAATTGAAAGTCATTCCCCTTTTTTTTAGTCGGTTAAAAAACATAATACGTGGTATATCAAATGAAAGATTTAATATTTATTTAAAAAAATATATTAGCAAAACTGTACATTTTTTTTTATAGAATAAACTAGCATGCGGCTCACCTGATGTTAAGTGACTACCGCCGCCCATGAACAACCGCAACACCAGGGGAATTGCAGATGCGTTGCCGGCCTTTTAGAAAGGTGTAAGTTCTTTTCTTGAAGGTTCCTAAGTCGTATCGGTTCGGAAAATTCGCTGGTGGTAATTGATTCCACAAAGAAGTTGTGCGAGGGAGAAAACTTCTTCTAAATCGCACAGTGGTGGACCGCCAATCATCCAGATGGTATGGATGGTAACGCGAGTTTTGTCGCGACGTGCGATGGTGAAATTGAGCGGCTGGAATTAGTCCGAACAATTCCTCAGAGCACGCCCCGTGATAGATGCGATAAAATACGCAAAGAGATGCAACATCTCTACGCAGTGCCAGTGTATCGAGCCGATCGGAAAGAACTCGGTCGCCGACGATTCGAATCGCTCTGCGCTGGATGCGGTCAAGTGGAAGGAGCTGGCACTGGGGTGCCCCGGCCCAGAGATGAGAACAGTATTCCATGTGGGGCCGAACTTGCGCTTTGTAAAGTTGCAAGCGATGTGCCGGCATGAAATACTGTCTCGCTCTGCGGAGCACGCCAAGCTTTTTAGAGGCCAATTTGGCCTTCCCTTCCAAGTGACCACGAAACTGCACGCTATTCGATATGTCGACGCCAAGGATTCCGATACTGGCTGAGGCAGCAAGGGGAGTGCCTTGAAACTGAGGAGATACGACAAAGGGGTTCTTTTTAGCGGTAAACGCGCAAACTTGTGTCTTCTGGGGATTGAACTGGACTAGATTTAGTCGGCCCCAATCCGAGACTTTGTTAAGCAAAAACTCGACTTCAGACACAAGTTTGTCCCGGTACTCGGCGACGTTTTCCCGAGAAATATTGGCACGGCCGGTATATAAGGCATCCCCAGTGCTGTCGTCTGCATAGCAATGAATGCTACCAGTTAGCAACATATCATTGATATGCAGGAGAAACAGCGTTGGTGATAGCACGCAGCCTTGTGGAACACCAGCGTTGATAGGCTTGTAATCAGAGCATGCACCGTCTACTACGACCTTGATGCTCCGATCAGCAAGGAAACTGGTGATCCATTTGCACAATTTCTCGGGAAGCCCATAGGAAGGAAGCTTCGAAAGAAGCGCCTTGTGCCAGACCCGATCGAAGGCCTTTGCTATGTCCAAACTAACGGCCAATGCCTCCCCCTTGGACTCTACTGCCTCCGCCCATCTATGAGTTAAGTAAACTAGAAGATCACCTGCTGATCGACCCCGACGAAAACCGTACTGACGGTCACTGATCAGCTGGTGATCCTCAAGGTACCTCATGAGCTGGCAGTTTATAATGGATTCCATTATTTTGGAGAACAAGGAGGTGATGGCGATAGGCCTGTAGTTGGACGGGTCTGAGCGGTCGCCTTTTTTAGGGATCGGGTGGACCAAAGCTGTCTTCCATGAATTCGGGACTACGCCTTGGGAGTAGGAGTACCGGAAAAGACGCGTTAAAACCGGTGCCAACTCTGGAGCACACGTCTTCAGCACAATGGGAGGGACTCCATCGGGCCCACTCGACTTGCTGACGTCCAGGGAGAAGAGTGCTTTGCGAACCGAGCGCTGTGTAAATCGCACATCCGGCATGGAGCACTCACATCGCGGGATGGTCGGCGGTATGTTCCCCCCGTCATCTAGAGTCGAGTTGCACGCAAAAAGAGAGCACAACAGATCGGCTTTCTCTTTTGCGGCATGGGCCAGTGAGTCGTCCTCTCTGTGCAGAGATGGGAGGGATGGCTGACAGAAGTTCCCTTGGACAGCCTTGGCGAGAGACCAGAATGCACGGGTTCCCGAAGGAAGGCGAACTAGCTTCTCGCCAATTCTGCCGATGTGCTCAGACCTTGCCTTGGCAATGACGCTTTTGAAGGACCTGGAGGCGGAATTATACTTCTTTTTAAGTGAGCTGGTGTTTAAATCCCGAGACGTTGATGCGTCAGCCCAGGCCCGGTAGCACTCCTGCTTATAGCGTGATGCTATTTTACAGGAGCGACCAAACCATGGCTGAGATCTGTCTCCGATGGGCACCACAGAGGATGGAATAAAAAGTTCCATACCCTGAAGTACCACATCAGCAACAGAATCGGCAACAACGCTGGGATCTTCCGGCGAGAAGCAAACCCGCCCCCAAGGGTAGGATGCAAAAAAAGACCGCATCCCGTCCCAATCAGCTGACCTATAGTGCCAAACACAACGGCAAGCTGTAGATCGCAACTGCGATTGGAGCGTGAGTGGCACCGTGCTCCGGATCAGACAATGGTCCGAAGAGCCCAGAGGGGCATCGACGGAGACCTGATATCCGTCCGGATGAGAGGTCAGCAGAAGGTCCAACAGGGAAGGTACATGGTCTTCCACATCTGGGATCCGCGTAGGCGAAGTAACCAGTTGTGTTAGACCATATGCCAAAGCAAAGTCGTAGACAGATCTACCCGCATGATCGGTTAAACGAGAACCAAGCCATTCAGCGTGGTGGGCGTTGAAATCACCGAGTATCACGATCTCTGCGGATGGGACCTGTTGTAGCACGGAGTCTGCAGCCATTTGGACGTGGTCGATGAGTCGGTCTGTGTCGGCATTACCGCTATGGGACCTATAGAGGCACCCGTAGACGCGGGGATGGTCGTCGCTGTCTACGCGCAGCCATAGGATGGACAGGTCCGTACCTTCAAGGCTGCCGAGGCGTCGAAAACAGATGTCCTCTCTGACGTATACACAAACTCCAGCCCGGGGCACAAAGGAGTGTTCCAATTTGTATCCCGGGTAGGAGAGATATGAAGTATCAGCCGGAGAGGACACCTGAGTCTCGGTTAAAAAGAGCAAGGCCGGCTTCGCCGTCTCTAGATGGTAATGGACAGCGTTAAGGTTGGAATGAAGTCCCCTGATGTTGCAAAAATTCACGGATAGCGTGACAGGGGTCACCTTGGTGGTATTGCTCCGCTTGCCCCGAGCAGCATTAGTCACGAGCGGAATTTTACCCCCCCCCCCCCCCCCAGAATACGCGGGGCAGCCTGAGCACCCACGCTCAGGAGTGAAGTAGTTTGTTCGTGAATGCTCAGCGAGGGATTCTCCAGGGGTGCTGGTACCCTCCTGGGGTAGTCTTGTATTTAATTCCACTACCATGTTGATGGGGGGGGGGGGGGGGAATTGGGCCTCCGGCCACCTGCACTCACCAAACGCAACGCAGAGGTAAACCTCTACTTCACGCTGGTATTCTGTGAGGTCGTGGTACTACCCCGGTTCGAGCTGGCCCATCCGTGCGACAGCAAAAGCTACCGCTTGGCTCTACCACTGTTAAACATTACCTAAAATCATTTTAATTTTAGGTTTAATTAGATCCGTTACCGTTACAGCCTATTAAAGTACACTGCTGAACGTAGACCTCCCCCATAGATTGCCTCATAGGGGGGATATTTGCCATAGTTGTAATGTTACTGTTGATTTGAAAATTTCACCTCTCAGTGGGTCATGTGCTCCTGGTAGATTATCTTCTATACATACATCCACTACAGCCTATTAAAGTCCACTGCTGAACATAGGCCTCCCCCATAGATTGCAATCATACGGTAGATATTTGCCACAGTTGTAATCTTACTGTTGAATTGAAAATTTCACCTCTCAGTGGGTCATGTGCTCCTGGTAGATTATCTTCTATACATCCATTCATTACAGCCTATTAAAGTCCACTGCTGAACATAGCCCTCCCCCATAGATTGCCTCTTAGGGGGGATATTTGCTATAGTTCCTACGATTGGCGAGCGGATTGGCGAGCGGGTTGGCGACCGCAGTTATTTTTTATATTTAGTCGTTATTAGGCAGACGCTGCTGCCCATCTCCTGATTTGTTTCCCTCTGTCGCGTCTTACGACACCCACGGTATGATATGGGGTAGTGGATATTCTAACACCGCCACTAGACTTAATTAGATCAGTGGTTACTAAACTTTTAAGGTATTGGGACACTCACCAAATTCCATTTTATTTTACGGAACCCCACATCAAATGATTACAAATCAAAGTCAGTGAGATTTAAATAACAACAAAAACTTTTATTACATATATTTGATTAAAGAAATTATGAAAAAAATACATTCCTTAGTTAATTTTTTTTTTTGAAGAATGAAATTGTTAACCCATTGACCGCCAACGACGCATCAAAACGTGATTCAAAATTATGTTCGCGACGCCGATGACGTCTTAAAACGTCTAAAAATGCTGTTTGATTACCATTGAAAAAAAAAACGTTATGACTGTGTTCATTAGAGTTTATTTTTGACCCAATATCTTACCATGACTGCGCTGAAGATATATTTACCAGAGAACGTAGGAAAAACTATCTAATCAATTGCATAAACATTTAAAATGAATGCCCAAGAACTGAAGCATTAAAGTTATATACCGGACGCCAGTGACGTGTTCACGCGTCGCGTAGTGATGTTTATCTACCCACTAAAAATAAATAATGATGTGGGTAGATTGAAAGATAATTATAGCGATCTAGTTCGGCACTAAATAGCGGTCGTGTATCAACTTAGCAAGACTTTTGCAAATTGGAAATGATGAAATATAGAGGTATGTTTTGAATCGTTATGTTTGTTTTGTGAAAATAGATGATAAAATGATCTTATATAAAATTATTTTCTTTTATTATTTAAACTTTAACTTTGGATAAAATATATCCCAACTCATTGTTATATCTAAAAGGAAATTTTTGTTTTGGATCTGTACGGCCATGAGCGCCTCCTTTGCCGTGATTGCCTAAATGAAAGATACAACATTATAATAATAATTATCTGTTAAAATACACGTTGAGGTCGCCAGAGACGCTTTAAGGAGTCAACTAGTTGCGCTAAAATTCTTGATCCCTATCTTACATTCTAAAAGCATTTTGGTGTTAAATCTTTATTGATAGGTGAAATTACATTAATATTAATGTATTATTGCTTATTTTGATCAGAATCTTTTCTGTACTTCTTCGTAATATTGCCAAACATACAAGTTTAATGAGTTTTATTATAAAAGTTTTGCATAGCGTGGTACATCACTACTGAAACGAATAGTAATTTTAGGGAAAAATGCGCGTGGCGTCCGGGGAAAAAATATCGATATTAGGTCTGGCGGTCAAAATGTTAAAAAATTCGACCCGACCGACTACCAGGTTCAATTGAAATGTGAATAAACCATCCAGGGACGCACTCAATCATCATTACAGCCCTTCACAAGTCCACTGCTGAACATAGGCCTCCTCCAAGGAATGCCACAAAGCACGGTCCTGAGCCACCTGCATCCATCGACTTCCCGCATTTCTCACCAGGTCGTCAGTCCATCTAGTGGGGGATCGCCCTACACTTCGCCTACCGGTACGAGGCTGCCACTCGAGAACCTTTCTTCCCCATAGGTTGTCGGTTCTTCGAGCTTCGGCCCACTGCCACTTCAGCTTACTAATCCGTTGGGCTATGTCGGTTACTCTGGTTCTACTGCGGATATCCTCATTTCTAAGTTTATCACGCAAAGACACCCCGAGCATAGCCGTAAGATCCGTAAGTCATCACTGGCAACACGCACTGGTTGTACAATTTCGTTTTCAGGTTTTGAGGTATGTCTAACGATCTATGTCTGTGCCGTGTAGTGGCGGTTAAGAATATCCACTACCCCATATCTTCCCGTGGGTTTCGTAAAAGGCGACAAAGGGAAACAGGCAGGAGATGGGTAGCAGCATCTTCCTGATAACAGCAAAAGTACAACAAAAAAAAAACTACGGTTGCCAACCCGCTCGCCAAGCGTGGCAACTATGAGAGCAAGAAAGAGATGGCCCCCAGTCCCCGGCGGCCCCACTATTCCTGGTTACGGTGGCGACCATGGTAACGGCGGGGCAGGGGGCGCTATGAATCTCCGGTGGAGGTTCGGTTGCCACCTAAGAGGGACGCACTCAACCACACAAAAAATTACTTCAAAATCGGACCAGCCGTGTTCGAGTTTCTGCGAGACTAACGGACAGCAATGACGACTGGCATCCACGACTTTTTCTGCCGCCAGGGCGGCGCCACTTAAAAGTGAGGTATTGGCAGAATTCACAGCGAGGAAGTTAATTTGTTGGGAAAGTGTAAAGGTTAATGTTTCTTTCTGTACTATTAGTTATATTTTATATTAATTAGATTTAAAAATAAACCAAACCACAGATAATAATAAAAGTAGAAAAATTAAAAAAAGTTAAAAATGTGCATAAAATCAACAAGCAAACCAATGAGGCATTATTTTGTTTATTAATATAATACGCTAGAAAATGATAAACTTATGTAACAGTGTAACAAAAAACTTTACCTTATTTTGCAATAACCTACCAAAACAAAATGGACAGGTTATTGCAAAATAACCCTGTATAGATTACAAAATTAATGGCAACGTAGAAGAATGTGGCAACCCTAGCTTCAATCAATGGAAGTGCTTATAACGCACGTTTTATATTTACGTTTGCGATTTGAAAATGACGCGACCTTGCCTAGAATTACGTGAACTCCAGTTGGACCGACCTTGGGATGGGCGTGGCGATAGGGTGCTTGTACATTTATAATAATATAATAAAAGCATAGGTGTGTCTGTTTACCGTGTAGTGACTGTGTGGTAGTGGAGTATCCACTACCCCATATCTACCCGTGGGTGTCGTAAAAAAACAAATCGGGAGATAGGCAGCAGCGTCTTCCTAATAACGACTAAAAAAAAAAACTGCGGTTGCCACAGCGCTTGCCAAGCGTGTTGGATACCGCAGATAGAGTTAGTATACGGGCCGGTGAGTGACATGTGGTTGTTGTGGCCCATAGACATCTACATCTATCCTCAACTACGAATCAAAATGCAAATGTCACCCATGACACGCCTAAGATGGAATGCCTCGTTTTCAATAAATAGGGTGGGTCTCCGGTACTCTACACTCACCATACGAAACACAGCAGGGTTAAACTGCTATTCTACGTTGGTATTCTGTGAGAGCGTGGTCCTTCCCCGGTCGAACCGACCCCCATTCGTGCTCCAACCATACTAAAAATATAGCTGCAGCATGGCTCTACCACGTATACGCTACTATTACAAGTTGGTATTCTGTGAGAACTTGGCCCTTCTTCGGTCGAACCAACCGGAAAGTCGGAAGAAGTACGTTTTAAATAATACTAAAGTTGTCGTAACAAGCTCTAGTGAACGCACAACCTTAAGATAAATAATATTTACAACTGTTAGTAACATGTTCCTCCCTCGTTCCACTCTATATTGCTTGGCCTTGTGCCCGACATAGTTTTATGGGTTATCCAGTGTTATGACCATAACGGATTGCTTTTACGAGTGCGCTTTTTTTATGGGAAAATGCCAAAGATTTTACGCCTAGTGGTGGTAAGGATAGGTTATGTCTGACTCGCACCGACTAAAACACCCTGGTGTTCCATCTTCGTACTGTTATACCATTACCTAGAACAATATATCACAGACTACCCCAAAAATATTGCTTAGTAGTAAATACCACTTGAGTAGTCTAGAACCTAGATCTGACACAGTTTTCTAGTCGTTGTTTGTGAACACAGTTGAGGGTAGGTTGATCATCGGGACTATAGTAACATCCGTCGCGTTCGGATATCCCACGTTTTCCTTAATATTATTATAATTTTTTTATTTAAAAAAAGAACGTTACCCCCACACTAGGATTTTCTTCTGTATCGTGAAGGCAGTTTACAAACATATATTGCACGAGAACAAACATCCAGACCCGAAACAATTATTTTTAGGCCACTGCGCCACGGAGCCGTCGATTTATCTATACTCTATACAAATAAAAAAATTGATAATGGGCCACCACTTACCATCAGGTGGACAGTGCGCTTGTTTGTCACCCTTATTCTATAAAAAAAGAGAGAGATCGAGATCCAGCAGTGGACTTTAAAGGTATTAAAGACAAAGAATACTTTAATTTGCCATTACTATTACAGTTGTATAAGGAAGCTCAAGGCCGCTCAGCGAACTATAGAGAGGGAGCTATGATCGGGGTTTCTCTGGTGATAAACATAGAAATGAGGATATCTGCAGTACAACCAAAGTGACCGACATAGCCCAACGGATTAGTACGCTGAGGTGCAATGCGCCGCGGCCATATAGCTCGAAGAACCGACAACCGATGGGGAAGAAAGGTTCTCGAGTGGTAGCCTCGTACCGGCAGGAGAATTGTGTGAAAAGTGTGTAGGGCGGCCCCTCACTAGATGGACTGACTACCTGGTAAGAGATGCTGGAAGTCGATGAATGCAGGTGGATCAGGTGCATGCTTTGTGGCATTGCTTGGGGTAGGCCTATGTACAGCAGTGGACTTGTGAAGGGCTGTGTGATGATGATAATGATTGCAGCCTATCAAAAGTCAACTGCTGTATCTAGACCTCCCCCATAGATTGCCTTATAGGGGATACTAGTCATAGTTGCCACGCATGGCAAGCGGGTTGGCAATATCAGTTTTTTATTTTTATTCAGCTGTTGTTAGGAAGAAGCAGCTGCCCATCACCTGGTTCAGTTTCTCTTTGTCACCTGTTAAGAATATTCACTATACACTATCCCACGATTATCCACTACCCCATATACTCCCGTGGCGACACCCACAGTTACTGTAATAAAAAATGTTTGTGTGTGGGTTTGAGTGGGTCCCTGGATGATTTAGATTCACGGTTGAACCCGGTAGGTGGCGCTGTGGTCGAGTTCCAGAAAACACCCGTGGGAAACCGGGGCGGATCTTTAGTGTTTAATATCATTCACAGTAGCACAAAACGACCGACAAAATTACAACAGTTTTCCGTACACACGGTCAATGTTGGCGTGTTGCCAGGTTCGCTAGACCGCGTCGCCTCGCTTTGGTAGATAGTGTTGCCAGACGTACGATAATTACCATAATTCCACGGCAATACACAGAATTCTAATTTAAATTTTTCTGTAAGTTTATTTACTTAATATTAAAAAAAAAAACTTTGCTTATAGATAACATAATTTAAAATTAAAAACTTTGTACAACCAACTTCAATATGAATTATTAAGAATAACTCAAAAACTATTGGTCAGACCGTGATCCGTGAATTTATATGGGACCACATGAGAAGCACTAGCTTTCAAATAAAAAAAGAATCATCGAAATCGGTTCACCCAATAAAAAGTTATGAGGTAACACACAAAGAAAAACATACAGTCGAATTGAGTACCGTCTCTCTTTTGAAGTCAGTAGAAAATAAAGACATATTATGTGTCTTATATAATATAGTGTCCAACCGAAGCCGAAGACGTTTCATGGGCTATCGCAACAACCTTCAGCCGAAGCCGAAGGCTTAACAACCTAAATATAGTTGCTCAGCGTGGCTCAACCATTTATAGTATATCCACAGCCTAAGAAGAACTTACAGTCAGTCATCGCGTTTGATGTTATCGGAAAAGCCGACATAAACAATAAATTGCTAGTGTTGTCAGAACAGGAAGAAATAACAAAATAAAAAAACTGATTTTATTTTATTTCACGAATAAACAAATTAATGTATATGTGGAAACTGATGACACCGAACTACAGTTTATTACTGCACATATAGTGTGAACCATTATAATTTATTTGCGTGACAGGACAGCCCTAGAGGACAGCGCTCAGGCCGCGTCTCGGCCCTCACCGCACCGCACTATTGCCCCGTCTAGACGTCTTCGATGACCGACTGTTAGTAGTAGTTAGACTTTGGTATATCTACAGAAATGAACAACGTTTTTAGAACTGCTATGGAGCTTGGCACTTCTTCAGATATCAACACGTTTATCGGCGAAGTCGACAATCCCGAACGTCGTTTATAGGTACAACTAGGCACTAATCACGTTATGATGGAATATTATTAATTATTTTTTAAAGCTTTATCACGTCATTATATATCCATGTAGAGATAATGAAATGATAAAGTAAATATATATATATATATACACTTTTACAAAGCTATTATTTCTCAACGATAACAATCGGTATTCGTGAAAATATCAAGTACTAAATATATATAACAACGAAATTTACAATTTACCTTTAAAAATGTACATGACATATATCTACGACTATATAAGTACTGTTCCAAATTTACTGGAGACAAATTGTGTCTACGATCGCTTAATACATTTTTGTAAGCGGAAAAGGACCGTTTTACGTCCACTGAGGTTACTGGGCAGAATTAAAATTTGGGTGCCATGTTTGGAATTTTTTTTATAGGATAGGGTGACAAACGAGCACACAGTCCACCTGACGGTAAGTGGTTGATGTGGCGCATAGACATCTACATTTATCCTCAATAAAGAATCAATATGAAGATGCGTCGTCGCCCTTGAGGACTAAGAGATACACTCACCATACGAAACAGCGTTAAGCTGCTATTTTACGCTGGTATTCTGTGAGAGTGTAGTCCTTACCCGGTCGAGCTGACCCATTCGTGTTACAACTATACTACTAATATAGCTACGGCATGGTTCTACCACGTATAAATTTTTTACTATTGACTTATCGTGCCGGGCAAAATTCCCCGTTGATGAAGCTCTCAATTTGGCATCAGGGTTCAAAACCTGGGTTATTGCTGAGTATGTTTTGAAACATTCCTTTGACTATACTCGGGAATAGCTCTGACAACGAGGAGTTTATTAAACATATTTTCTTCATAAACTGAATATATGCATTCAAAGCCGATCCATAAGTTTCAAGCATTTTAATACTCGCAGGTATGTGGGCGAAACATGAATGATTTAAAAAAAATTGGCTAAAATATGTAACTACTGCTGAAATGGGTCTAAGCATGCAAATGCATATGCAATATGCAAATGCATATAATCCAGTCTCTAGTAATAAGGTTATTAGTGAAAACTTGTATGTGCAAACTACTTTAAAAAAATTACGTATAACATGAGCGCTTAAGGCAAGCACATTTGGATTTAACAAATAATTTTTAAGTTCTTTAATGTCGGTTTTATTTTTATAAAAAGTTTAATATTTAGATTCGTGCTAGAGCCATGTTGCAGCTATATTAGTAGTATAGTTGTAGCACAAATGGGTCGGCTCGACCGGGGTGGGACCACGCTCTCACAGAATACCAGCGTAAAATAGCAGCTTAACGCTGCTGTGTTTCGTATGTTGAGTGTAGAGAACTGGAGACCCTGTTTGCTGGAAAAGAGGCATTCGATCTTAGTCCTCACAGCAGACAGCGCATTTGCATTTTAATTCGCAAACGAAGATAGATGTAGATGTTTATGGGCCACAGGAATCATTTACCATCAGGTGGACTGTGTGCTCGTTTGTCACCCTTATATTAAAAAAAAAAAGATTAATAGTACCCTCAACCGACTAGCACGTATGCGAAAGTATATGGACGTGAAGGAGGCGAGAAATATGTGTCAGGATCGTGCCAAAATTAAAGTCCGTAGTCTCTGTCTAAATCTCTGTGCTTATGTTTATGAAAAGTTAAATTTTTTTAGGGTTTCTGTTAGGCGGCTCACATACTGAACAGCCCTTTCACATCTTTGGTTTTGTTTTTGTAACTGGCCGATTGCCCAACCTGGACGACGTCATCGATCTCCGGAATAGTTTACTACTGCGTAAATAGTACACTATTCATGGAACTCGATACATTTATGAAAATGTAATGTACATACGTACACAAAAATAAACGTAGTTATACTAAGATATTTTTAAAAGTATAGATACGTCATACTCGCTCTAAAATGGCAATACGAAAGTCAGGTAATTGCCCGACTCGCATTCAGTCGAGCACGCTCTCGCGTCGTGGCGTAAATCTTCTAGTTATTCGTGGTAAAATGCCTTCCTGTGTTTTTAGGTGGTGCAAAAATTACACGGCAACTGTTAGAGACAAGAAAAACGTCTCATTAATATTTTGAATATAGATGTTTTGTTCATAATTAGTTTTATTATTTCAACACTAACCGCTAGTTTAAACTTTGACGCTAGCTGGTGTGTTCATTTTGCATATCGGTATGTCACGCGCTCGCGCCAATGACCGCTCAGCAGCGATCAATACGCAACTAATGATGTATATTCATCTTTTTCTAACGATAGGTATGCCCTATCATTTGTTTCTTTTCGTTAGCGCAACGTGTTATAATAATAAGTAGATATAATACTACCTGCGCCACCTTCAAATACAATAATGTTAGTGTGTAACCTGTCTATCTTTTTTAATACGTCTTTGTAGTTATACAAAAATAAGTGATATTCATTCTGTAAATACTAGGAACAGACACTAGCTAGTAGTACCAATTACTCGACTCCACCGAGTCAGTAATTCATTCTTGGAGCGACGTATACGCTTTTGCAACAAAATCCCAGAAAATATACAAAATTTGACCTGCTCAAAGTTCAAAAAATTTATTAAATAAAGTTTGTGTAAAAAGGGTTATTATAATATTAAGGAATTTATGGATGATAATAACCCCTGGGAATGAGGTGATCGTTACCAAGCTATTTCTAATTTGTTTTGTGTGGTTAATTGTGTAACATACATGATTGTAAGCTGTTATTTAAAAAATAGTCCCGCTTGGGTTTCTTGCTGGGAAGACCCAGGACAGAGGTTTTTTTCGAACCAGTGGTAATTAAACAAAAGTGACTTTCAATAAGTATTATTTATAATCTATATTGAATAAAAAAGTTCTGTTTCAGTTTCTATTGCATCATTCAAGGTCACTAATTTCAAAACGGTTAAATAAATGGTATTGTTGGTAAATAGAATAGAATAGTTTTTACTTTATTCTTCTGTACGTGTGTTTGGCACTGAACTAATTTATATATATAGGAGAGGAGACAAACGAGCACGAGACTCACCCGATGGTAAATGTCGACCGCCGCCCGTGAACAACTGCAAAACCAGGGGTATTGCATATGTGATGCCACGACCATTTAAAAATGAGTAGGCTCTTTTCTTGAACTCCCTACTAAAAGGCTGGACCGATTTTGATATTTTTTTTGTGTGTTTTGAGTGGGTTAGATGGTTTAGATTCACAATTGGATTCGGTAGGTGGCGCTGTTGCCGAGAGAGAATAATTATTGAGTTTTTTTTTTATAAAATTGTAGTGACAAGCGAGTTGCAGTCCACCTTTCTCAAGTGGTAGAGCCATGCTGCAGCTATATTAATAGTATAGTTGTAGCACGAATGGGTGGGATCGACCGGGGAAGGACCACGCTCTCACAGAATACCAGCGTGAAATAGCAGCTTAACGCTGCTGTTTACGGTATGATGAATATAGAGAACCGGAGACTCTTTTAATGGAAACGAGGCATTTCATCTTAGTCTTATCAGTCTTAGCATTTTGATTCTTAATCAAGGATAAATGTAGATGTCTATGGGTTACAGCATCAACTCACCATCAGGTGGACTATGTGCTCGTTTATCACCCTAATTCTGTAAAAAGGGTCGACTCGAAGGACCACGCTCTCACAGAATACCAGCGTAAAATAGCAACTTTTTACTGCTGTGTTTCGTATGGTGAGTGTAGAGAACTGGAGACCCTTATTGCTGGAAACGAGGCATTCTATATAAGTCCTAAGGGGTGACAACGCATCTGCATTTTGATTCTTAATTGAGGATAAATGTCTATGGGTCACAGCAACCACTTACCGTCAGGTGGACTGTGTGCTCGTTTGTCATCCTTATTCTATTAAAAGAGAAAGTGGTCACTGCAGTCCATGAACACCTGCAACCACCTTGAAACCATGAAGGTTAAAGATACGTTGTCACCTCTGAGGTCCAAGATGGAATACCTCACAGCCTGTCTCTAGTAGGCCTCTGTATACTTCAGACGGGAACACAATAGTGCACGAACGTATTTTAGCGGCGGCATTAGCTAATAGTGAAAGCCGTGGTAGCTCAGATGGTTAGCGCTCGCTGTAAGTTTCACAGTACACGCAAGCAACCCGGTTTCCATCACCGCCGGCACCAATGAAATTGTTAAATGCAATTTTCGGTGCTGATTTACCACGTGCTCGGCGGTGAAGAAAAACATCGTGACATCAAAAAATATTTCGAAGACATGTGAAGTTCGCCAACAGGCGTTGGGGCAGCGTGCCGGACATTTCCTTGCCCTAAAAACCCTCTTAGAAATGAGAGGAGGCCTGTGCCCAGCAATGGGACGTATATAGACTGTAACTTTAACTTTTGTAATATAATATAATAAAAAATTAAATATGTTACGCAACAAATTTTAAAACAGCTTTTTTAACGTCTTACTTTCTGTTTTGTTAGAAATTTTATTATATAGGCTGTAACTTTAACTTTTTAATATAATATAATGAAAAATGAAATATATTACGCAACAAATTTTAAAATAGCTTTTTAAACGTCTTACTTTCTGTTTTGTTAGAAAATTTAAAACGCAATAACTTTCATAGACATTTAGTCCAATGTACTGCCATTATTCGGTTTATTGAGGAAAAGGTAAACATTGTGAAACTTCAAAGTGTTTAGACAGTTAAAATTAAATTTAAGTACCTAATACGTGTTCGTTGCACTAGGTCCTCTGTTCAGTCCGAAGGTTATAGAAACAGAATAAACAATTAAATAAAATTTATATATTATATATCTATACAAATAAATAAAATTGAAGTTTCTGTTTGTAATGTCAAAATTACAGCTATTTACTAAATACATATGAAAGTATATACGGTACTAATAACAAAAATACAATTTTAAAGTTTTTGTCTGTCTGTCTGTTTGATCCGGCTAATCTCCGAAATGGCTAGACCTATTTTGACGGTATTTTCACTGTCAGATAGCTGATGTCACAAGAAGTAACTTAGGCTAATATTATTTTAAAAAAGGAAATTAGGGTTCCGTGCACAAAAAATTAAAGCCCCAAACGGGCGAAGTCGCGGGAAACAGCTAGTACTAAATAATAACTATACAGAAATAGGTAACATTAAAAATAAAATGACTCTCAAATAATCTAGAGTTTCAACGAATTCCGCAGCGAGAAGAAACGAACACAAAAGCTATCGCATGCTATTATTTCAGCCTTTTTATAACGTTCACAAAAGAAAGAAAAAAAAAGGTTGGCAAATGAACGTGGCACATAGAGACTGCATACCGCTACATTTCAATGAAAATAAGTTCAGGGTTGAAAATAAAACCATTCACTTCAGACAAGCGGGCACACAGTCTACCTGATGGTAAGTGGATGCTGTAGGACATAGACATCTACATTTATGCTCAATTACGAATCAAAATGCAGATGCGTTGTCACCCCTGAGGACTAAAGTCGCGTCTCCACCAAAGTTTTGTTGCCAACACAACAGTTGTCAATACGTGTTGCCAACAAATGTTTCTGTCAACAAGCGTCTCCACCGAGGGAACATATGTTGGCAACAAGCGTATTCCTATGATGTTGCCGCCGAAAATGGAAACATGTTTTGTTGTGTTGACAACAAAACATTGGTGGAGACGCGGCTTAAGATGGAATGCCTCGTTTCCAGTAAAAAGAGACCGATTCTCTTCACGTCATTATAAGAGAATCCGTAGTCAAAGAACCACCTCTATCTGAACAGCACGCACAGTGAGGCAAGTAAAAAGTACTCCGTACCTCTTTTCGCTTCTACGTCCGATAGTCACATCAAGTTGGCCAAACTGATCAACGCCACAATATGTGAGTTGTCGTTGATGGTGGTCCAAGGTAAGTCCCCTATTTGTGGTGGTTGTGGCTTAGTCTTTTGCATACGACAGAACATGCAGCTGGACGCGATGGTACGTACAGTGGGTCGTAGCTTCAATATCCAATTTTTGTTTTTGCTCGTTTACAACCACCTCATTTAATCCGTGCGCTGCCTTCTTGTGGTATTGCCATTCGTCTAATATGATAGGTCTTTTGATCTCCAGCTAAGCTGCTGTGTTGCTGGTATTCTGTGAGAACTTGGTCCTTCCCCGGTCGAAGCGACCCATTTGTGCTACAACTTTACCACTAATATAGCTGCAGCATAGCTCTACCACGTAAAAAAGGGTGACAACACATCTGCATTTTGATTCTTAATTGAAGATCGATGAAGGTGGTTTATTGGCCACAGTATCCACTTATCATCAGTGGACTGTGTGCTTGTTTGTAACCCTTATACAATTAAAAAAAATGCTTAGACATGGAGTTATGGACACTAGCCCGGCTCAACCAATCAGTCAAATACAGATTATTAAAATTTAATACAAAAAATGAAATAACAAACAAAATAACAGTCCAGTTAATGGGCAAGTGACTAAAGCCCATGGACACCTGTGTTTATATTGCGATCGCCGGAACCTGAAGTCTCATAGGCACCATTGACACCTGTAACATACTTCAAACAACAAAGGTCACAGATGCTTTGTCACCAATAATAACTAAGATTTATTTTATAGAACAAAAGTGACAAACAAGCTCACACTCTCGTACATCTCTGCGGTCCTTTTCCCTTGGGTCTCTATCAAGGAGATCCATTCGCTCCTTATCCTTGTTATCCGCCCGTTCTCTGTCTCTATTTTCCAATCTATCTTTTTCCCTAGAAGTTGAATCCCTGTCTCTATTTTTATTGTGATCTTTGCAATGTCGCTCTGCCTTATCACGATTGTCTTTAGCTGGTTGTGTTTGTCCTGAATATAGCACATCTGTCGTCGTGGCTCCTCTTCTTTACACTGTCGAGCTCGCACAACTGCTTGAGCGACTTCGTTGTTTTGCTTTTGTTGCCGTTCTGCCCATAGCTGCTCTTCATCACCAGGTTCTTGAGTTTTCGAATCTAGGCACTCATCATCTACACTTGCCCTGCTACTACTATTTTTTATTTTGCCCTGCTATTACTGGATTTACTTGTGGGTGCTGATGATTCTCCATCAGAGAAGTCCAGTTTTTGATCATAATCAATATTGTCGTGCTGTGCCCATGCCCATGCTGCATCATGTGAGATCGCAGAAAAGGGGAAAAAATTGAAGTGCACTAGAAACAACACAATGATCACATCAACAGATATTTTGTTTGATATGCCTTTTCAAGAAAGAGCTGATGTGACTTTTTTTTCAAAGATCTGAAAATCATATGTTCTTTGAGTGTCCTAATCTTTTTCACTCTCTCTATGATATCCTGCCCAATTACATCCCACATCCTGTAAATTTCCAGTATTTGTTGTCCCTAGCGTATACTACTTTTCTAAATATTTTGTGTAATTTTATTCATACTTATAATATTAAACTGTAAAATAACTAATCAATTTTGGTAATGGCATTTAAAGATGTGATATTTGCTGTTGTAGAATGTGAATCCACTCATAAAATTGAGAACTCTTAACATTATAATTATTTACTTGTCACTTCTATGACTGAATTGACACTGGCAGAATTCTATCAAGAGAAGCCATAATTTAAAAGAAGAAGAATGTTTTTTTTTTCTCACCATACTCAACAAGATAGATACACAAGTTAGTGAAGGAAGAACTAAACATATATATACTCTCACTTGGGTAATGCTGTTGATCAGTGTTTTTGAATATATTTTTTACCATCAATCAGTCGCTTAGGCCTTGTTAGTTAATGAATGTGTGCTCAGTATGCAGATGAGGTTGGTATTTGTAAGTTAACATTGCCCTTTTGCACAAAACCAAATTCTAATAGTGTTATTATTTAAACATCATACATATAAATAAAATTGAAGTGTTGCCTTTAATATTGAAATAACTACCATTTATTCAGCACACTAACATGAATAGCCATTAAAAAAAAATTATATCTATATAAATAAAATGATAGAGGTTTGCAGGTGTGCCTGCATTATGAAAATTTCTGGATAGAATTCAATTAGTTTTCCAAGTTTAATTTCTTAAAACCTTGGCCTTTATCTAAAAAAAAAATTGTGATATCTTCATTTAATATAAAATAATTAAAATTTTAAGAAACAACAATTTTTATATGGGGTTTTTCACACTGTCCACTGTATGTCGTGTAACTAACCCAGATAATTTATATATAATTTATGAATAGCATTGTTTACAAAGAAATTTTGTAAGCAAAATATATTTTTGCTTACTATCTTTTTGATGTTTTGTTCATCACACATACAAAAACTTTCTTAATATATCAAGGAACATAGACAAAGTTGCAGGTATCAGCTAGTTTTATCTAAAAAAACATGGTAGATTTTTTTTATAAAAACGTAAAATTGTAAAAATAAATGGTCTTTCATTATCTTAAATTCAAATAATGCTGAATAGTCCTACTTACTACGCTATCCTAGCACACAATCAACACAGTCCAGATGATCATAAGTGGATGCTTTGGCCCATGGACATTTACATCTATCCCCATTTAAGAATCAAGAATGCAGATAAATCATCACCCCTCAGAACTAAGATGGAATGCTTCATTACCAATAATACATCAGGTAAAACAGCTTAAATATGCTGCTGTGTTTCGTATGGTGAGTGTAGAGAACCGGAGACCATTTTTTACAGGAAATTAGGCATTCCATATTAATCCTCAGGGGTGACAATGCATCTGTATGTTGATTCTTAATTGAAGATAAATGTAGATTTCTATGGGCCACAGCATCCACTATCAGTTGGTTGTGTGCTTATTAGACACTCATATTCTAAATTAAAAAAAAAAACAATTTTGTTGTATTACTAAACATAATTTAATAGTTTACACATAGAATATATATCGTTTGATTTTAAACAGATTTACTTCACTATTATTTAACTGAATAAATAATGCCGCTGTAATAAACGCGTATAAATAAAACATTCGCATCAGGATAATTACCTAAATTTCAAGAACCTAAAAATTTAACTGTTTAAAATGTTTCTCATGTTTTAAACGTTATTAAATATAAAGCAGTGATTTAACACGGCATTTAAGGGCGTTATTCGAAAGATAAACAATGCCAGCTGTTAGAAAATATTTTTTACTTACGATTCCGCACCAGCTGTCGACGACACGAAATCATTCTTGGGATCCAAAAACAAATCTGCACCTTGATGTATGTATTTTCCACTTATGGGACTATTTTGTTTCTGCGGGTAATGTAAACAGAAAAATAATTTTCCATCAAAATTCGGCACTACGATCTCAATGCGGGAATTCCATTCGTAAGACTCTATTTCCTTTATTTCGTAATTAGGGTAGAAATCGCCACAATTACTCCCCTTCGAGGCTTCTGTAGATGTTAATCTCCAAGAATAATGACCGAGGAACTGACCACCACGCAAATGTAATAAATATTTACAAATCAAATTTATGCACTGTTTTTTCTCCACTTCGAAATTTACTATACATGGACTAATGCCACTATGTTCTTCACCACACACTTTAGAAATAAAGTAAAATAATAAACCACAATTCCGCAAAACTTTCGACACTGGGGCCATATTTAACTAAGCGCAATAAAGAAAAGAAAACAAGTAACATATATTTAGAAGTACACGGACATGTTTCTAACGATTGGCAGTTCGGCGGCAATTGTTGTGTTGCCGGAACTGCGTTTTGCGGTAGGAGAAGAAAAAGTAAATGTTGTCACATCCGCTGCATAAATGGACGAAGTTTCTATATTCTATGGTCCTAACAAAACTTTGTTATTTTAAGGTTCAGAAGGGCTAGAGCCCAGAGCCGAAAAGCTAGTTTAAAAAAAATATTTTAACTAAATGCTTGATGCCAACTATGGAGTGTAGAGTAGGAGGACCATCTCTGTATATGAAAAGTGTCCCTAAAAACGCGTCCAATAAGGGTGGCGCTGCAGTAACATAGGATAAATTTAAAAAAAGCGCCAAAATTAATTAGAATAAGATGGAGAAATAAAAAAGGACCGACCAATCCGCTTGGTATTGTACTACGTAAATAGTTGAGGTTTTGTATACTTGCATTTTTCTAACTACTCTAGTCATGAATTTTTTTTAAATAATAATAATAATAATAATAATAATAATAATAATAATAATAATAACGGTCAGTTTGCGATGTGTTTTATGCACGCTTGACCAAAGTGCTTAATAGCCTTTTGTCCGGTGTGAATAAGACGCACGCATATAACGGTTGGATCATGCCTGTTCTCATGTATACCTTTGGCATACTCAGGTGGACTCAGACCGAACTGAACGCTCTGGACAGAAAAGTCCGCACTATAATGACGTCCCACAGGATGCATCATCCGAGATCGTCAGTAATGAGGCTGTACTTGCCGCGAAAGCATGGTGGGCGCGGCTTTTTAAGCGCGCTTATCATGCATAATCGCGAAGTGTGCAGCCTCCGTAATTACTTTCTGACGAGAGCGGATGATCCATACTATAGGGACGTTATTTCTTGTGATAAAGGGCTAACCCCTCTATCCTTAGCCAACGAGCAATGGCAAGACCCGGCAGTACAGAGCATTTCCGACCGGGAGACCGTATGGAAGGAGAAGGAGCTCCACGGGAGGTTCTACAAGGCCCTTCATGAGCCTTTCGTAGACACAGTCGCCTCCCTCCACTGGCTACGTTTCAGTGACCTCTTTGGGGAAACTGAGGGTTTTGTCTGTGCAATACAGGATCAGGTTATTAAGACCAACAATTATCGGAGATACATCCTAAAGGATGGCACCGTCGACATCTGTCGAGCTTGTCGCCATCCCGGTGAGTCACTTAGGCATGTCATCTCCGGTTGTTCGGCGCTTTCTAACTCTGAGTATTTGCACAGACACAACCTAGTAGCCAGGATTCTACACCAGGAGCTCGCTCTGAAATACGGTCTCACGGACACACGGACGAAACTGCCATATTATAAGTATTTGCCGGAAGCCGTGCTCGAAAATGACCGCGCCAGGCTCTACTGGGACCGGGCCATCATCACAGACAGGACTATTCTTGCGAATAAGCCTGATATTGTGCTGATGGACCGGGCACAGTCAAGGATATTTTTGGTCGACATTACTATTCCCTATGACGAGAACCTCGTGAAAGCCGAAACAGATAAGCTGACAAAATATCTGGACCTGGCTCACGAGGTGACCGACATGTGGGGTGGTCTGCCGGCCGAAATTATTCCTGTGGTCGTTTCTGCGAACGGGTTAATCCCAGTTAGCCTCTCGGGTCATCTGAGGCGACTGGGACTCCGTGACGGACCGCTCCAAGCTCAAATGCAGAAGGCGGTGCTCCTCGATACCGCCCGCATCGTCCGCCGGTTTCTTTCCCTTTCCCCCTAACCCTCGGCCGTTTGGTCTCCCCTGCCGAGGGCTTCCATCTGGTTGGGTTTTTTTTTTTTTTTTTATATATTTATGTATTTTTTATGTATTTATACTATTTTATTGATATTTATGTATGTTTATATAGTTCGTTTATAATTATATATTTAAACAGCCCAACCAGATGAGAAAACTTTATAGATAACCCCAATAATAATAATAATAATAATAATATAGTCGCCTCCCTTCACTGGCTACGTTTCGGTGACCTCTTTGGGGAAACCGAGGGTTTTGTCTGTGCAATACAGGATCAGGTTATTAAGACCAACAATTATCGGAGATACATCCTAAAGGATGGCGCCGTCGACATCTGTCGAGCTTGTCGCCATCCCGGTGAGTCACTTAGGCATGTCATCTCCGGTTGTTCGGCGCTTTCTAACTCTGAGTATTTGCACAGACACAATCTAGTAGCCAGGATTCTACACCAGGAGCTCGCTCTGAAATACGGCCTAGTGGATCGGAAACTGCCGTATTATAAGTACTTGCCGGAAGCCGTGCTCGAAAATGACCGCGCCAGGCTCTACTGGGACCGGGCCATCATCACAGACAGGACTATTCTTGCGAATAAGCCTGATATTGTGCTGATGGACCGGGCACAGTCAAGGATCTTTTTGGTCGACATTACCATTCCTTATGACGAGAACCTCGTGAAAGCCGAAACAGATAAGGTGACAAAATATCTGGACCTGGCTCACGAGGTTACCGGCATGTGGGGTGGTCTGCCGGCCGAAATTATTCCTGTGGTCGTTTCTGCGAACGGGTTAATCCCAGTCAGCCTCCCGGGTCATCTGAGGCGACTGGGACTCCGTGACGGACCGCTCCAAGCTCAAATGCAGAAGGCGGTGCTCCTCGATACCGCCCGCATCGTCCGCCGGTTTCTTTCCCTTTCCCCCTAACCCTCGGCCGTCTGGTCTCCCCTGCCGAGGGCTTCCATCTGGTTGGGTTTTTATATATTTATGTATTTTTTATGTATTTATTTTATTTTATTCATATTTATGTATGTTTACCATTTTCATTTACAATTATATATTTATACTGCCCAACCATATGAGAAAACTTTATAGATACCCCAATATATTCCACAACTATCACACAACGCCATCTAGTCCCAAGCTAAGCAGAGCTTGTGTTATGGGTACTAGACAACTAATAAACATACTTATATATTTCTAAATACATAAATATTATAGATAAATTACACCCAGACACAGAACAAATGATCGTGCTCATCACACAACATTTGTCCTGGGTGGGAATCGAACCCACGACCTCCGGCATAGCAGTCAGGGTCACTAACCACTAGACCAACAGGCCTGACTGAATATTTGAGTTCAGCTGACTTCACTCCGTCTACAACAACTATATTCATATCGTAGTTTTTCAGACGCCAGCGCTATTGTGGTAGGTTTTGGAACCTCTATTTTCAATATATAATGGGACACTTTTTCAACTTTCGCACCTTATAAGATGGTTCTCCTTCTACTCTACACTCCATAATGCCAACATAGATATAACTGCATCGTGTACTTCGATTTATGTTTATTACAAATTTACATTTTCACTGATTATCATAGATTTTGATTTTGTAATAAAGAGAATCTTTTTTGGTAAGGTTTGGTAAATTTCACGTTTTTATTGTAATAATTAAATCGTTACCGTTACAGCCTATTAAAGTCCATTACTGACTGCTGGATATAGGCCTTCCCCATAATTTGCCCAAAAGGGGCATATTTGCTGAAATTGCCACGCTTGGTAAGCAGGTTGGGAACTGCAGGTTTTTTAGTCGTTATTATTATTAACTCCGCCATTGCCGGTTCCAAGCCCGGATGACAAAGAAGGAGAGGACGGTTCCGCCGAAGAGAGTGAGTGTACCCGGTGGACTAACACACCCACCTGCACTAGGACCTGCGCAGTCGAGCGCCGTACGCGGGGATGAACGAGTCCTGGAGGGTTAAGCCAATTGTCACTGGGGTATATAGTGGCAAGAGGCAACACGCCCTCTTTGGTCCAGAATTCAATCTAAACGGTGGCCCTATCTGCTAGCCAGAGGTTGGGAGATGGCCAAGCGCCGCATCAGAGGGTCGCAGGCGAGGGGGGCTGCCTAGTTTCCTGAAAAGGGCTAGGTGGTGGTAAAGGCCATGGTGACGGAGCAAGTGACAGTCATTCAGACAGCGGGGATGGGCCTTTTCAGCCCTGTCTGCCTGTAAGCAACCCAAATTCGATCCGCACCGACACCAATCATGTTTTAACAGGAATTTGAAATTTCGATTTCTGGTGAGTGGATTGGCAATCGCAGTTTCTTATTACTCTGCACTGTCAACAGGAAGATGCTGCCATCCATCTCCTGTTTCAGTTTCCCTTCTGCCGCCTTTTACGACACCCATGAGAATAAATGAGGTATTGGTTTCACTGCTTCTACATTGCTAACATATTTCAAATCCCGTTCATCATTTCGATTCCCTCCATAGATCACGAAGTAAGTAGGATATTAGCCTTTGATGCCACGCTTGCCAGATACCCATCTGGCTATCAGTCACTAACTAAAGTATACACTATAAATAATATGAAATTATACAGTCGTCCCATTTTGAATGCAGTTTTTTCTTTTTTTTTATTAAAATAGCCGTCGTGTAGTGGCAGTGCAATAGATATTCACTACCCCATTATTATTTCATGTATGTCGTAAGTGACGACAGAGGGTAACTACATCAGGAGATGGACAGAAGCGTCTTCTTATTATAAAATTCACTCCATGTTCATTCTTTGAATACTTTTTCTAAGAAATGTAGGGGTAATACGTCCATAGAAATTTGTAAAACATTCCGGTTAGGTACAGACATAACTGTAAATCTATAATTGATTTTATATATAGGGAGTTTTGACGAGAACTTGACGACCGGTGAAAAGATGCTCGTGTATCGCTTAGATAATTGTTTGAAGTGTATTTTATTGACTTGTGAACTATTAGTGGAAATAAGGAATCAAGTGTTACGATAAATCGCAATTTATTTTCTCTGCTTAAGTGCATTGAAAACTTGAGATACTATGTGATGGCTCAAGCTGTAATCGAAATCTCCCAAAAACATCGTAATGTGATATATGAATACCACCAATAGACATATCAATAGACTTAGAATATATTGGCATATAGACCGACATAGTGTGCAAGAGAGAAGAAAATGCCTTATGACAAAATTGCAAGATATAAAAGGTTAACAAATCTCATCACTTCTTACTAGTTTGTGCTCATGACTCTGTAATCGAGTTTGAATAACAAGTCAGCAAAGTCGGCACGCAAGAAATATGCTCCTAGATATTTTATAATTTTTTAAAATGTAACAGTGTTTATATTTAGTAAGTAACTTTTTTCCACATGGTTACTTATTCTGTGAGTGACTGTGTTGTTAATAATATAATTTTTTTTGGATTGGGTGACAAGCGAGCACACAGTCCACCTGATGGTAAGTGGCTGCTGTGGCCCATAGACATCTACATCTATGCTCAATAAAGAATCAAAATGCAGCTGCGTTGTCATCCGTGAGGACGGGTCAAAGAAAGGGTCACCGGTTCTCTACACTCACCATACGAAACAGCAGCGTTAAGCTGCTATTTTACGCTGGTATTCTGTGAGAGCGTGGTCCTTCCCGGTCGAGCCGACCCATTCGTACTACTACTACTATATAGCTGCAGCGTGGCCCTACGTACGAGCGCGTTACGCTACGTTGACTTGTAATACAAGTCAAAATGCAGATGCGTTGTCACCCGTGAGGACTAAGATGGAATGCCTCTTTTCCAGTAAAATGGTTCTCCGGTTCTCTACACTCACCATACGAAGCACAGCAGTGTTAAGCTGCCATTTCACGCTGGTATTCTGTGAGAGCGTGGTCCTTCCCCGGTCGAGCCGACTCATTCGTGCTACAACTATACTACTAATATAGCTGCAGCATAGCTCTACCATATACAATTAATCTTTATATTAGCACATTTCATAGGTAGATTCTCAAAAGATCGCCAAAACAAATGCGTCATAGCGTTTGTTTTGGTTAAAATTTATATCTATGCTATTTAAAATATAGAAGATTTTCAAATATTTTTTAATTTTGATATTTTGCAAAAAAAGTCACGTTGTCGATAATTTTCATGAATTTAATAAATACATATTTATACAAAATATTTTACATGTACGCTAGGGGTTGACTCAACTATATCAAAATTAATGTCGATATTTATCTTGAAGTTTATTTTGAATCGATAGACTTGCCCACACTACCAGAAAATTAATCCTCATTTTGTGTTCTATAAATGTAATTTTATCTAGCCGTTTATTAAACAGATTCCCTCTGGATTCTTTGTTTAGAAAAAATGGTTGGCATTTTATGGTCGGGTTGATTGGAATACAAAGAAAAACTCTACAATTTGTAGCAAACATTTTCTTGGGAAATATAAAAGAAAAAGCAAATAAAAACAATTTAGTTTTAGGAGCAACTACACTATTTGTACCAGTATGTATAATATTGTTACAGTAAGACTTTAAAAAAATTAACTTAAAAATTAAAATAAACTCGTTCAAAATAGATATAGATTTTAAAACATTAAAACTGTAGTATATTAAAAATAAAAAAATCTTGAGATTATCCTATTTTAGCCATAATGAACCCAACTATCATCTATCTATTTATCAACCAAAATGTATAACCTTACTTCACCACCCGTACCACACTGTCACACTAGTACAATATTCATAGCATTTCGCTATTTTTTATATTTCCAAGTCACAATGATAAAACTTTAAGTGCAGTTACATATAATATATTTAGTAATGCTCCTGAAGCGCCACTAGACGCCCGCGCATGAGACGCGCGCTTACTACTAACAACGCTCAATGCCCGATTCATGCTTAATGGCCGACGACATTGTATCGAGGGCTTAAATAGCGTCGTTCATCGTTATTCCTACAGCGTTAGTCGTAGAGAAGAGGAACTCGTGGTTATGTGATAGCTGCGCTGATCAATAGATCTGCGAGATTAAGTTGCGCTTGCCATGGTCAGTCCATGGTTTGTCCATGGTTTAAATTCATATTTGAGTCGAAAGTTATAATAAACTTCTATAATGTATTTAATTATTAATTATTAAATATTTGTAATTATCAAAAGTAATACTTATATAAAAAATAAAGCAGCCATTATGTACTGCTTGTCCCCGTTTTTTGTTTTCCCATCAAAACATTTTATAAAATATATACAATATAAATAGGTATATACTTAGTTAAGTATCTAACTATTTATATTAACAATATGTTAAAAAAGAAATTCCGGGGAAACTCTCCATGGCAGTAAATATTTTCCTTCAAAGATCTTAATCCGAAAATACAACTTTCCGATCTGATTCGTAGGGAGTTTTCTTTAAGTTTATCGGTAGAGTCACCTGGGATTTTTTACATTTGAATTAAAATTCAACAAAAGGCAGGTAAGTCCAGCTTATTACCAGGAACATGTTATATGAATATGTTTTAATTATTTTAGAAATATCACGGTAAAAATTCAGTTTGTTGTTATTTAATTTCGTGCAATAAACAATTTTATTAAATATTTTTACTGTTTCCTTAACAATAATTTTTCGATAGTCCTTATAAGTAAAATGCACATCACTAGCTAACGCACACAATGACAAATCAAGATTTGTCACGGGTTTTCGGACTGTTAAATCGTCTATACACCAGTATATTCTAAGTCTATGATCAATACATTGTGAAAAAGTTAAACACATTATTAGCATTGTATTGTACGCTGTTTATTAACTTATCTTGGCTCACCAACACACACGTGATACCGGGTCGGCTGTCGGACAGAGACTCCCTTTCGTTACCCTCGTGACGTATGCGCTCGAGACAAGTTAGTGTATTTGCATACACTACATCTCTTCCTTGTTTTAATTTACTATTTTTCCGAAGTATGTCTAGTTGTTTATAAAGTTATTTTTAATAAAACATCTTTTTTTAACTTTCACTGTTTAATTTATTGAAAATCACTCATCGTAAACATATTCCTATGAAATTAAAGAATTATTAATATTTTGTAAGTTGTTTTCTTTTACAGCATCTTAATCATTTTAACTATCATTTATTTGTACAATCCTAATCTATACTTTCCTCTACATCACTTTCTAGTCTTTCGTCATTCTCTCCAATATTTAATTCCTTATTCTGATCACCAACAACTGCCCATCTTCCTTCAACTTTCTTTAAGCGTACTATATTCCTTCTATAGACTTGTCCCGTTTCGTCGTTACGAACATCCACATCCCCACCTACACTCCGATGCACCGTGTGAGGAACTGGGTCGTAATTTAAGCTTAATTTATTATTTTTATTAGAGATGGTGTATACCTTATCTCCTGGTACTAAATCACACTCTTTGGTCTTGCTCCTCTTATCTGTATATTCCTTTCCCGCTTCTTTCTTTTCATGATCTCTGTCCCTGACCTCAGTGTCTTCGAGTTCATGATATATCTGTAGCCATGGAAATTTTATCACGAAACTGTCTTTTAAGGAATAGTTCTGCTGGGGTTTTTCCGGTCACATTATGAGGTTTACTATTGTACATAGTCATATAATCCAATAAACCCTCCTGCCAGTTCTTTTTCTCGAATTGACATATTTTAAGGCGTTTTAAAATTTCGTGATTCTGACGCTCAACTTCCCCATTTTGCTGAGGACATTAGGGTATTGTATTATGCAAAATAATATTTCTTTCCGTGCAGAATGATTTGAATTCTTCACTGCAGAACTGCCTTCCATTATCAGCAGATATTGTCATCGGGTTACCCAGTCGACTGAAAATTTCTTTGAGATTTTGTATGATCTCTGCACTGGTGACCTTGCGACATATCTTCACTTCTTTATACCGACTGAAGTAGTCCACAACAACTAATATATAATCACCGCTTGGTAGAGGACCCATCAGGTCGATAGCTATGTCCACCCACGGCTCATAAGGTAATTCTCTACGTTTTAGGGGATTCGGAGGATTTGGTGCCGACACAAGGGTGCAGCCTTTACAAGACTTCACCAAGTTCTCAGCGTTCTTATCGTACCTTGGCCACCATACTTTGGTTCTTAGCCTGGCCTTCATTAATACTATCCCTGGATGTCCTTCATGAGCTGCTGTTAGAACCTGGTTGCGTAGTTTCTTAGGGATTACTACCTTGAACCCTCTTAATAAAATTCCCTCATAAAAACATAGCTCATTTTGAAAAATTTTGTACTTTCTTACTCCTTCATCCCATTTATTATTGTACAAGCCTTCTCTCACCTTTAGTATTTCTTGATCTTCTTTTGAACACTTTATAATATCCTTCAATGTAACAACTACATGTCTTGTACCATCTACAATTTGGTGTATGTCAGATTCCGGTATATCCTTTGACAAGTTTTCCAATTTGCACAGTCTTGATAAACAGTCTGCGATGTTGTCTTTCCCGGGTTTGTAAATGACCTTAAACTTGTAAGCTTGAAGACGTAATATCCACCTCTCAATTCTAGCACATGGTTTGGACTTGGGTCCAAATATGATCTCAAGTGGTTTATGATCCGTAACCAACTCAAACTCCTTGCCGTACAGAAAGATATTGAAATGTTCTACTGCCCAAACAAGAGCCAAAGCCTCTTTTTCTGTTTGGCAGTATCGCCTATCGCAATTGGTTAACGTTTTATGACCATAAGCAATGATTCGAAGTCCTTTACTGTCTATTTGAACCAATACGCCCCCTAACCCTACAGGGCTTGCATCTGCTATGACCATTGTGCGATCCTTAACGTCGTAATATCCTAGAGTAGGAATTGTAGAAAGTGCAGTTTTTAGTTTGTTAAAGTCGGTCTCCTGCTTTATTCCCCATAGTTCTTTTAACTCTGATACTTTCCCCTGTTTATTTCTTAATAATTCTTTTAGCGGCTCCGTTAAAGTTGCTAAATTCGGTATCCATTTCCCAATGAAGTTTATTAGTCCCAAAAAAACTCTGAAGCTCACCTATATTAGTAGGAGATCGTAATTCTTGGATAGTTGATAAGTATTTTGCTAATGGCTTGATACCTTCGTCTGATAGTTCATGTCCTAGAAACTGCACTTTTCTTACTTTAAACTGACATTTGTCTTTATTTAGGATCACATTATTTTTCTGTAAAGTTTTTAACACACTTTTTAACACGTTCACTGTCCGGTTTCCAGACACAATAGTAAGACAATAGCAATGACCTATATGTAGTGCACGGGATAGCGAAAGGGTTAATCTTCGATTATGCTCTTGTGCATCTTTTCCATAAACTAATATGTCATCTATGAAATTGATTTGTCCCTCACATCCTATTAATATACGCTCTAAAGTTTTCTGAAATATTTCGGGAGCACATGTAATTCCAAACATTAACCGCTTATATCTGAATAGACCTTTGCTGGTAATAAAAGTGGTAATATACCTGGAGTCTGGATGTATCTCAATCTGGTGAAATGCATCTTTAATGTCAAGCTTGCTAAAAAATTTGCATTTTTTATTTTAGGCAATAACTTGTCCATAGTTGGTAATGGGTGGTTTTCTCTTAAGTTAGCCATATTTGCTCGTCTCATATCTACACAGAGACGGACCTCTCCATTGTCTTTTAATACAGGGCCTATTGGAGAGACCCACTTTGAAGAGCTGTGAACTTCTTCAATAATATCTCTTTCAATTAGTTCTTCTATTTTATTGTTTATTTTTCTTCTAGTGGTATAGGAATTCTCCTATAGGGTTGAGAAACTGGTTGAACTTTGTTATCTATCGGTATCTCGATTAACACGTCTTTAAACCTCGGGAACGATGTTATTGTTTCCATTTGGTTTACTGGTAATCTAATTTTAAGTACACCCATAGAAATAGCTGTATCTTTACCCAATAAATGCCTTGTGCCGTCAGCAATAATGTAAAAAGTAGCGTTTTCCGATCTGTCTTCTATTTCTAAAGTTGCCTCGAAACATCCTATCACATGTAGTGGTTTGATACTTCCGTACCCGAAAAAAGTTTTATTAGGATTCTGATTTTGTTTACGTACCAGTACTTTATCGTTTTTCATTTTTTGCCATGTTTGACCTGTAATCAAATTACATTTACACCCAGAATCTACAAGCATTTTGACTTTTGCCCCACCAATGTTGCATTCCTACTCGCTATCCTCATCGATCCGAAAAACGTAAAGTATGATATCATCCTTTTCTTTTTGATCCACTTGATAAGCACCTTCTCTTTGATGACTCGTTTTATTTTTTTTTCGGTAATTGTCATTGTTGGTGTTTTTACTTGCTTGGTGTTTCCTTTTCAATGGTTGTCTTGTTTTACAATATTGTCTAAAATGTCCTCTTAATCCACATTTCAAACAGTCCTTATCTTTCGGTGGGCACTTATTATCGTGGGAAGCATTTCTTAAACTCCCACACCCACCGCATTCAATTGTTTGCTTTTTGTTGTTGGCTCCCTCTTTTTGACTTACATCCAATTTATTGATGTCTTGATTTACCTCACTACTTCCAAATTCTTCCATCTGTCGATTAACTGCTTTGAGAGCATTTGCTTCTACCACTATATTACTTAAAGTTATTGAATCTCCTGTTTGTAGTATTTTCTTTCTAAGTTCTCTAGAGGAACATTTCTCTGTTATTTGGTCAATGATTTGATCATCCTTATCTTTAAATTTACATTTATTTGCTTGTTGTCTTAATCGTATTAAGAATTTATCGAATTTTGCATTTTGTTCTTGTTTAATCAACCAGAATAGATGGCGTTCATACACCTTACTCTTTTTTGGTGCAAAGAATGCATCCAGTTTTTCTATAGCTATATGAAAAACATCAACTCCTTCAGCCGGTATTACAGCGGCGTCAGGGCTGTTATAAAAGATTTCTTGCAATTCAAGTCCGCCAAAATGTAACAAACATGCTTGCTTTTTCTCACTCTTCTCTATACCAGATGCCTCAAGGTAAATACAGAGTGCACGTTTCCACCGCTCCCATCTAGTAACTACAGATGTAGGTTCCCCATCACAATCAAATTTCTCCAGTATGAGTTGCGACATGTTGAAATTTCAATATACTAAATTATTTACTAGTGGGACTACCTGAAACCAAACGATTCAAAATTCAAGCACTTTGCTTGTACTTATCCATAGGGGTATTCTGTTAGAACACACCACTACAATGTCAATTAAATGACCAGTTATGCTGCTAATATATTGTGATCAGTGCCAATTAAATGACCAGCTATGCTGCTAATATATTGTGATCAGTATCAATTTCATGACCAGCTATGCTGCTAATATATTGTGATCAGTATCAATTTAATGACCAGCTATGCTGCTAAATATTGTAATCAGTGTCATTTTAATGACCAGCTACGCTGCTAACTATTATGATCAATATCAATTTAATGACCAGCTACGCTGCTATTATTTTATAAGTATTGGTTTGATTTATTCCAATTTAATGGCCAGGTGTTACTTGCTGTAATATTATTTACCATTTTTAACACAATAAATGTAGTTGAAGCTTATAACACGCCTATCATGGATTGGATCAATGAAAGCATTTGTAAATATAGGGTGGGTGTACCAGTCCCAAACCAGTTAAGGACACATTTTCAATTCGAAATGTTCTGAACTGGTATTATTTAATTTTAACATAGAAATGTATATACAAAGTTGTTTGTTGATCACTAATGTTGCAATATAGATAAATTATTTGATTCCAAATATTTAAATTTTTTATAGATTTCATTAATTATACGAAAAACGGGAATGTGCCTAAGTTTGACCAGTGTGCTCCAATAAATGACCACTTTTGCGCCAATAGTTGACCATTGAAAAACTTATCAAGAAAAGGTAGCTAATTGAAAATAAAACAGTATTTTGTTACACAAATTGACTTTCATATGATGACTGAAAGTTTATCTAGACTTACAATCAATTTTAATGGCACAGTCGAAGGTAACTAATTAGAAGACAAACATAAAAATTAGAACATTACATAACGTTAACAACGCTTATTAGCAAACTACAATAGAAAAATAGTTTTTGCACATAAGTTATCAGTATCACCTATCACAGACTTTGCATTAAATAAATCAGTCTCATCATATTGAGGTAGCCGATTTTGACAAAATCTTATCTAGAAACCGTAAAATTACCAAAAGAACTAGAAAGCTTTATCTTATACTACTATCCGCGATTTCGCCCGCGTGGAATTTTTTGCGTGGAACCCTAAAATAAAAGTAGCCTAAGTTACTACTTCTAACATCAGCTATGTGCCAATGAAAGTCCCAACCAAATCGGATCACAGGTTTTTGCGTGATACGTGTTCATGCCAAAATAGCTCGCAGACGACAGATTTTCTTCAGACTTACACATTTATTATTATATTTTAGTCAATTTACACAATATTTTTATGAATCATAGCTTATGTGTTATTCTAATGTATGAGCTATATTACTGTAGTGTTTCGTTAAAATGCATTCAGTAGTTTTTGCGTGAAAGAGTAACAAACATCCATACATCCTCACAATTTTTCACATTTATAATATTAGTAGGATTCATTGCAAAAATTTGGCCATGTCTTCGACCTTGTAGGAACCTCTGGTATTTATATAAACAGATGCTTTTATAACTCCAATGATGCTGTCACGGCTCACGGTCATACAATATAATCTTCTTTTTCAAGCCATTTGAAAATGGTCGCAGATGTAACATCATGGTACTGACTTCGGCGTTACATTCATCAATGTTTTTGATTTTCCCAGGGAAATAGTTGTTTAGGTACTTGGCTACTTTTGGCTTTTGGTGGTATCGCTTCAAGATTTTTTACGTGGAGCCATGTTACAGCTGTATTAGTAGTATAGTTGTAGCACGAATGGCTCAGTTGGACCGAGGCAGGACCACGCTCTCACAGAATACCAGCGTAAAATAGCAGCTTAACACTTCTGTATTTCGTATGGTGAGTGTAGACTAACGGAGACCCTTTTTACTGGAAACGAGACATCCCACCTTAGTTCTCACGGTTGACAACGCATCTGCATTTTAATTCGTAGTCGAGGATAGATGTAGATGTCTATGTGCCACAGCAACCACATACCATCAGTTGGACTCTGTGCTCGTTTGTCACCCTTATCCTATAAAAATCCTGTGGGAGTAGGGTAACTTCCTTTTCTTCTGGCTGTTGGATTGATAGTCCAGATTGATAGTTCAAAATCAGTTAAAGATGTGCTTTCTTATTATTTGGCTAAGTGTTTCCAATAAACAATCATTTTTAGTGTTAGCGTTAATCCGCCTAGACAATACAAACTCTTTTTGTAGGGTCAAGATAGTTGGTGGTCCCATTTTCCGTTGAGAATGTCTCATTTTCAGTTTGTTTATAACAGTCGGGTGAGGGATATGATATTTTCTACATATTCGCCTTATTTAAGCGCCTTTATAAATTTCATCGAGATACTTAAACAAATTTAGCTCTGTATATTTAAAAAAATGTCTTTTTGGGTCTATATTCAATCTAAAACAATAAAAAAAGTTAAAACTCTAATCTGGTGGTCATCCATAGGAACACTTTTTTACTACTGTGTACCAATAGCAAACCAGTGGTCAACAACTGGGGCACACCGCATAAAACGATTTTAATAATTGGCTTTAAATTCTAAATTGTCAAACAAAAGCATCGCTATGAAAAGAAAGATAAAAAAAAGAAACACTATAAGCAACCAGTTGCAAACCAGTTGGTCAACAATAGAAACTCAGTACAAGGTGTGTTCCAGTAGTTAACCACCTTTAAAAATACTTGATAATGTAATTATTTATTAAAAACAACACCGCATAGCACTTGAATAAACACAAAACTTTTAAAATAATACAACTTGATGACAGTAATTAGGAAATAATAGGTAATATTAAAATATTGAACTTATCGTGTTGACGTGCAAGTGTAACTGTAATGGTGGCCGAAGGGCAGTAAGCGAGACACTGGTCTGAGAAAAAGAGCTAGGTATCGATATTTTTCGTTTACTCTTGCAAAAAATGATGTTCAGAAGATTGGTTATAGTCTAGGCTACATAACAAAACTATTGAATTCTTAAAAATTGCCCGCCATTTCTTAATTTATTCAATTGAACATATGAGTGGTCAACCACTGGTACCTGGTTTGGGACTGGTACACCCACCCTAAATAAATATAATAAATTTAATTTGTTAAACATTTTTCAGAATCGATCCGTCGGAGAATCGAACCCGGCACCGCACAATACGTATGGATGGGTGACCTTACTGCTCAATATAATAATCTAGGCACAAATATTTTGCTAGGTATTTACACTCGACTCAATTTGAAATTAAGTTATGATATTACGATTGTATAATATAAAAATTTAAATAAATATATATAGATATTATTGTTACGAGCTTGGGGTTCGAGACAATTAAAAACTGCCGACTGAATTACCAAAATTGACACTTTAATTACACAACACTAATTACAATCAAAAATCACACTAATAATAAAACACAGTTCGCCGTTATTTCGCTTCGAAGTATTCTCTTGTATCGCCAATTCAATCTGCCCCGGTCGTGGTCTATACCGGCCTTATATAGGGCCTCAGATAGTTTCCAGAACCTTCTACTGTAGCGACATCTAGAATGTTCGAGTACATATCGGTCCCGAAATTTCTGGAAGGATCTCGACTCTCCTAGTTCTGCTACTCGACACTAGAGGGCGCTAGTGTGACTAGTGTTGCCATGTACAAGACATTAATAGTGGCGCGCAATACTTTCATTTACTCGACACTAGGGGGCGCTAGTGTGACTAGTGTTGCCATGTACAAGACATTAATAGTGGCGCGTAACACTGCCCCCTCCTAAGACATGCTCGTCCCGAGCATTATTGGCCCCATAATAATGCGCCAGTCGATCCACATGGACAATCTTAGGAGTACCTCTGGCACCTCCGGTAGGTTACATCATTGATCCTTGTCACAATCCGGTACGGTCCGTCCCATTTAGCTTGAAGCTTAGGAGATTTCCCTTTGCTGCGAACTGGATTGTGTAACCACACTAGTGAACCTTCATCAAAGCCCTTGTTGTTCATTTTGCGGTCATACCGTGTTTTCATCTTCTCAGACGTTTGCTGGCCCGTCTGTCTGACGTGCTCATAAATGTCATTCATTTTGTTCCGCAAGTCATTTGCATAATCGGTTATACTGCGTGGGGCATCAGGTGGTAATCCGGTGATCAGGTCTGCAGGCAGCCGCAATTCTCTCCCAAAGTTTGCGAAAGCTGGTGTCACTGATGTACTTTCGTGAACAGCGCTTCGATATGACAACAAAAACGGTTGTATGTGCCTGTCCCAGTCTCGTTGCCGTTTTTCCACAACTTTTGCTAGGTACCTCTCCAATGTCTGATTAAATCTTTCTACCATTCCATCAGATTGTGGGTGGTAAGAAGTTATTCGTGTTTTCTGAGTACCCATAACTCGGCAAGTTTCCTGGAATATTTGAGACTCAAAATTCCTTCCTTGATCGCTGTGAATCTCTAAAGGTACTCCAAAACGACAGAAGACTTCATGAACTAGTTTATCTGCGACTGTTGAAGCTTCTTGATTTGGAATGGCGAAGACTTCTGGCCACTTAGTGAAGTAATCCATCACTACCATGAAATACTTGTTACCACTTTCAGTTTCTGGAAACGGCCCCGCAACGTCAATGGCTATCCTCTCCCATGGTGCACCAACATTGTACAATTTCAATGCGCCTCTACTACGAATTTGAGGTCCCTTTACAGCCGCACAACTTGTACATTTGCGGCACCAGTCCTCGACATCGTCACGACAGTGGACCCAGTAAAACCGTTCTCGGATCTTCAGGAGAGTTCGTTTAACTCCCAGGTGGCCTCCTGAACAACCACTATGGTACAGCCGTAGAATATCCGGCACTTTAGCCTTAGGGACAACCATTTGCAAATGACACCTGTCTCCCCGACCATTTTTCCATTTACGGCACAGGACTCCATCCTGAATCAGCAAGCTGTCCCATTGGGCCCAATAGCTTTTCGTGGTCGAACTCATTGATGAGACGTCGCTCCACTTGGGCTTAGGAGCACTGGCCTTCATCCATTCCAGAATCGGCTTAATGTCCGAATCTTCCTGCTGTGCATGTTGTAGGCTGTCCTTCCACTCATTGCTGAGCTGGTCTGTCCTGAACATTCTCACAGATACCACTTCCTTACCCTCTTGCCTAGTACAATGCTTGCAATCTTCAGGGCAAGGTCTTCTTGACAATGCATCTGCATTGCCATGAGATTTCCCGCTGCGATGTTCGATCACAAAGTCGTATTCCTGCAGTAGTTCTATCCATCTCGCAACTTGTCCTTCCGGATTTTTGAACTGCAATAGCCATTTCAGTGCAGCATGGTCAGTTCGTAAGTGGAATTTCCGCCCTAGAAGATATTTGCTAAAATGCTGCAAGGACTTTACCACAGCAAGCAATTCCCGTCTTGTGACACAATAGTTCCTTTCCGGCTTTGACAACGACTTGCTGAAGTACGCTATCACAATCTCTTGATCACCATTCCGTTGAGACAACACACCGCCAAGTCCTATATCACTTGGGTCTGTGTCAACTATGAATCCTTGCCCGCATCAGGGTACCCCAAAATAGGTGTTTTGCACAGGCGGTTCTTGAGCTCCTGGAATGCAATATCGCAACTTTCATCCCAGCAGAATTGTCGCTTCTCCTCGGTTAGCTTGTGCAGAGGTTTGGCTATATCTGCAAAGTTCTTCACAAATCGCCGATAATAAGAGCACAAACCCAAAAATGCTCTAACCTGTGTCTTGTCTTTTGGGACCGGCCACTCCTTGACAGCAGCAATTTTCTCTGGATCCGTGCGGATACCTTCTTCCGACACTACATACCCCAAAAAACTAACTTGCCGTTTGAATAGTGAGCACTTCTTTGGACTCAACTTGAGGTTGGCACTCTGGATCTTCATGAGCACGCGTTCCAGGTTTTGAAGGTGCTCCTCAAACGTACGGCCTACGATGATGATGTCATCCAAATAGACGAGACAGGCATCTCCAATTAGCCCGGTAAGTACAAGCTCCATCAACCTTTCAAACGTTGCTGGAGCATTGCACAATCCAAACGGCATGACTTTAAATTGCCACAGACCCTTTCCTGTGGAAAATGCAGTTTTCTCCTTGTCCTTAGGGTCAATTTCAACCTGCCAGTAGCCACTTTTCAGGTCCAGCGTACTAAACCACTTTACGCCTGTGAGCATATCCAGCGTGTCATCAATTCTAGGAAAGGGATAGCTGTCCTTCTTCGTAACGTCGTTCAGGCGGCGGTAGTCAACACAAAACCGCATGCTGCCGTCCTTCTTCTTTACCAGCACCACAGGTGAACACCATGGACTAGATGAAGGTTCAATAACACCATCCTTCACCATTCCCTCAATCATGGTTTCCACTTCCTTTTCACGTGCTACAGGCAATCTTCTTGGCCGCTGACGAATAGGCAATTCTTGTCCTGTGTTTATTTTGTGTTGAACTAAGCCAGTCTTTCCTATGTCAGCTTCGTTTGACGAGAAAACATTGGCGTACTTGAGTAACAACTTCTTCGCCTTGACCATTTCATTCGGGGAGAGAACGCTGCGACAGTCTTCTAAAAGTGTGGTCACTATCGTTTGTCCATCCTTGCTAGGGGTCCCGGTCGATAGATATTCGCACTGACGCAACCAATCCACTTCCTCACTAGTACCAACCAATGTGCCTTTTTCTATAATCTGTTCCTGATCACAAAGGTTCAACACACGTACTCCTGAGATGTCGGTGGTTCTGACCAAGGTTCGAGCCACTTTCCATGGAAGGTCATTGTCTACCCTTTCCACGAGTACACAACGATGAGCTTGCCCAGGACTCCGAGGAAGACTAACCGGCACAATCGTTTCCGATCTCGGCGGAAGAACAATCTTCTTAAGGCTGTACACATTCCCTGGTAACGCCCCTTCCATGAAAAGTTCTTCTTGTCCACATTTCAAAACACCTTGCTTAACGTCGATCTCACAACAATTCTTCCGCATAAAGTCTAGGCCCAGGATGCAGTCGTCCATTATATCAGCCACGATGACATTATGCAGGTAGATCATGTTGCCTAGCTTCAACTCCATCTCCTTCTCTCCACGGACGGGTATGCGCTGACCAGTGGCTGTCACCAAATTAATGCGTTCTCGGTTGTATGCGGAGTCACCAAGGAACCGACTTATAAGTTGGGAACTGACAACCGTGCGAGAGGCTCCAGTGTCTATGGTCAGTTTACATGGCGTTCCGTTGACTTCGCCCTTGATGATTAGGCTGTTCCCATCATGGGTTTGTGAGATCGAAATCCTTGGGGCTCTTTTAACATCAGCCAGCACCCGCCCCGCAGTCCTGGCTTTTACTCGTTTCCCTGCTGCTGCTGGGCGGTGATATTATCCGCACTACCCTCTCGAGATCGATCACCTTCCCTTTCTACAGTTCGTTTAGGGCAGCTGGATCGAAGATGGCCCCTTTCCCCACAGCCGTAGCACCTAGGGTTATAGCCCTTATTGTGGTCCTGAACTGTAGCTGCTGCAACCTCCCTGACGCGGTGGGAACGATGATCCTGCCGCACGGCTTCCACCTCCAGTGCATGGGTCAGGGCGTCCTTAAGCGTCTGGTGGTGCCCGAGCCTCACAGCAGCTCTGACTTCAAGGTCGCGGATGCCGTCGATGAAAGTCTGCACTAGGTTCCCTACAATGAGCACAGGTACAGACTGGTACGCTTTTCGAACCAGCTTCTCCACCTCAAGGGCCCACTGCTGCAGGTTTTCGTTACTGCGTTGCACGCGATCTTTGAGCTGCGCACGAAAGACGTGTTCCAGGTGAGCATCGCCATATCTCGCCTCCAATGCCTCAAGGAGCTGCTCGTAAGTCACTTCCTTACCGAGCGCTTCCAAAACAGTTAAGGCCTGGTCGCGTAGGCCTAGGGTGAGAGCAGTCATGGCCTGACTTTTATTCCAGCCGTTCGCTTTCATGACAGCCTCGAACTGGATTTTGTAGGCCGACCAGGAAGAACTCCCGTCGAACGGCGGCACTTTGAATCCACGTAGCGAAGGTGTTGTAGCTACCACGGGAGCTGTGATTCCATCCCCAAGTTTGAGGTCGTCCAGCGTTTTCTTCACATCAGCCATCACGTTGTCAACCCGATTGTTCACTTGGTCGATTCGGGTTTCAGCTTCCGACAGGCGGTTGTCATGTTGAGCAACCCTATCCTTCACCTCCTTTATCTCTTTCCCGAAGGTAGCGTGAAGGTCCTTCCTGAGGAGCATCTGTTCTTCCATACCGCGCTGCAGCTGCTCTTCCAGCCGACGGGTCTGTTCCTCCTGTCGGCGGGCCTGTTCCTCCTGTCGGCGGGCCTGTTCCTCCTGTCGGCGAGCCTGATCCTGCAGCATCATCATCAGAGCACCCAAGTCAGGTGCTGCAGATGCAGGAGCTGCTGACGGGCCAGCCTCCGTGGTTAGCAACTGGCCCTCCGACGTTTGCGGCGTTGCATTACCAAATCGTCTCTGGTCCGTCTCCTGTTGGCGTTGACTTCGGGTACGGATACCCTCCGTGTCGTCTTTAGGTAAAATCAGCATATTTGATCCCACTTCTGACACCAATTGTTACGAGCTTGGGGTTCGAGACAATTAAAAACTGCCGACTGAATTACCAAAATTTACACTTTAATTACACAACACTAATTACAATCAAAAATCACACTAATAATAAAACACAGTTCGCCGTTATTTCGCTTCGAAGTATTCTCTTGTATCGCCAATTCAATCTGCCCCGGTCGTGGTCTATACCGGCCTTATATAGGGCCTCAGATAGTTTCCAGAACCTTCTACTGTAGCGACATCTAGAATGTTCGAGTACATATCGGTCCCGAAATTTCTGGAAGGATCTCGACTCTCCTAGTTCTGCTACTCGACACTAGAGGGCGCTAGTGTGACTAGTGTTGCCATGTACAAGACATTAATAGTGGCGCGCAATACTTTCATTTACTCGACACTAGGGGGCGCTAGTGTGACTAGTGTTGCCATGTACAAGACATTAATAGTGGCGCGTAACATTATGTATAATTTTTATACATTTAATTTTAAGGTCGGTAATGTGCAATTATATGTATTTATAGTGCGAAAATGCCTTTACATTTCAAATATCCATCCGGGTAGTTAATCTCTAATCACATACATAGTCTAAAATGCGTTCAATATCGTTTGTTAAAATTATATCTGATTCCTTAGGTAATCTTATAGGGTCGTCTGAATATTAGCATAACCTCTAAGCTCATCTCACTTCACTTGAGTACCAGAATACTATATAAGGTACAAAAATAAAATTAGAAGTATTTTTATTAACCTTTCACCCCCCATATGAATACATCAATGAGATTCAATGTAATACATTTAATGTAATTATTATGTAAAACTACAGTACAATGTAAATAATACAGTAATGTCACAAAATTACATCGTAAACCATCGTAGAATTACGTATTGTGTACTAAACTTCTGGTCATAATTATTAAAAATATTAATAAGTTAATGATAATGAATCTTTCCAGAGACTTATTTCTATTTTCCTTCTTATTTCAACAAAAGTACTTACTGTTTTCCTCGTCGCCACATGTATTGTTCGCTGTTTATTAACTTATCTTAGCTCACCAACAAACCACCACATATGTTACCGGGCCGGCTGTCGGACAGAAACGCCCGCACCGTTTCGTTACCCGCACCTCGTGACGTATGCGCTCGAGACAAGTTAGTGTATTTGCATACACTATAAACATCTTCATAATCTGTAAAAAGTGTTAGTGTTTGATATTTTTCTTTTTACTTGAAGGCCTCATAGCTAATGCTACAATAAAAAAAAGTTAAAAATGTCAATAATTAGACAGCTGAGCTGACAGCTGTTTTTTGACATTCAGAATCGACTTATCATCTGTGGTTTGCGATTTGCGGGCGTTTTTATCTTTTTTACCTGTGCATTTATTCAAGTCAAAAAATAGTGCGTTGGCTCGATTTAGACAAATATTCCTATTATCACGTAATTACTTAATAAAATGAGAACTATATCATACACAAAGTCATGAAATTATACAAAAAATAAATAACAGTCGTTCTACAGTTTCTGCGACGTTTCTTTGTCATAACGTCGATATAGGATCGCCATGAGAATTTGCTTAAAATAGTAAAAAAAATTGTATGGATATTTTGAAAATGGAGGTGAGGGAGGCTGGAGATGGGGCTGCAGCAGGGGAGTTAGAGCAAGTCCCTTCCAAGAGATATAGTTGGGCTGAAGTTCGTCAGGCTGTGCATGACCTTAGAAAGGAACTTTCTTCTTTGTCTACCATGGTACCAATGGCTATCTCTTTTAGAAAGTTAGGCAATGGGAAAACAAGGGTATATTTCTTGAGGACCCCGCAAAACGGCTGGGAAATAACACTACTCTATACGGATATAACTCATACCCTTCAGCCTAACAACTCCAGGTTAGTATGAATGTTTTTTTTTTTTAATAATATGTATAATGATTGAAAAAAATCTTGTCTGCCTTACATTTTTTAAATAGATAATACCAGTTTAAACAATAAAACTAAACTTAAAGTATATATGCATTCTTCATCAGTTCCCAAGTAACATTATTTTATTTTATTACATATAGTTAACACATAACTTCATATGATAATGAACATGAAACATTGCTTATAAATATTTAACAGCATTTTAGTATAAAGCGGGTGTAGTATTGTGACTGGACTTTAAACTTTTTTTTAACTTACATTAAAACTAAAAAAAGTTAATAAAATTCTTAAATAAACAATATTTATATTGTAATAAAGAAAACATGAAAAAAGAGTCTTCTAACAAATTTAGTACATTGACGTTGCATCTTCCGTACTCCTGTTTTCTTGTTATTCATGATCCAGTAAAAAATCCAAGATAATATAGCATTCTGATAGAAGATGGATCTTGTGGCAACAAAAGCCAAAGATTAAAGCAAGATAGATGTGCCGGATGGGCGTAACTCTCCGGAGTAAATGTTGTCGAAGATACTCCGCGAGTTACTCACGTCCTACACCTATAGGTTCCGGAGGATACTTTCACTGCCATCTCTGTGTGTGTTGCTGGAAAACTGTGGACTGAGGTTCAAAATTAAAATGCACGATTTATAAATTCAAATAGCAAGGGAGTGGCCAGCGGTTCGACTGATTAATTAGTCGCGAAATTTTATAACTATTATTTATTGACCACGGTTGTTGAACACTGTTGTTCAACTACGGTTGTTCAACTATGGTTGTTCACTATTGGTTGGTCACTATATATTTTAACAGATTTAATTAAAATGTGCGGTAGTATTAAAATTTCTATTGGTATTAAAATATCTATTGGTAGTATCAAAATATCTATTGGTAGTATCAAAATATCTATTGGTAGTATCAATATATCTATTGGTAGTATCAAAATATCTATTGGTGGTATCAAAATATCTATTGGTAGTATCAAAATATCTTTTGGTAGTAGCTGGTTTTCTAACACTTGTATAACTGCGAATATCAGTTACCACCTTTTCCGTCTAGCTAACACTTTTCACTATATGTAACGGCGAATTTTCCGTTACCACTTTTTTCGGCGAGCTAACACCTTTTCACTATATGCAACTGCGAATTTTCAGTTACCACCTTTTTCGGCTAGCTAACACTATTTTACTATATGCAAATGCGAATTTTCATTTTAATGTCCATGTCACACCTATGCCGGTAGTTGTTGGGAACACTAAGCTCGAAGTTGTTGACGAGTATGTTTACCTGGGACAAATAGTCCGACTGGGTAAGTCCAACTTCGACCGAGAGGTCAATCGACGGATTCAACTCGGCTGGGCAGCGTTCGGGAAGCTACGACACATCTTCTTGTCAGACATACCTCAAAACCTTAAAACGAAATTGTACAACCAGTGCGTGTTGCCAGTGATGACTTACGGAACTGAGACGTGGTCCTTCACTGCTGGCCGTATGAGGAAGCTCAAGGTCGCTCAGCGAGCTATGGAGAGGGCTATGCTCGGAGTTTCTCTGCGTGATAACCTTAGGAATGAGGATATCCGCAGTAGAACCAGAGTGACCGACATAGCCCAACGGATTAGTAAGATGAAGTGGCAGTGGGCCGGCCATATAGCTCGAAGAACCGACAACCGATGGGGAAGAAAGGTTCTCGAGTGGCAGCCTCGTACCGGTAGGCGAAGTGTAGGGCGTCCCCCCACGAGATGGAGTGACGACCTGGTAAGACATGCAGGAAGTCGATGGATGCAGGTGGCTCAGGACCGTGCTTTGTGGCATTCTTTGGGGGAGGCCTATGTTCAGCAGTGGACTTGTGAAGGGCTGTAATGATGATGATGAAATGCGAATTTTCAGTTGCCACTTTTTTCGGCTATGTGTAACTGCGATTTTTAGTTACGACCTTTTTCGGCTAGCTAAACTTTTTTTAATTCACTATTACTGTTCACTATGTTCTGCTACTAGTCACTTCAGCTACTACTGGACACTACTGCTTGTCACTGGTAGTTCTTCCTACTACAACATTACTGGGATTTGCCCCCATAAGGTAGACTTTGCCATTTTCCGTTTTGCCTCTTTATTTTTAAACATTTTCATTATGTAATTAGCACAAATTGCAATATTTTCTATACAAGGCTAATTTTTACATTCACATGCTATACATCATTAAATAGGCATTTTGGAGGTTATTCAATACATTAATATTTAAAAAAGTTATTAAACGAAATGTACCAAATTTTCATAACAAATGTGTACATTAAATCTTTAATTTTTCTATAACTACCAAATGCGTTTAATTATACAAAATATTTCTTTACTATCACAATCTATATACCATATGCTAACTAAATATCATATTTACAACTCTTTTAGAACACAAAAATATTCTTATTATTTTCAGTACAAACTATTGCGCAGTTAATTAAACTTCCAGAAAGTTCTACGATATGACGCACTGTCATTGCTCGAATTTTTCTTAAATGTTTAAAGTTGTTTATATCAACTATTATTAAAACGACATTCTATACAAATATATTAAGAGTTGTAAACACATTGTAAAACCATATTAATACACAATTTGTTCGATTTCGTTGCTAATTTTACTTTTTATACAAAATAATATTCTTTTTGCTTAAAGTCTTTAAACCGTCGCGAACAATAGATGTATTGTATTATTTGATAATATAATTTTTTATTATGTATTGTTGTACTGTTTCCTGCAGTTTCATCTGTGTGGAATTAATACAATGTGATTTCGGATTAATTGGGCGGAACCCTAATTCTTTTTCAAAATTAAATGTAGCCTAAGTTACTCCTTATAATATCAGATATCTGCTAGTGAAAGTCCCGTCAAAATCGGTCCAGCCGTTTCAAAACAATTTCAAAAATGGCTAAAAATGTTTTGAAATTGTTTTTATAAGAAGCCATTATTTTGAGATTACAAACTGACAAATATTATTTATTTGTTTAGATAGGTTTTTTATAAAGTACATACTTTTTAATATGCGATTTCTTGATTCTATGCCTAAATTTAAAAAAAGATTGTTTTTATTAATGTTAATTATTTTAATGACTGACTACTTATATTTCGTTTTGGTTGGAATAATTTTGTAAAATAAGCCATGATAGAAGTATTTATAATAATTATAATACTAACTGATTAGATAGTAGTAAGGAACATTGGCTGCCCAGATAAGATACATATTTATAAAGTACTTACTTTTCTTGATTCTATGCAAACATAAAAAGAGATTGTTTTTATATTACTACTACATATACATAAACACTCACGCCTGTCACCCAGAGGGGTAGGCAGAGATTATGGACTTCCATTTGGCACGATCCTGACACACCTCTCTCGCTTCCTCCACATCCATATACCTACGCATACACGCTCGTCGGTTAAAGGTACTCTTGATTTGGCCCATTTTTAATATATCGCCAATTTGGTCGATAAACTTTCGCCCAGGGCGACCATTCCCGACTATGCCGTTCACCTCTGCAACATAAATTTGCTTTGTCACTCTTTCCTCATTCATTCTTTCTACATGGCCAAACCACCGAAGCATTCCTTTCTTAATCCTGGTCACAACATCATCTTGCAAACCACACTCTTCTCTTATTAAACAATTTCTCACTGTCATTCAGCTTCATCCCTAACATACTCCTTAATGACAGCATTTCTACAGCATTTATTCTACTCTCATGCTTCTTCTGCCACACCCAACTTTCACTACCATACATTAAAGTAGGTACTAACACAGCATTGTGAATTGCCATACGTGCCTTTTTGGACACATTCTGACTTTTCACAATAGAGCCCCATTCACTCTATTTCCTGCATTCACTCGTCGTTCTATATCCTTATCATATCTACCATCCCTGCTAAACACACATCCCAAATATACAAACTCATCTACTTGCTCTACCAACTCCCCTTCTATTCTTATTTCACATATCGTTTTACTTTCTTCTCTTTCAAAAACCATAACTTTCGTCTTACTTGCGTTCACTTTCATTCCCTTTTCTTTTATTGTCCTGTTCATTAATGTAACCATCATTTGCAACTCGGCTGCCGACGACTCAAGTATGACTTGATCATCGGCGTACAAAAGGCATTTGACAGTTAACTCACCCATTCTTAACCCGCATTCTTCTACTTTCAAATTTTCCAAACAACTGTCCATAAATAGGTTGAACAACCACGGGGAAGCCACACAGCCCTGTCTGACACCTTTATGGATGTCAAACCAGTCCGAGTAGGCCCCGTTGATCCTGACACAAGTACTAGTCCCTATATAGAGACTTCAGTGCCTGTATCAGACCAGCGCTCAACCCAAATGAGTTCAGTGTTTGCCATAACATATCCCTGTCCACTCTGTCATAAGCCTTCTCCAAGTTCATGAACGCACAAAAAACTTTTGGTTTTTGGCCAAAAACTTCTCGGCAATCATGCGCATGGAAAAGACCTGATCCGTACATCCCATTCCCTTTTTAAATCCCGCTTGCACATCCCAAATTTTTCCGTCAGTTTCTTTCATAACTCTTTCAATTAGTACCTTAGCATACAGTTTTCCCACAATGCTAAGAAGGCTGATACCACGGTAGTTTTTACAGTCCTGCTGTGATCCTTTTCCCTTATATATTGGGACTATCACGGCTTTGCATCAGTCTCTCGGTACCTGCTTAAGTTCCCAACATAAATTAAACAAGGTGTACAGCAGGTCTGCCACCACTCCTTCTCCAGCCCTTAGCATTTCGAGAGATACTCTATCATAACCGGCTGCCTTACCTGCTTTCATACTTTTCATTGCTTTCATTATTTCATCTATACTTATATCTCTATCTATTTCCTCTTCTTTCGGAATTTCTATTTCATTTAATTCAAACGTCTCATCACTCAAAAACACGCTTTCAAAGTATTCCTTCCATCTCCTTAAACTCAAAACTTCGTCATTCACAATACAGCCATTCTGGTCTTGTATAGTATATTACTACTATTACAGGGTAAAGCCATGCTGCAGCTATATTACAGTTATAGCACGAATGTGTCAGATCAACCGGGGTGGAATCATACTCTCACAGAAATATAAGCGTAAAATAGCAGCTTAATGCTGCTGTGTTTCGTATCGTGAGTGTAGAGAACCGGAGACTATTTTTACTGGCAACAAAGCATGCCATCTCCGTTCTCAGGGGCGACAATGCATCTGCATTTTGATTCTTAATTGAGGATAAATGTGGATGTTTATAGACCATAGCATCCACTAATCAGCAGGTGAACTGTTCTCATTTGCCACTCTTATTCAATAAAAAAATAACATTTGTTTGTTTTAGTTGTGACAATTGAGTAAAAAAAAGTAATTTTATTAGAATGTTTTATTTAAAATGTGTAACCATTTGTGCAAATGGAAGAATATAATATATACTTACAAATATTTCACTAGATCAGTCTAGTTAGATAGTTATATTAGTAGATCATGCTTGTATTATAGTTATATTTCTAGTAAGACGGATATGAACCGCTGTCATGTAACTATGTTACGTATTCACATTCAAATATGTTACTGTTGGAACCATTTATTTGGCATTTCACTTTATACAGCCTATCACAAGTGCACTGCTGAACATATCCGCCATAGGTTGTCTCAAAGTATTTCATGTTTCATCAGGTTGTTACTCCTTCTATAGGGGATGGATAGATTCATCACAGTGGTGGGTATTTCAGTGCACGAGATTGTGTGCACAAGCACAGGTGCACGCTCTGCTTAACGCCAACAAACTGACACTGGTCTAGTACTGAGAATTTCTTAACAGCTAAACCCAACCTGGAATTTGAACCTGGGACCTCATTTTTGGCGTGGTTTCATAACCACGAAGTAGAGTCTGGTAATAGAAAAATAATAATCATTAATCAGACTTATGCATAGCCCATAATTAAATGTTACCTATTTCTTTATTGCAATTGAAATGATAGTCTTTTTTAATCTATCCACAATTAGTTCTTTATAAAAAACACCTCATAATTATTTCTAGTTAGCTTTCAATTGAATAACAAATTATCATTGTCAACGATTTATATCTAGGTCAATGCTATATTTACCCATTATGTAATTCTAATCACAACATCATTTAGTGATCATAGCACTAGTTATGGAGTCAGGTATCCTTGATTTTAAAACTTAGATGACAATATTGGTTGTAGCACGAATGGGTCGGCTCAACCGAGGTAGGACTACACTCTCACAGAATACCAGCGTAAAATAGCAGCTTAATGTTGCTGTGGTTCATATGGTAGTGTAGAGAACCGGAGACCCTTTACAGTGAAAACGAGGCATTCCATCATAGTCCACAAGGGTGACAATGCATATGTATTTTGATTCTTAGTTGAGGATAGATGTTAAGCCAAGCCTTCAAGCCACAGCATCCACTTTCCATCAGGTGGATTGTGTGCTCCTTGTCACTTTTATTCTATAAAAAAAAGTCCTAAATCGCACTCTCTTAGCGAAACTGCTCAGTGATAGTGTTTCAATCTTGTTACCAGATTAGACTGGAAGCCCCTGATCGAGTCCAACATCGCACTCGGTGTTAGCTCTGGCAAGTGGTCTCGAGAAGAGCAGTTGCTTTGGGAGAGACAGAGAGTAGCCGCCTGGGGTATTGCTTCATACGAACTGCACCAGAGCACCGGACGTGTGTTGTTTCCATGCGCCTCCTCACTATTTGTGGCAGAGGAAGGAACTAATCAGGTAAAGCTTAATATCCACTATATTTATAAAGTAAAAGTAAAGTTACAGCCTATATAAGTCCCACAGTGTGTGAGGAAGCCTGCCAGAGTAGGCAGGTTTTCTTACATACCGCCTAGCACGTGGTAAATCGGCACTTTAAAATTGCAATTAGCAATTTCATTGGTGCCGGCGGGAATCGAACTCTGGTTGATCGCGTATTGTGGAATTTAAAGTGAGTGTTTCGCCGCTGACCTACCACAACTAGCTATCACACTATCTTTATAATATAAGTAAATTATGTACAGTTTAAAGTCGCGTTAGAGCTATACTGCCAATGTATTATTCCGGCAGAACAATTGAGTGGGCTTGATCTGGAGGGAGGACCATGCTGTTACAGAATACCTCCATAAAATAACCACAAAAGACAGACCCAATACTAACAAGATAACCAACTGAATAGATTTTACTTAATCTTCCAACATGTCATCTCCGTTATTGCACTTTATACTGCTCAAATGAGGGTTTCGAGTTGCACTCTCAGTTGCAGCCCATAAAAGGTCCACTGGTTAACATAGGCCTTCCTATAGATTGCCTAGATATTTGCTATAACGTCACGCATGGCGGGCGGATTGGCGAGCGCAGTTTTTTTTATTGTATTCGACTGTTAACAGGAAGAAAACAGCTGTACATCTTCCATTTCATATATAATTACTGTCAAAAATTATTTCGTTAACAGTTTTTTTTGGCCTATCCTAATCTTCCTGTGATTGAAACATTATAGACTATTATGAGTTTGACATTGGCAGTATGAACGTAAACAATGAACGTTTTATTTAATTAAATTAAATGTATTTTGTAACATATATATAAATTTTAGCTTACTACACTGCTTCTCCATATGAACTTTACAGTTACAGCCTATTAAAGTCCACTGCTGAACATACACCTTCCCCATAGATTGCCTCATAGGGAGGATATTTGCCGTAGTTGTAATGTTACTGTTGATTTGAAAATTTCACCGCTCAGTGGGTCATGGGCTCCTGGTAGATTTTCTTCAGTACATCCATCCATTACAGCCTATTGAAGTCCACTTTTGAACATACGCCTCCCCCATAGATTGCCTTGTGCAAGTGGGTTGGCAACCGCAGTTTTTCCCTCTATCGTCTCATACGACACTCACGGGATTATATAGGAAAGTGGATATTCTTCGTGGTCTCTTTCTAAAATTGTATTAGGTGCCGGAAATTTTGCGTATGTTACGGCTAAAAGCTGAAGTGCGGTTACACCTAGGTGTAGCCGGCTAATAGTAGTCGATTGCGGTTGGTGTATCATACATAATAATTTATAAATTAGATAAATATCTGCGGTTTTAGGGTGGCCTAAATGCCACCACAACCGCACCTTAACCTACTGATGCTATTACTTGATATGTGGTGTACACCTAAATTTAACCAACTACTGCTAGCCACACCTAGTTCTTCTTATTACCAGATTTTCTTACGTGGTAGAGCCATGCTGCAGCTATATTAATAGTATAGTTGTAGCACGAATGGGTCGGCTCGACCACGCTCTCACAGAATACCAGCGCAAAATAGCAGCTTCATGCTGCTGTGTTTCGTATGGTGAGTGTAGAGAACCGGAGACCCTTTCTACTGGAACAGATGCATTTTATCTTAGTCCTCACGGCTGACAACGCATCTGATCAACATTAATTCGCAAACGATGATAGTTTGAAAGTTTGAAAGATGATGATAGACTTAGATGTCTATGGGCCACAGCAACCACTTACCATCAGGTGGACTGTGTGCTCGTTTGTCACCCAATCATCTGACATCTATCTATGACTTTCTATAATATTATTTGTTTTTCATAGTCAATAATTGCTTCTTGTTTTTAACCCCTATTAACCTCAAAATTTTAATTGAATAACCACTTGAAAACTGTTTTTCTCCCTCTGTCGGGTCTTATGACACGTGCGTGACGATGTGGGGCAGTGGATATACCTAACCTAACCTATTATTTCTTACACTGCAATTTTTTTTAAATTTTTCTCAGCCTATATCTCTAATATATACCTAAGTACCTACGTCATCATGTCAACTGGAAACATCATTTCTTTTACAGTCGCCACCGCTAGTCCCACGCTCGTTAAACACTGGTGGGGGTGCGGCTCTAACTCCAGCGATGTGCCCACGAGCTCCAACTCTAGTGGCCCACGCGGCGAGGGGCGATATATGGCTGGCGGGCGGCGCTCTCCAACGACCTACCCGGCTCACTTACGCCTGTAAGGGTCATGAGCCTGATCGGTGAGTCTATGGGGAAAATTAGGGTTAATCTACCCTATTCAAAGGGATGGTTTTGAGAGTAAAGACTATTAAGAAATGCTTGTTTGGCTAAAAAGGAAAAGGGAGGATTTCCTCTGGGCAGCCAATGTTCCTTGTGATATGATAGTCTATGTCAGAGATTCCTAAACTGGGTTCCGTGAAAAAAACACCAGGGTTCTCAGAAATTATTTTTTTTACATATTTATTACATTTTTTTATAGGACAGGGTGACAAACGAGCACACAGTCCACCTGATGGTAAGTGGTTGCTGTGACCCATAGACATCTACAGTTATCCTCAATAAAGAATCAAAATGCAGATGCGTCGTCACCCGTGAGGACTAAGATGTAATGCCTCTTCCAGTAAAATGGGTCTCTGGTTCTCTACACTCACCATACGAATCACAGCAGTGTTAATTGTACGCTGGTGGACCCATTCGTGCCACAACTATACTATTAATGTAGCTGCAGCATGGCCCAGCATGGTTGTAGTATAAATGGGTCGCTCTGAGGAAGGGAAGGACCACACTCTCACAGAGAATACCAACGTGAAAAAGCAGCTTTGCGATTTTTTTTTGTAGTTAGCAGAGATCACAAAGTGAAAGAAAAAAACTGTTTAATCTAACAATAAATTATAATCAAAACTTCTAAATAGAAGCATTTGCATTTTAATTCGCAAACGAGGATAAATGTAGATGTCTATGGGCCACAGCAACCACTTACCATCAGGTGGACTGTGTGCTCGTTTGTCACCCTTATTCTATATATAAAAAAAAAAAAAACTATAACCATTCGTGCTACAACATTGCAGATGGGAATGTAGATGGATGTTACAGGTTAGCTGACGATCCACGGCAGGCCGGAGTCCCATGTTACGTCACACAGGAGGAGTTCTCACGGTACACCGGATTCTGGTGGCAGCCCAAGTGCGATGGTGAGTTTTCATTAAATTGTCAAAAAGACCTTCGTCTTCTGTACGTCGTACTCGGGTCGCTTGTGTGCTTTAAAATTTTAAAACGAGCGATTTTTTCTTTCGTAGAGCTACGGTACGAAAGTACATACTAACTACAGTTGCTTCCCTCCGCAGATGACGTGTTCAGAATAGTCTACGAGGAGGTGGACGAGAGTGAGGTGAAGATTTTTAGTTTCCCGTCGTCACAAAGTGTGAGCGGAGAGGTGGAGGAATTTAGGTATGTCGAATTTAAATTATGTCATAGTGATAGAGAACAATATTATCAGTTACACAGACTTGTATAAAAAATTTATATTATACGAGTAGTATGAACTGAAGAACGTCGTTTCAAAACGCAAGTTGTCATATTTCGGACAATTTTCAATATGCTAGGGATTCGTAACCCTTAAATATACTACTTTACTACAACGAAACTCGATTTGCTTCAAATCGCTATTAGTACATATAAAAAAGCATTTAAAAATGAGGTTTATTTCCAAACGAAAGTAAGACAGCAACTGTGTTGTATCAAAATGCAACCAAAAAATATTTTGTTTCAGAACGCAACTTTTCGAATTTCGAATTATGTCAATCGTTATTCTCATTTGATACGCGCGGCGCGTGTTTTCTTTCAGAGAGAATGTCTTTGGCGTAGTGTAATATGTAATAGCGTATATAAAATAAATGTCTGATTTACCCACATCCCGTGTTTTATTACCAGAACTTTTTTTTATAAGTAGCAACATTAATATAATTTGGATTTCTAAAAAGAAAAAAAGATTTAAAACCTGTTTGAAAGTGAAACTTGTCCAAGATTTTGAAGAATAACTATTAAATATTTTTTTATTAAAATAATTTATATTATTAAAATAAAAATTTATATTATTAAAATAAATATTAAAATTTTAATATAAAGAAACATATTATTTATGTTTTAATGAATTTTGTTTCGGAACATTAGTAGTAGTTATGACAAAATCGGTGTAATTAATTTTAATGAGAACTGTTTTTAATACAGGTTTTTGCCTAATTACTCAGAATTGTGTTTGTTGGATAAGTCGCCATTTGAAACGACGCTCTTCAACTATAGTTGTTTGTAATAGAAACTCACTAGAATTTTAACTAGTGCGCAGATAGACAAACATTATTATTACTGGAAAAATTTAACCACACTAAATGCCTACCCACTAAACACCACCTGTGCGACTGGCATTGGCTTTTGTGACCTTTCTGCCGAGTCGGAAGCGACCCTCTTTAGGGAAAAGAAAGCGCAGACGGTTCAACAACTGCACTAGCAAGCTTTTATACTGCGATTGTATACAGTTATGTTCTTGACTTTTTTTATATTAAACTTAAAATCTGTTTCTGGCCCTTCTAATTTCATTAATTTATCAAGAGTCCACTGCTGGACATAGACTTTATAGATTGCCTCATAAAGGTGATATTTGCCATAGTTGGCACTGTTGGCAGGCGCATTGAAAAACGCAATTTCTTATTCTTTTGCGTTATTATTGGAAGCCTTTATATAAATTGTCTCATAAGGGGATATTTGCCAAAGTTGCAACGCTTGGCAATTGACAGGTTGGCAGCAAAGTTATCAGAAAGATGCTGTTGTCCATCTCCAGTTTCATATCCCTCTGTCGCCTTCTACACCTTCAGAATGATATGGGGTAGTAGATTCTCCTGCGTAACACTTACACAACGGTAGAAGTGATATAGACTGTTCACTAAGGTAGTGTCGGTACACCCGGAGGCGTTCTTATTGGAACGAAGTTCCTTATCGGACGGTACGGGTTTGGCGGATGGGAGCTAGGCGACAAAAAGTGTAAGATTTTTTCGTCGCTATCCCTTGTGTCATAGTGTATTTTATTTTAAATGCCGCTTCATTTAATAGGCGCTAGTAATACATTTATTTGTATTTGTTAATCAATAATATAAAACGTTTATCAATAATAATATACTACGAAAGGAACTTCATTCCAACCGAGTGTTCCACGACAGTCACGCATGTTTTATTTCATTATTTTTTACAGAGTTTGTTAAATAAATGTTTTTTTTTTCTAAGAATAAAATAGAATACTATTTCATTCTTGTGGTTATTGTAATAAAATAGGCATATAAATAACAAACACAAGTTAGGTAGTAGGCAGAGAACCTTTCACTACGGTGCTTCGTTTTAAATTGGCAAATTCTCCTGCGGGTACTTTAATGTTGCGGTGGCGCCTTTGACAAGATGCGGCACGTGCAAAGGCGGCGCGACACAAAGGCGACCGTATTTAAACGAACAGACTATACGAATACATTATTTTCAATTCACGCCTGGCAGGTGATTTAAAGCACGCAGTATCAGGCGAGTGTACTTTTAACGCTGCTGCCCGTCGCAGGTCTGTTTTGTTTATTTTATGTCTGGCGAAAACGAGATTGTTGCCATCTATCGGGAGCTAGGGATAAACTACGTAGCAAGCGCACTCGCGACAGTTTGTCAAGCGTTTTCTGCGGGTAGTCGAGAGTGCAATTGATTGCGATTGGTTGCAGATCCGCCAAGAGTCCAAGAGTGGTATCAATGGCAAATACATCCCCCCACCAATTCTATATTCAGCCGTTTACATATGTATGTTTTGTAGTGCATGTTGGTGGACTTCACATGTTCTCGAAACATGTACAGTGCATGTTACCTCACAATGTTTTCTTTCACCACCGAGCACCATACCATTATCCCGCCGGCTCCGTGGCGCAGTGGCTTAGCAATGAGTTGTTGCGCTGGGGGCCGCGGGTTCGAATCCCACACGGAACAAGTATTTGTATGGCCTGCAAATAATTGTTCCGGGTCTGGATGTTTGTCCTTGTGCAATTTATGTTTGTAAACTGGCCTCCACGATACAGGAGAAAATCCTAGTGTGAGGGGTAACGTTCTTTTTTAAAAGAAAGAAAAAAGAAAAACGATTCTCTTCCTTCTCAGGTTTCCACGTGCGGGCACGCCGAACGCCAAGTCAACGCTGAAGCTGGTGACCTTCAGACTGCAGAAGGCGGCCTCCACCACCGTTTTGGATTACTATCAGGAGGGAACGGCCGGCACACACTGTAATTACTGGTATTTTTGTAGTTGACTTGATCCAAAATATAATGTTACTAATGGCTACACAATCCAGTTTGCCGTCAAGTAACAAGCGGCGTCCGGTAATATTGACGGTGTATGGATCAGTGTGCATAACATTTCTACTTGAAGCAAAAATTCAATTTCAATTCTGCCGACTTGATCAATCTTGCAGCGTCTTGTAAACTTGAACGTGTGTACGAGCGGTCAAGTATGCATGACGTTAGTCGGAGCAATAAGTGAGAGACGTCATGGTTTTGACTGGTGCGGCATCATGCAAACTTGACGGCAAACTTGAATTTGAGTGGTCTATATGGATGGACTGCAAACTGGACGCCGCTTTAGGCGCGCTGCAAACTTGACAGTAAACTGAGTCGTGTATGGCATCCATTAAAAAGTTTCGTGTGAATGATCTCCTATTTCAGTGACATTCGTGTAAATTTATTTTTTAACTTTGTAGCTTCAGCAGAGTTTAGAAGCGAATGCATGGAGGCTACGGACATCCGGTGGTACGAAATGCGGCAGCCCCTGAAGGAAGTGTTTCCCTGGTTCGAATACCTGGCCAGGGTTGGTTGGACTCCGTGTGGGAAATTGTAAGTAATTACAGTTAGGTTAAACCATATATAAATTATTACAGTATGCATTCCCATCTTTTTATATGGTGTGTAAAATTCACACATCTTTTACATATTTTAACGTGGTAGAGCCATGATGCAGCTCTATTAACGTTGTAGCACGAATGGGTCGGCTCGACCGGGGTAGGACCACGCTCTCACAGAATACTAACAAAAGTGTTTCGTATGGTGAATGTAGATAACCGGAGACCCTTTTTACTGGACACGAGGCATTCCATCTTAGTCACTGGCAACACAGTGAATTAATTAAATAGAAATCAATGCCCGCGGCGAGAGCGCGACAATAGCTTTGCTGCCCACAAAGGGTTTTTTTTATAGAATAGGGGGACAAACGAGCACACAGTCCACCTGATGGTAAGTGGTTGCTGTGACCCATAGACATCCACATCTATCCTCAATAAAGAATCAAAATGCAGATGCATCGTCACCCGTGGGGATTAAGATGGAATGCCACTTTTCCAGTAAAAAGGGTCTCCGGTTCTATGCACTTACCATACGAAACACAGCAGTGTTAAGCTGCTATTTTACGCTGATATTCTGTGAGAGCGTGGTCGTTCCCCGGTCGAGCCGACCCATTCGTGCTACGTGGGCGGCACTGAAAATTTTGGGAATCAAGGAAGTGACACAACATTACTATTTAAAAATGTGTTTATTGTTTTTCGAAGTATACTCCGCGAAATTTGACACATTTTCCATACGATCGAACCAATCATTGAAGCAACCATTCCATCCGGAAGTTGGGGTCTCCAAAATGGCCGTTTTGTAGGCGTCCACAGCTTCTTCAGGTGATGAAAATCTCTGTCCACGCAATTTATTCTTTATTTTAGGGAAAGTATAGAAATCATTAGGGCTTAGGTCGGGGCTGTACGGCGGATGGTCTAATAATTCTATGTTTTCTTGCTCTAAAAACTCTTTTGTTCTGTGTGCGGTGTGAGAACTCGCATTGTCGTGATGGAGGATGATGCGGCGGTTACAGTTCTCTTTACGGAGTTCAGAAACGACCTGTGGCAAACAAATGCTAGCATACCATTTTGCATTAACCGTTCTTTGTCCCTCAAGAGGAATAGTCGTAACATGGCCGGTTTTGGAGACAACAGTGGCCACCATTTTTTTTTGCAACACTCTGTGAACGAACAATTTTTGTTGGCTTTAACTCATTTTCGAACACCCAAACTCGTGACTGGTTTTTTGTTTCGGGTTCGTACGCGTATATCCAGGATTCGTCACCTGATAGGATGTTGTATACAGCATTTGAGGATCCTGCATGGAATCTTTCGAGAGTTCTGACGCACCAAGTAACGCGAGTCACTTTTTGCTCTTCACAGAGCGAATGCGGTATCCATCAGGAAAACAACTTTTTTACACCCAATTGTTCATGCAAGATTATTTGTATTTGACTCATGCCAATGTCTAAAGTTGCCTGAATTTCGCGGTATGTCACATGTCGATCTTCCTCAATCAGCTTACGTACAGCATCAACGTTTTCTTGGGTGACTGCAGTTTTTGGACGACCTTGACGGGGATCATCACTGAGCTTGACACGTCCACGTTGAAATTCAGCAAACCAGCGATAAATTGTGGTTTTGGATGGGGCTTCATCACCAAATGCAGAAATCATCCGGTCAACACACTGTTTTTGTGTTAAACCACTTCGAAAGTCATAATAAATCATCGCTCTTGAATTTTCTCGAGTCAATTCCATTTTCTCAACGACTAAACAAGTTTGACAAAATCTTGTGGCAAGACCGAGAATCTTTTTTTAAATAAATAAATGGTATTCAATTTTAAAAAACCAAGGACTTTTCAATTAAAAAGATTTTAATATGACAGGAACAGTGGAAATATTCCATTCCCGATACTTTTAGTGCAACCTATGTACAACTAAACTACTAATATAGCTGCAGCATGGCTCTACCACGTATAAAAAATACGTATAATGTACAGCTGTAGTGTTTTATAGAGTAATGATGAATGAATTTCCCTCCAGCGTCTGGGTACAACTCCTCGACCGCGAGCAGCAGCGTCTGGAGCTTGCCCTGATTCCGTTGAGCGAGTTCAGCTCGCCGACCAGCTACGTGGATGCGGAAACGCCCAACAGCTTACCAACGCACAACGAAGTAAAGACAGAGGTACGTATGAAATTATTAATATTAGTAATGTACGATTAGTGGTTTGTATATTAAGCAAGCTATATTGAACTTTCAATAGCGTATTAATACATATATAGAACACAGATACACAGGGTTATTTTTAAAACAGTAGCCAAATTTTAAAATTAAGTCAAATATATAAATAATGATATATCGTTATTGCAGTTTTGAAAGGGACGAAGAGAGAACGAAGTGTGAAATATGGGTAAATGAGGAATGTCTAGAACAGGTAAATGAAATTGTATACTTGGGGAGTGCTTTTAGCCGGGATGGAAGATGTGATTTAGATGTGGACAGGCGTGTCGCTGCCGGGAACAAAGTCAATGGTGCCCTGACTGCGTTAGTCAAAAGGCAAGGCGTAGCGAAGAGTGCACGCCTTGCAATACATAACGCAGTGTTGGTACCGACTTTGTTATATGGCAGCGAAACCTGGGTATGCCAGAAGAAGCATAAAAGTAAGTTGAATGCAGTGGAGATGCGATCTCTTCGTAAAATGTGCGGCGTTACCATGGCCGACCGAAAGCGAAACGAAGAGATTCGGAATATGGCAGGTTTGAAAGATGACCTTATCACAAAAATTGATAAGGGCGTGCTTCGGTGGTTTGGGCACGTTGAGCGAATGAGTGACCACCGAATGGTGAAGAAAATATATAGCGCGAAAGTTAATATTAAAAGGTGTCGAGGTAGACCGAGACTAACTTTCGAAGACCATGTGAGCAAATTGCTCGAAGAGGGTAGGGTCAAAAGTACTCGGATACCTAGACGTGCATGCATGAAGAAGATAATGAATCTGAAAGAAGCGAAAGAGATTTGTAAGGATCGTGACACTTGGCGATCTGTTCTCTCTGGCTACCCCGTCAGGGATTGTGCGTGAAGATAAGATTGTGCAGTTTTTGAAAATACGAATAAATAAGACTTCTATAGTTTTATTTGAAATCATCCCAAATTGAATGTGATTTATGGGCTACAACGTTTTTGTCTACCGATCGAGCTTTACGAATGTGTGCGTGCGCAGTAAAAATCTGTTAAAATAATGCATTATCACGCATTTTGAATGTAAAAGATGAAAAGGACAGAATGTTTGAGATGTTTCTTTTTAAAATAATTCGTCTTCGCCATTTGCCTATATTACTTATTCTGAACGTTCTGTGCAAATTTGGCCGGTTATTGCAAAATAACCCTGTAGGTATATACAAGAAAAATTGCCTTAACATAGTGTGCCGGACGGGCGTAACTCTCCGGAGTAAATGTTGTCGGAGATACCCCGCGAGTCGCTCACGTCCTACACCTGTAGGTTCCAGACTCCTCCAACTGCCGTCTTTCACTGCCGTCTCTTTGGTTGCTGCGGATAAACTGTGGACTGAGGTTCAAAATTAAAATGCACGATTTGTAAATTAAAATAGCAAGGGAGTGGCCAGCGGATCGACTAATTAATTTGTCGCGAGATTTTACACTGTTATTTATTTATCACTATTTTTCAACTATGATTGTTCACTATATATTTTAAAACACAGATTTAATTAAACACACAGTAATATTAAAATTTCTATTGGTTTTCTAAAATTTCTATTCGTATTTTTAAAATATCTGTTGGTAATATCAAATTTCTATTGGCAGTAACAAGTTTCTATTGGTATTCTCTACAATTTCTATTGGTAATTTTAAATATCTATTGAAAGTAACAAATTTCTATTGGTAGTATCCAAAATTTCTATTGGTAGCAGCTGGTTTTCTAACACTACTGACTAGCAGCTATTAATCAACTAAAATTAGTTGAATTTAAACACTTTTGTAACTGCGAATATCAGTTACCACTTTTTCCGTCTAGCTAACACTTTTCACGAAATGTAACGGCGAAATTTCCGTTACCACTTTTTTCAGCTAGCCAACACTTTTTCACTATATGTAACTGCGAATATCAGTTACCACTATTTTTGGCTAGCTGACACTATTTTTCTATGTGCAACTGAGAATTTTCAGTTGCCACTTTTTCCGACTATGTGTAACTGCGATTTTTCAGTTACGACCTTTTTCGGCTAGCTAAACTTTTCTATTTCACTTTAACTTTTCACTGTGTTCTGCTACTAGTCACTTCAGCTACTACCGGATACTGCTGCTTGTTACTGGTAGTTCTTCCTACTACAATGTTACTATGATTTGCCCCCATAAGGTAGACTTCGGCTATACTCTATAGAGAGCCGCTTGCCAATTCCCATTTGCCTCTTTATTTTCAATCATTTTTCTTTATGCAAATGGCACAAATTGCAACTTTTCTATATAATACAAATCTTAACTCTAACATGCTATACATCATTAAATAGACATTTTTGTTCTACATTAGTATGCGATAAAGGATAATTAATATATTTACATTTAACAAAGTTATTCATTGAAATGTCCTAAACTTTTACACTAATTGGTCATATTAATTCTTTAATTATCCTATGCACGGATGCACGGATCAAATGTTTTCTCTCCGTATGATCACGGAAAAGCTTCTGGCTGTTAACCAGAAGATTTTCTGTGCTTTTGTGGATCTTGAGAAAGCATTTGATAAGGTTGTAAGGAAGAAAATGTGGGAACTGTTGCCGGGGTATGGTGTGGATGGCCGATTGCTAAGGGCTGTGCAGTCTCTTTACTGTGACTGTAAAGCCTGTGTGCGGGTAGGGCATGACCTGTCACCCATGTTTAGCGTCCAAACGGGCGTAAAACAGGGTTGTGTCATGTCTTCCTGGCTGTTCATACTGTATCTCGACAGCTGTTTACAAAAGTTGAAAGATAGCTGTTTGGGTGTGAAATTGGGTGACATAAAAGTAAATTGTCTGCTGTATGCTGATGATGCAGTGCTTATTGCACCATCAGAGGCAGAACTGCAGGCATTAGTCACGTGTATGAAAGAGGAATGTGAAATTAAAGGTCTCCGTTTGAATGCTAATAAAACTAAGGTTCTGGTATTTGAAAGGGACGAAGAGAGAACGAAGTGTGAAATATGGGTAAATCAGGAATGTCTAGAACAGGTAAATGAAATTGTATACTTGGGGAGTGCTTTTAGCCGGGATGGAAGATGTGATTTAGATGTGGACAGGCGTGTCGCTGCCGGGAACAAAGTCAATGGTGCCCTGACTGCGTTAGTCAAAAGGCAAGGCGTAGCGAAAAGTGCACGCCTTGCAATACATAACGCAGTGTTGGTACCGACTTTGTTATATGGCAGCGAAACCTGGGTATGCCAGAAGAAGCATAAAAGTAAGTTGAATGCAGTGGAGATGCGATCTCTTCGTAAAATGTGCGGCGTTACTATGGCCGACCGAAAGCGAAACGAAGAGATTCGCAATATGGCAGGTTTGAAAGATGACCTTATCACAAAAATTGATAAGGGCGTGCTTCGGTGGTTTGGGCACGTTGAGCGAATGAGTGACCACCGAATGGTGAAGAAAATATATAGCGCGAAAGTTAATATTAAAAGGTGTCGAGGTAGACCGAAACTAACTTTCGAAGACCATGTGAGCAAATTGCTCGAAGAGGGTAGGGTCAAAAGTACTCGGATACCTAGACGTGCATGCATGAAGAAGATAATGAATCTGAAAGAAGCGAAAGAGATTTGTAAGGATCGTGACACTTGGCGATCTGTTCTCTCTGGCTACCCCGTCAGGGATTGTGCGTGAAGATAAGATTGTGCAGTTTTTGAAAATACGAATAAATAAGACTTCTATAGTTTTATTTGAAATCATCCCAAATTGAATGTGATTTATGGGCTACAACGTTTTTGTCTACCGATCGAGCTTTACGAATGTGTGCGTGCGCAGTAAAAATCAGTTAAAATAATGCATTATCACGCATTTTGAATGTAAAAGATGAAAAGGACAGAATGTTTGAGATGTTTCTTTTTAAAATAATTCGTCTTCGCCATTTGCCTATATTACTTATTCTGAACGTTCTGTGCAAATTTGGCCGGTTATTGCAAAATAACCCTGTAGGTATATACAAGAAAAATTGCCTTAACATAGTGTGCCGGACGGGCGTAACTCTCCGGAGTAAATATTGTCGGAGATACCCCGCGAGTCGCTCACGTCCTACACCTGTAGGTTCCAGACTCCTCCAACTGCCGTCTTTCACTGCCGTCTCTTTGGTTGCTGCGGATAAACTGTGGACTGAGGTTCAAAATTAAAATGCACGATTTGTAAATTAAAATAGCAAGGGAGTGGCCAGCGGATCGACTAATTAATTTGTCGCGAGATTTTACACTGTTATTTATTTATCACTATTTTTCAACTATGATTGTTCACTATATATTTTAAAACACAGATTTAATTAAACACACAGTAATATTAAAATTTCTATTGGTTTTCTAAAATTTCTATTCGTATTTTTAAAATATCTGTTGGTAATATCAAATTTCTATTGGCAGTAACAAGTTTCTATTGGTATTCTCTACAATTTCTATTGGTAATTTTAAATATCTATTGAAAGTAACAAATTTCTATTGGTAGTATCCAAAATTTCTATTGGTAGCAGCTGGTTTTCTAACACTACTGACTAGCAGCTATTAATCAACTAAAATTAGTTGAATTTAAACACTTTTGTAACTGCGAATATCAGTTACCACTTTTTCCGTCTAGCTAACACTTTTCACGAAATGTAACGGCGAAATTTCCGTTACCACTTTTTTCAGCTAGCCAACACTTTTTCACTATATGTAACTGCGAATATCAGTTACCACTATTTTTGGCTAGCTGACACTATTTTTCTATGTGCAACTGAGAATTTTCAGTTGCCACTTTTTCCGACTATGTGTAACTGCGATTTTTCAGTTACGACCTTTTTCGGCTAGCTAAACTTTTCTATTTCACTTTAACTTTTCACTGTGTTCTGCTACTAGTCACTTCAGCTACTACCGGATACTGCTGCTTGTTACTGGTAGTTCTTCCTACTACAATGTTACTATGATTTGCCCCCATAAGGTAGACTTCGGCTATACTCTATAGAGAGCCGCTTGCCAATTCCCATTTGCCTCTTTATTTTCAATCATTTTTCTTTATGCAAATGGCACAAATTGCAACTTTTCTATATAATACAAATCTTAACTCTAACATGCTATACATCATTAAATAGACATTTTTGTTCTACATTAGTATGCGATAAAGGATAATTAATATATTTACATTTAACAAAGTTATTCATTGAAATGTCCTAAACTTTTACACTAATTGGTCATATTAATTCTTTAATTATCCTATGCACGGATGCACGGATCAAATGTTTTCTCTCCGTATGATCACGGAAAAGCTTCTGGCTGTTAACCAGAAGATTTTCTGTGCTTTTGTGGATCTTGAGAAAGCATTTGATAAGGTTGTAAGGAAGAAAATGTGGGAACTGTTGCCGGGGTATGGTGTGGATGGCCGATTGCTAAGGGCTGTGCAGTCTCTTTACTGTGACTGTAAAGCCTGTGTGCGGGTAGGGCATGACCTGTCACCCATGTTTAGCGTCCAAACGGGCGTAAAACAGGGTTGTGTCATGTCTTCCTGGCTGTTCATACTGTATCTCGACAGCTGTTTACAAAAGTTGAAAGATAGCTGTTTGGGTGTGAAATTGGGTGACATAAAAGTAAATTGTCTGCTGTATGCTGATGATGCAGTGCTTATTGCACCATCAGAGGCAGAACTGCAGGCATTAGTCACGTGTATGAAAGAGGAATGTGAAATTAAAGGTCTCCGTTTGAATGCTAATAAAACTAAGGTTCTGGTATTTGAAAGGGACGAAGAGAGAACGAAGTGTGAAATATGGGTAAATCAGGAATGTCTAGAACAGGTAAATGAAATTGTATACTTGGGGAGTGCTTTTAGCCGGGATGGAAGATGTGATTTAGATGTGGACAGGCGTGTCGCTGCCGGGAACAAAGTCAATGGTGCCCTGACTGCGTTAGTCAAAAGGCAAGGCGTAGCGAAAAGTGCACGCCTTGCAATACATAACGCAGTGTTGGTACCGACTTTGTTATATGGCAGCGAAACCTGGGTATGCCAGAAGAAGCATAAAAGTAAGTTGAATGCAGTGGAGATGCGATCTCTTCGTAAAATGTGCGGCGTTACTATGGCCGACCGAAAGCGAAACGAAGAGATTCGCAATATGGCAGGTTTGAAAGATGACCTTATCACAAAAATTGATAAGGGCGTGCTTCGGTGGTTTGGGCACGTTGAGCGAATGAGTGAAGACCGAATGGTGAAGAAAATATATAGCGCGAAAGTTAATATTAAAAGGTGTCGAGGTAGACCGAGACTAACTTTCGAAGACCATGTGAGCAAATTGCTCGAAGAGGGTAGGGTCAAGAGTACTCGGATACCTAGACGTGCATGTATGAAGAAGATAATGAATCTGAAAGAAGCGAAAGAGATATGTAAGGATCGTGACACTTGGCGATCTGTTCTCTCTGGCTACCCCGTCAGGGATTGTGCGTGAAGATAAGTAAGTAAGTAAGTAAGTAATTATCCTATAACTTTTAAATCGTGCTTAATTATACAAAATACTTCTTTATTATAACGATCTATACATCATATGCTAACTAAATATCGTATTTACAATTCTTTCAGAACATAAAAATATTCTCATTATTTTCATATAAACTATTGCGCAGTTAATTTAAATTTCCAGAAAGTTCTATAGCGCGGCGCGCTGTGATTGGTTGATATTTTCTTAAACAAAATAAAGTTGTTTATATTAACTATTGTCAAATCGACCTTCTATACAAACATATTGAGAGTTGTAAATACATGGTGAAACTATATTTAATACATTATTTAGTCAATTTTTCCGTATTTTCATTTTTTAAACAAATAAATATTCCTTAATCACTTTCTCGTTTAAAGTCATTTTTGCCGTTGTGAACAGTCATTTTGGCCGTCTCGAACATTTCTCCCGCCGTGCAGCGTCGCGAAGACCCGTCGCAGCGGCGCTGCATAATTTCGGTGAGAGACGTTGCCTCTACTTCGGCAGCGGCACGAGTTTTCTGGTTGGCCTCTTGATTAGTCCATTCGCTGTGCGTACCTCCACAGTGCGGATCTGTCCGTCCGCCCCGGGGTATAGCCCGGGAGATCGGGGCCTTGACCGTGGGCCTCCCGCCGGTTTTGAAGTTCCGGCAGATATTCTTTGACCCAACGCTGCCAGAACATGTCAGCGAGTATCTGGGAGCGTCGCCAGTGTTTTTTGCTGTTCGCATCTTTTTCACTAAAAACTCCAGGTGTTGGCAGTCTCGCAGATCCTCCCAATAGGAAGTGATTTGGAGTGATGGACTCGTTGTCTTTGCTGTCTACTGAGATGTGAGTCAATGGTCTGCTGTTTACTGTATATTCCACCTCGCAGAGCAGCGTGGTCAAGACATCTTCGTGCGGGTGTCTCTCATGAAGGACGGTGTATAGTGCCGTCTTCACGCATCGAACAAGCCGTTCCCACACCCTTCCCATGAAAGGCGCGGAGGGGGTTATAAATCGCCAGACTATGCGTCGTCGGCTGGCTTCTTCTCGGAAGGCCTCTCGAAGCTCCTTGTCGGCACCGTGCATATTGGTGCCGTTGTCCGAGTAAATCTCGGTGGGACATCCTCGGCGCGCTGCGAATCTTCTTAATGCCAGTATGGCAGAGTCTGCGCTGAGATCTTTCACAATTTCCAAATGTACAGCTCGTGATGTAAGGCAGGTGAATAGCGCCACGTATCTCTTCTGATGCTGACGTCCCACTGTTACGGAGAGTGGCCCAAAATAATCCAGGCCGGTGAACGTGAACGGTCTCTGGTGATGTGCGAGACGCGTGCTGGGATGATCACCGGTGGCTGGCATGGATGGTTGTGCCTTTCTTATGCGGCACTGAACGCATTGGCTTACTATTCTTTTAGTAGTGGGTCTTAGTCTGATTACCCAGTAATGCTGTCGAACCTCGTTGATGGTTGGTTCGGTCCCGCAATGATGCAGGCTACAATGCGTCCAATCAATATACATTTGGGTGATGTGATGATCACCATCCAATATAGCTGGCCCTTTCATATCTTCAGAGACTCCTTTTACAGCGGCTATTCGACTTCGTAGCGCAATGATCCCGTCTTTCAATTGTATCTGTAGTGGTCGTAGGCGGCTATCATGGGCGACCCTCTTATCGTTACGGAGATCGGCTATCTCTTGTGTGAAGGAGTCTGCCTGGATGACATGTACCAGGAGCTTTTCGGCCTTTCTTATATATTCGGCCTCCAGTGTGATGTATTTGTTTACATCTTTGCTTTTCACCTGACTGGGAGGCTGCGCGAGACGTCGCGGATTGCACTTCGATCTCCTCCAGTCGGGGTCTTCCTCTCTATTTTTTTTTGTCCTTTTATAAAAGGTCCTGTCAGTTGTTTTGCGGCAGAGTGTTATGAATTGAAGCACTCTGGCCGTAGCTCGCACTAAGCGTTCCCATTTCGAAAATTTCGTCGGATCGGGAATGGCCTCTTTATATAGCGGAGCTCTATATCTTTCTGTGATGGTGAGAGATCTTTCTTCACCAGTAGGTTCGGATGACGTGGGTCTTTCTGTTGGCCATGCTGACGGTTCTTTGTATAGAAATGATGGGCCACTGTACCACTCGTGGTTAGAGTCGAAATTGGGTGGTACGTCCCTCGTAGCGGTGTCAGCTATATTCAATTTTGTGGGTACCCAGCGCCAGTCGTCCACTTTACTATTGTCCTCTATTGCTGCTATTAGTATTTCTTCGGCTTGCTTCTCTGGATCGGAATCTGGTTTTCTCGGATTTATCATCAAAGATTCCAGCGCGAAGTATTCGCGGAGTTGGTCATTTATATTCTCCTCGCTCGTGTACAGCTCGTTGGCCGTGTGGACGCGCTGATGCGGGGCTTTAGTGTGCGCCCCGTGTAGCACCCATCCCAGTTCTGTGAGCGAGGCTATTGGCTGGTGCGGTGGACCTCTGCGTACTTGTGTGGCTATTAAGAGTCTCCAGTTGTCTTGTCCTATCAGGATCCTAGGGTTGCCTGAATCATATGTCAATTGATCCTTTAAGCCTTTCAAATGCTTACAATTTTCTATGTCTGTTGCACGCACAGTCTGCGGCCCCAAGTTTAGGCTGGCGACCGTGCGTGCTCTGAATGGCACCCTTTTTCTATGGAGACTCTTCAGTGACACTTTGACTCTTTGGGAGTCCGGCGAATCGAGGGTAGTGTTCCCGATAGCTGTGATCTTGAATGGGTCCAACCGCCCTTTAGCTCCAATTTGATCGGCAATCTCTTGATCCATTAACGAGGCTGTCGACCCATCATCCAGCAGAGCGTGTGTGTTTATTGCTCCCGCCGGTCCAATTACTTGAACTGGAATTATCTTCAAGTAAGCTTGATGCTTTGATACAGCGAATGAGTTTGCCACTGTCTCTTGAGGTTCTTTTAGTGGGCCCTCTGTCTTTTCCTTTCTATTATTATGAAGGAGTCGATTGTGTGTCGCGTTGCATCCTTTTATTCCACACTTCGTGGTTTTGCATCTGTGTGTCTGACTTCTATAACGCAGACACCGGAAACATAAATTCCTTTGCTTGGCGAGTTGCCATCTTTTATCAATATCTGCCTCTTTAAACATGTTGCAGTCGGATCCGTAATGACCCTCTTTTTCGCACACACTGCATTTCGGAGACGGCTTAGTGGTAGCCGTGTGCGTCCTATGCACTGGACGATTATTTTGCGCTCCGCTTATGATCTCAGGAGGCGCAAATGCACTACAGTAGCGAGCTTGTTCGGTGATAAATTCACTGAAGGAACCGAGGTCTGGTCTTGAGTCATACTTTTCTGTATAAATTCTATACCACTGCGCGCGTATAGAGTTTGGCAGTTCGTCTGTGAGGTGTCGTAGCAGCTCTGCGTTAACGAGGTAATGGTCTCGCTTGAGTGCTCGAAGTGTGACGACGCTTCCCCTCACTTTGCTCGCGAATGTACAAATATCTCTGGGTGCCTCTGTACAGCGTGGCAATCCCCGTAATTTATCGGTTTCTGCTTGCGCGATTGAATCTGGACGCCCAAATTGTAGCTCCAGTTCTCGCATAATCTCATCTGGTTTAGCATGCCCGATGAGTTCCGAACTAACTGTTTCCAAGGCTCTTCCTTGTAGACTTCTTCGTAGTCTAGCAGTATTTTCTATGTCATTGAAGTAGCCTCGGGTTGTTTCATAAATGGCACGGAACGAAAGCCATTCAGTATGTGCTCCGCTAAAGCTCGGCAGTGTCATTATCGCTTTTGATGCTGCGAAAGTATTTGACGATGCACTCTCTGGTTTTGGTTTATCAGCGAGTGCGGCTATAGCGGACGTGAGCTCCGATATGAATGGTCGGAGCACCCTGTCTTCATTGCTGACAGGTGCCTGGTTAGGTCTTTTTATTATGGGATTCTTGGTTGCTTCTTCCGGTTGGGGATCCTGGTAGGCGGGCTCTGATACAGCAGGTAGGAGCCCCCTGTCTTCATCAACCTTGGAGTCCTGGCAAGCCTTCTGAGGTACGGGACTCTTCGGTATATTTTCAGCATTGGGATCCTGGTAGGTGAGCTCTGATACAGCAGGTAGGAGCTCCCTTTCTTCATCAACCTTCGAATCCTTGTTTGTGAGCTTCATCGGCGGCTCACTGAGGTCGACAACCTCCGGGGGTGGCTTTGTGATGTTTTTATTAAGTGGGGCCTCCCCACCGGTGGTTGCGCCTTGCGTTAGCTTTTGTTTGGCTACAGAATTTTCGAGCCAAGATCGGACATACTCACTTTTGGAGTGACCATCCTCATCATAGTCGTCCGATTCATCATCTTCTTCAGCCATTTGTAATGAGATCTGTGCGAGTTCCAATTTTATTCTCAGCACTTCCTCACGAGCCTTCAAAACCCTTTTATTGGGCCGAGTGGTCTTCTTTGACCTTGTACTTTTATCGGTGTGGCCCCTTGGTGGTTCCTCGGCGCGGGAATATACCCGGGCTGTTGGCGGTGATGCACAGCGAATGTCATCGTTGCCTTCTATTTGTTTCCTCTGCTTCGGTGTACCAGCTTTAACAACGGCTGGCACTGGCAGGTGTACCCCCCCATCGCAGGGGCAAGCTATCTGTTCTCTTTGCTTCGGTGTACCGGCTTTAACAACGGCTGGCACAGGCAGGAGTACCCCCCCATCGCGGGGGCAAGCTGGCGCCTCAGCGCCTTCTGTTGTGGATGGTGAGCGTGGTGGCATCTGGTGGCGGACGGTGTCGGTATTGTCCGACGGTCCATCATCCAGACCGACAGTCCACGCCATGGTTCCCCTTCCTTGCGAACGAGTGATCGGCATCTTGATTCTGAAATTTCAGCAACTTTAAAACGGTAGTGATTATTTACCCGGTTCCGAAATACTAACGGATTGACGAATCCCGTTCGAATGACCAGCGTATGTGGTCCGGTGTATACGGATGATTCGGCTCAAAGGACCATAAAATGGTCCGGCTGGCAGTTCAATCGGAAGGATCCGGCTCGAAGGACCATAAAATGGTCCGACTGGCAGTTCAATCGGAAGGATCCGGCTCGAAGGACCATAAAATGTGCCGGACGGGCGTAACTCTCCGGAGTAAATGTTGTCGGAGATACCCCGCGAGTCGCTCACGTCCTACACCTGTAGGTTCCAGACTCCTCCAACTGCCGTCTTTCACTGCCGTCTCTTTGGTTGCTGCGGATAAACTGTGGACTGAGGTTCAAAATTAAAATGCACGATTTGTAAATTAAAATAGCAAGGGAGTGGCCAGCGGATCGACTAATTAATTTGTCGCGAGATTTTACACTGTTATTTATTTATCACTATTTTTCAACTATGATTGTTCACTATATATTTTAAAACACAGATTTAATTAAACACACAGTAATATTAAAATTTCTATTGGTTTTCTAAAATTTCTATTCGTATTTTTAAAATATCTGTTGGTAATATCAAATTTCTATTGGCAGTAACAAGTTTCTATTGGTATTCTCTACAATTTCTATTGGTAATTTTAAATATCTATTGAAAGTAACAAATTTCTATTGGTAGTATCCAAAATTTCTATTGGTAGCAGCTGGTTTTCTAACACTACTGACTAGCAGCTATTAATCAACTAAAATTAGTTGAATTTAAACACTTTTGTAACTGCGAATATCAGTTACCACTTTTTCCGTCTAGCTAACACTTTTCACGAAATGTAACGGCGAAATTTCCGTTACCACTTTTTTCAGCTAGCCAACACTTTTTCACTATATGTAACTGCGAATATCAGTTACCACTATTTTTGGCTAGCTGACACTATTTTTCTATGTGCAACTGAGAATTTTCAGTTGCCACTTTTTCCGACTATGTGTAACTGCGATTTTTCAGTTACGACCTTTTTCGGCTAGCTAAACTTTTCTATTTCACTTTAACTTTTCACTGTGTTCTGCTACTAGTCACTTCAGCTACTACCGGATACTGCTGCTTGTTACTGGTAGTTCTTCCTACTACAATGTTACTATGATTTGCCCCCATAAGGTAGACTTCGGCTATACTCTATAGAGAGCCGCTTGCCAATTCCCATTTGCCTCTTTATTTTCAATCATTTTTCTTTATGCAAATGGCACAAATTGCAACTTTTCTATATAATACAAATCTTAACTCTAACATGCTATACATCATTAAATAGACATTTTTGTTCTACATTAGTATGCGATAAAGGATAATTAATATATTTACATTTAACAAAGTTATTCATTGAAATGTCCTAAACTTTTACACTAATTGGTCATATTAATTCTTTAATTATCCTATAACTTTTAAATCGTGCTTAATTATACAAAATACTTCTTTATTATAACGATCTATACATCATATGCTAACTAAATATCGTATTTACAATTCTTTCAGAACATAAAAATATTCTCATTATTTTCATATAAACTATTGCGCAGTTAATTTAAATTTCCAGAAAGTTCTATAGCGCGGCGCGCTGTGATTGGTTGATATTTTCTTAAACAAAATAAAGTTGTTTATATTAACTATTGTCAAATCGACCTTCTATACAAACATATTGAGAGTTGTAAATACATGGTGAAACTATATTTAATACATTATTTAGTCAATTTTTCCGTATTTTCATTTTTTAAACAAATAAATATTCCTTAATCACTTTCTCGTTTAAAGTCATTTTTGCCGTTGTGAACAGTCATTTTGGCCGTCTCGAACACATAGACTCTACAGACTATAAAAAGGAACATTTGAGGTGAGGTCATACAAAATTCACAGCTCATTTAGTCAATTTGTTAATGTTGTCAGCAACTTTTTAAAATTCATTGGCGATAGTCTCCCATGTGACTGTTTGACCATAGATGGTTATGTGTTTGACAATTGAGATGTTTTCTTTAATGTAATATAATGTATTTGTAACTCTTATTTTAATATATAAATTTTAGCTTTCCGTATTATTTCTCCAAATAAACGTTAATTATGCCATATCTTACACTACTCCGTGCCCACAACATGCTTTAAAAGGTGTACAAAGTTTTCTTCTCACGTATTAATATATAGACATATATACATTAGTTTTATTCTTGATATGTATAAGCACAGTTTAAAGACCTTACAGTTGGGAAACGAATGTACTTGTGCAGAGCAACGGTGGGGGTAATGCGGGGCAGGGGGCGGGCCAGCCTTGAGCTAGCGCACTTCACTGAGTCTGATAGACAATACACGCGGTTGGCGCGAGCGTGTTTTATAGTATTTATTTAACCAAATTTATGTGCCGTTTTCGAAATATAATATCTATAATGGTGAAATACTGCTATAGTTACTAAGTAAAATTGAATTCAAATGACGGCCATCCTTTCCCCCATTTTATTTTTGATAAAATTGTTTATCCGAATGCAAATACACTATATAATCAAATTTAACAATAGAAAACGGAAGACATCTATAACAAGCATCTGTCTTTCCATCCGATTACAGTGTGGGTGTCTTCAAGGCAAGAATGAATAGGCTTTTGTTAAGTCAGTGCCATTCACCATCTTAGGCTACATCACCACTTACCATCAGCTGGGATCGTAGATAAGCGCTGGTTTATTAGAATATTAAAAAAAAATATTCACGAAAATCCTTGGCAGTGCAACACTTGTAAATGTTTTTTTCTTTGTAGTAATAAAAATGATCTTGTTCGATAAATGTTTTTAACTTACAAGTATGTACATCATGTTAATAAATGATAATGAGTACTACAAAATGATTTTATTTCCATTTTACATTTTGTAAATACCTACGCGGGTGGCGGCATCGCCTGATATCAAAGGTGTTTCACAACTGTAAGGTCTAAACCAGCGATTCCCAAACTATTTTGGACAAGAGATCCTTTTTTCCAAAATGAACTGATACCTCAGACCCCCATAGCCAAATTACCTTAAAAACCCTATCTCTAGTTTTTTTTTCGTATTGTTACAAAATACTTGACAATTTAAAAGCTTTGCGGTTGGTTAAGTGAGTTAGTATACTTGACATCATATTCTCAACAAAATTTAACAAAATAAATAGATATAGAATCCAGTAAATATCATGTGTAATTAATGATTATTAATACAAATGACGTAAAAATACTTAAGAGTTTTTTAAAAGTACAACAGTGATGCTTCCTACAAAAATATTTGTCAAGCCTTATAATAAATTGGTACACATAACACATCATCATCATCATTACAGCCCTTCAAAAGTCCACTGCTGAACATACGCCTCCCCCAAGGAATGCCACAAAACATGGTCCTGAGCCACCTGCATCCATCCACTTCCTGCATATCTTAGCAGGTCGACACTCCATCTAGTGGGGGGACGCCCTACACTTCGTCCGCCGGTACAAGGCCGCCACTCGAAACTCTTTTTTCCCCATCGGTTGTCGGTTATTCGAGCTATATGGCCGGCCCATTGCCACTTCAGCTTACTAATCCGTTGGGCTATGTCGGTCAGTCTGGTTCTACTGCAGATATACTCATTTCTAAGTTTATCACGCAGAGAAACTCCTAGCATAGCCCTCTCCATAGCTCGCTGAGCAACCTTGAGCTTCCTCATCCGGCCAGCAGTGAAGGACCACGCTCTGTTCCATAGGTCATCACTGGCAACACGCACTGGTTGTATAGTCTCGTTTTCAAGTTTTGAGCTATACCTGACGAGACGATGTGCCGTAATTTCCCGAATGCTGCCCAACCGAGTTGAATCCGTTGATTGACCTCTCGGTCGAAGTTGGACTTACCTAGTCGGACCATTTGTCCCAGGTAAACATACTCGTCAACAACTTCGAGCTTAGTGCTCCCAATAACTACCGGCATATGTGTGACATGGACATTAAACATGATCTTTATTTTGTCCATGTTCATCTTAAGACCTATCCGTTGGGAGACACTATTGAGGTCATTGAGCATAGTGCTTAGGTCCTCCAGCGATTTTGCCATAAGGACTATATCGTCGGCAAATCGAAGGTGAGTGATGTACTCGCCATTGATGTTGATACTGTATCCTATCCAGTCCAGTAGCTTGAAAACGTCTTCCAACGCTGCGGTGAAGAGTTTCGGGGATATAACGTCGTCTTGTCTTACATCTCTCTGCAGTTGGATAGGTTTCGTACTCTGGTTCTGTACTCGGATAGCCATCGTAGCCCTGCAGTACAAACACTTCAGCACTTAGATATACCGATAGTTAGTTGGCACCGCTGAAGGGACTGTAGCACCGCCTAAATTTCGACGGAATCAAAGGCTTTCTCATAGTCCACATACGCAAAGCAAAGTGGCAGATTTTACTCTTCTGTCTTCTGTACAATTTGCCGAAGAGTGTGTATGTGGTCTATGGTACTAAAGCCTTTTCGGAAACCCGCTTGTTCGGGAGGCTGGAAGTCGTCGAGTCTGCGTGCGAGACGAATCGTAATGACTCTCGAAAACAGCTCAGAAGGGAAATGAGTCTGTAGTTCTTCAAGAGAGCGTTGTCGCCTTTTTTGAAGAACAAGACCACCGCACTTCTGCTCCGCGCCTCCGGAGTAGTACCACCATGGAGGACGGAATTAAAGAGCTTCTGAAGGACTTCAAGTACCGGTTTTCCACCCGCTTTCAGAAGGTCCGCTGTAATTCCATCCTCGCCCGGGGACATGTCGATTTTAAGGTGCTGGAGAGCCATTATAATCTCGCTCAGACTGACGTCCGGGATATCTTCGGAATAGTGGCGAATAAGACTCGCTCTTGGATCGTTTACTCATACTTGCGTGTGGCTCCAACGATGACGTGTACAGCTGCCCATAGAACCTCTCAATCTCACTCAAAATCTCAGGTGTCCCGGAAACGATGCTGCCACAATCGGTCTGCAGCTTTGACAGTTGGCTGTTTCTGGCAGACAGATCTCTGGCAAAGAATTTGGAGCCTTGGTTCCGCTCGATCGCTTCTTCAATACAAGCTGTATTGAAGTTGCGTAAGTCCCGCCGCATGTGTTTGGAGATCTGTCTGTTCAGTTGCCTGTATGCTGTCAAATTTGTTGAAGACTGCAGCTTCATTTTCCGTCTAACAGCCATGAGATTAAGAGTGTGATCGGAGAGTTTTTGTGTTCTCCTGCGGCGAGTCTTGCAAAACTTAGCTCCGACCGCATGGACAGTTTCCACGAGCTTGTCGTTCATATCGTCTACTTCATTGCAGTCTTCCAGGCACTGAAAACGGTTTTGTAACTCGAGCTGAAAGGTTTCGGGACTTTGGATTAGAGCACGAGGGGGACGGAGCGTTGACTTCATTAGACGAGACCTCTCCAACTTAACGTTTAGGTTCAGTGTGCCTCTAACCATTCGGTGATCGCTACCAGTTTTCACCCTCGCGATCACGGAGACATCACTAAACAGTTGTCGTCTGGTCGTCATAATGAAGTCAATCTCATTTTTTGTGGAACCGTCGGGGCTCGACCAGGACTACTTCCTGTGGGGCCGCTTCTGTAAGAAAGAGTTCATCATAAAGAGTCCCTGTTTCTCCATCAAGTTGGCCAGCTGCTGGTCCCTTGGGTTCCGTTGCCCTATTCCGAATTTCCCTACTTTCAGCTCACCGTTCTCTCTTGTGCCTGCCACATAACACAAGTTATACATTATCTTGAAAATTTCAAATAAGAACTTGTATTAATGAAAAGGGATCGATTTTTAGATCTCGTCGACCCTCAAAATCAGTTTTCGTTCATGTCGACCCCTGGGAAACCGATTTCGACCACTTTGGGAATCCCTGGTCTAAATCCCTGGTCTTCTACCACAGGTAAAAGTTTTAATCCTGTGATTTTTTATGTTATTCTTATTTTTAACTCTGTTGTGTTTTAATTGATATATTATTAATCTGTGTAATTGTGTCGTGCTAAACAACGGATAAATTTTTCAGCAACAAATCCAAGTGCTGGTCTCCGAGACGGCTCCAGACGCCTGGATCAACGTCCATGATATCCTCTACTTTCTACCGAGCACAGAAGATAAGGTCAGCTTCATCTGGGCTTCGGAGGAGACGGGCTACTTGCACTTGTACCTTATCACCTGCGGCCTGCAGCTCACGAAGCCTGAGAGGGCTAGATGTAATTCCCAATCTTCGAGGCAAGGTACTGATTGTGTGAAATTTTAATGAGATTAATCTTAAGCGTTTACAAGAGTTTTCTCTGGTCAGTTGTTTACTCTGTGGATTCGCTTTTTGTCTTCTCTTTTTTTTTTAAAGTTAGTACTTGAACTAGGAATTTCTCCTGATTGATAGAGGCATTAAATAAACATCCAGACCTGTAAGAAATATTTGTAGGTGTTTTTTTTTATACATCTATCCTCGTTTGCGAATCAAAATGCAGATGCGTTGTCACCCGTGAGTACTAATATGGAATGTCTCGTTTCCACTAAAAAGGGTCTTAGGTTCTCTACACTCACCATACTAAACACAGTAACGTTAAGCAGCTATTTTATACTGGTATTCTGTGAAGGCGTGGTTACATGAGTTATAAACGTAAAAATTAGTAATTGACCAGTAAAAATTATTTTCTGTTCACAGCCGTCATTGAAATGATCATCGATGATGAAACGAACGCGGTGGGGCCGAACATCATTAGTAAGGAGGCGATTACAAGTGGGGAGTGGGAGGTCATGGATAGGAAGATTTGGGTGAGTTGCTTGCATTAGAGCCAGATTTAGGGCGGTCAAGTGAATGGCTCCGTACCCGAAGGTTAACCAACGGGTTCCGCTGTCCGTCCGTCCGTCCGCCTGTCTGTCAGCTGGCTATATCTCATGATCCGTAATAGGTTAGAGTAGGTGAAATTTTCACAAAATGTGCATTTCTGTTGCCGCTATAACAACAAATAATAAAAATAAATTAAAATTAAAGGGGGCTTCCCACTAGAAACGTGTTTTACGATGGTACGGTGCCCTTTATGCGCGAATCCGCTCGCACTTGGCCCGGTGTTTTGTTTTATATTATGCCTTTATAAATTTATTATGTTCATTGTAAAAAAAAAACTTGTAAGTTTCTAAATAAATAGGATAGTTGAAACTCGTGTTAATTGACAATACATTTTACCGATGTTAAAACATAACTTTCTTTTATAAACTGTATAAAAATACGAGTAAATTTTAGGTCACGGTTTCTTGCAGTCAAAAAATCTTATTTGCGCATTTTTTTTTATTAATAAACATGTTATTTAATTATAAATGGTAAACGGAACAAGTTCAGAAAGAACTAAATGTAGCGAATACATTTTATATGATGCCAACTGCTCAATTATTGAACCATTGACAAAAAGTTTCATATTTTTAACTTCTTAAATTCGATCCTGTAATGCCATATATATTTAAAAGTTTTTCAAGTACTATAGTACTTTATGCATGTGAAAACTATTCGTAAACAATATACTGATTAAACTATATCTTCTTGCTTTTACGATTATTAAATATATGAGCACATTCATCTGTTTCATGTATGTATTCAAAATTAAAGCAAGTAATGTGTATAAGTAGTGGCACGAAAGTCTAGCGGTGACCGTTATTGCGCAAAAGTCGCGCTGATTGGCTCGTGCGTATCGTTCGCACGTGCTGATTGGCTCTCCAGTCGCATTCGTGCAATTCAATACGTGCGCATCCCCTCCACGTTTCGTTCAGCGCTAGACTTACGTGCCGCAACTTGTTATAACTATGATGCTGTACTTACTTTCTATTATTGCATTGGTCCTAACAATAAATGTCTATGTAATGATTATTGTAATAGGCCTCAATATCAATTTCTGTCTATTAAATAGAATTTTGTAAAAAATATATTTAAATTGAAACAATTTTGGCTTCATATCAATAATAATGTTTCACTTTAATAATTTAAAATATAAAATTTTGTACAACCGACTTCAATATAAATTATTAAGACCAACTCACAAACTATTGGTCAGATCTTGATCAAATTTATACGCGACCACATATGAAGCACTAGCTTTCAAATAAGAATCATCGAAATCGGTTCGGAAATCAAATGTTTCTGAACAATATCTAATAGAACAAGCGAAATTTTTAATAATTGTATGTTTAAAATATTTTTACACCACGTTTCTTTTATATTTTAAAATTATCAACCGATTCTTGAGATATAATCAAAATTTCAAGTCTCAAGCACATTGGGAAGTTAGTTTAAAACCAATTACAATATTCCACCATAACAGACACGAAATGGAGTTAATAAAAACGTGGTAAAAATTATTTTTCATGCCGTTACAACATATTAAATTTCACTGCTGAACGTACGCCTTCCTCATACATTGCCTTATAGGGGGGGGGGGGGAGGGGGATACTTGCCATAGTTGTCACTCATGGCAAGCGGTTTTTTATTTTTAGTCGTTATTAGGAAGACGCTGCTGCCCATCTCCTGATTTGTTTTTATATTTGAATATAGTAACTGGGAATATAATATCGCAAATGTTATTTTGTTTCAGGTGGACGAAGCCCGACAGTTAGTTTATTTCGTGGGGCTCCGCGAGACGCCGCTGGAGCGCCATTTCTATGTCGCCCCGTTACGGGGATCAGCTCCAATCACGCTGCTCACTACACCCGGACATTCGCACACAGTCGACATGGATGATGTAAGTACATGTATTTTATTTAAATTCTATACAAAATACCCACTGGGTTTCATTCTGGTTCGTCCCAGGACTGATGTATTTTCAGAACCGGTAATAAATTAAACATAAGAGTGCCTTTCAATAAGTATTATTTATAATCTATATTGAATAAAAAAAAGTTTCTATTTGTATTTCTATTCCTATATTTCACCTCAGCTCGAGAGCTTCGAGTGAAAATAAATGTCAGATCTATTTAACAAATGGGAACTCACTGGGGACGCAATACCACTTTTTAAAAAACAATGCTTAGTTTCTTTTTAATTTTAGAATAAGAGCGACAACCGAACATACTGCCCACTTGATGGCAAGTGGACGCTGTGGCTCATAGACATCTACATTTACCCTCGATTAAGAATCAATATGCAGATGCGTTGTCACCACTGAGGGCTAAGATGGAATGCCTGTAAGCATTAAAAAAGGTTTCAGGTTCTCTACACTCACCAAACGAAACACAGCACCTTTTTTACTCATGTGCTAGTAGAGACCATAGACGGCTCAAGTAGGCTTGAACGATATCATTTTTGTGAAAGTGACGGACCAGGCGTGTTGTTTACAATAGTTTGCTTAATATTTGCTTACTAAAATATTATCATCTCAACTCAGTTTTCGTCTATTGTTGTCGACAACATAGAGCAACACGGGCCACGGATCAGAGGTGAGTAGCCATACGCAGTCGTTCTGCCAAAGTATAAGTCCACGTGATCCTACAATGATGCGTACAATAAAACTAGTTGCAGCCGTACTGCTCACTAAACTAAATTTAAATCCTATAAAATTGCCCAAATGTTAAGTTTTTTTTTTACTGCAAAAAGAGATCCGGTATGTCACATTTACAAAAAGATGGAGTTACATTTTTATATATATGGAATTTGTAATCACATTATTGCTATTTACTTCTTATTAAACTTATTTACAATAATAACGATTGTGTTGTTCCGGATTTTATCAATACAGGTTGCTCGCCCTCATAAAATATGCCGATCGGTCGAGCGACTGATGCGACTGTCTATATCCGAGTTGTTGCTATCACCGAGCAAACTGTTGTAATGTATCTATGTGTGTGTGTGAAATTGTTAGTTTATTATTTTAATTGTTGTGTGTAAGTTTCGTAGTGACAGAGGAATGTTGTTGTGTGTGCAGGATTTCCCTCCCTGCAAAAAATGACATACAGTTCTGTATCGGGGAAAAATGCTATGGCTACTTCCCACCGTACCGCCGATAATGTTGCTCTATGTTATCGATGATCAACTGAGCTAGGGAGTTAAAGATATAAAAGAATGATTTGTATATATGTATATGTTTTTTTTTTAATATTCTACTAAGCCAGCGCTTATCTACGATCCCACCTGATGGTAAGTGGTGATGTAGCCTAAGATGATGAAGCGCACTGACTTAACAAAAGCCTATTCACTCTTACCTTGAAGACACCCACACTGTAATGGGATGGAATGACAGATGCTGGCAACTTATTCCACTCCTTTGGTGTACGCATGATGAACGACGTGGCGAACCGTTTAGTTCGAATGCGTGGTAAGTTAACAACGAAAGGGTGGAGACTGGCCGAACGTCTGGTTGTCCGATGGTGGAAGGGAGAGGGGGGGAATTAAATTATGTAATTCCTGCGCACACTCTCCGAAATGCATATTGTAGAAAACCGAAAGGCTGGCTGGCTACTTTACGTCTGTGTTCGAGGTTGGTAAGATTGGTTTTAACCAAATTCGGGTCACCAATAAGCCTCTTAGCACGCCTTTCCATTGAGTCCAGAGCTGCTAGGTGGCATTTTGTAGCACCAGCCCATATATGGCAGTAATACTCCACGCACGACCGGACTTGCGTTTTATATAAAGTTAGCAGCTGTCCCGGCGTGAAGTATTGCCGCACCTTTGCAAGGACTTCCAGCTTCCTTGCAGCTGCTTTGGCCTTGGACTCAATGAACTGCCCGAAGTTCAAATTTGAGGATATTTTAAACCCTAACAACTGCAGGCGGAATATATATATATATATATATATATATATATATATATATATATATATATATATATATATTGTTGTTTTTAAATATATATGTCTTCCTTTTCTGCTCAGTAATATATTTTGTTTATATCTAAAACACGGTGTGTCACATACATTCAAGTAAACCTGGCTAAAAGCAAATTTGAACAAATTTGGTATTGAAAATTGAAACTATTTTGAAACTATTTTGAAACTTGACAACAACATCAGGTGGACTGTACTCTCAATTATAATCTTATTATTATTATTATTACTAGTTTAAAATGTCCCACTGCAGGGCAAAGGCTTTCCTACTCTCTCTAAAGCCACCATAAACCAGTCCTTGATGAAGGAGTATTACAATTACATTTACTATTACAATTACAATCTGGTTCGATAAAAAAATAATAGTGTTATGGTGACGGTCCGCAGGAGTGCAGCACGGTGGTGATGACGTCGTCCAACATCAGCAGCGTGCCGTGCACGCGCGTGTACCGCGTGGCTCACGCCGCGCCCCCCACCCCGCCGACTCTGCTCGTGCAGGGCACGCTCATGGAACGCAACGCTTGCGGTGAGTGTCGCCGCTGGGGACGGATGTGGTGGAGCCATGCTGCAGCTATATTTATACTATACTTGTAGCACGAATGTGTCGGCTCGACCGGGGAAGGACCACGCTCTCATAGAATACCAGCGAAATAGCAGCTTAATGCTGCTGTGTTTCGTATGGTGAGTGTAAAGAACCGGAGAAACTTAGTACTAGAAAAGGGACATTCCATCTTAGTCCCCAAGGCTGACAACGCGTCTGCATTTTGATTCGCAATCGAGAATAGATATAGATGTCTATGGTTCACAGCAACCACTTACAATCAGATGGACTGTATGCTCGTAAATCACCCTATTTCTGTAAAAAAGGGATGATATAGCCAATCTCTGGGTAGGCAGGACTTTTTTTCTGCCTAAAATCTGTCTAAATACGTACACAGGAGTGTTTTCACTGCTGTGTTCCGTTTTAAAGATTATATATATCCTCGCACATGCGCATTAGCGGTTAACCACGTGGCTAGCACTTTACTCATGTTAAGATGCAACCGGTTATGATTGTACGCACTAAACCACTACTAAATGTCAACCGCTACGCTTTAGTGAAAGGCCGCGGCTCACTTCACGACAAGCCGCCATGATGTCTATGCACCTTAGGCAGTTCATGGACGAATCTTAAACATGAACAAGGGACAAAAATATATCGATATATATATCGCGTGATAAATACCAATATATCGTCGTCATTTACACAATGTAAGGATAAGGCCCAAAATTTAACATTACTGACGGTTGGATGACGAAAAAAAAAAACAACAACCACACAATGAATGCCTTTGCAGTTCCTTTTTTTTGTTTCATGTTTTGTCCATTAATACAAAATCGATACTCTTACATAAATATAGATATATCACGATTAAAAAATTTGGACAATATATGTCGATATTTTTATGAAAAAAAAAATCGATATTTTTTGCCTAAGCTATAGGCATAGGTGGGTTTGCACGTGCGTTTGTGGGTTGTGCAGCCAGATTCGTTGCGTGTTTTTCTAGTAAAGTATGAATCCAGTATATATTTTTATTTTTTCTTTCCTTTTTAGTTTCTGACGTAACAAAAACACAAGTTATTAATAATAATCATTTTTATTTCAATACAGTATTTTATTTAAAATAGTCTACAATAAAAGGCACATGAACTAGGATAAATCTATATCTCAGGTGTATGTCCTAAAAGATACATTTTTTAATAAGAAAGAGTGACAAACGAGCACACAGTCCATCTGATGGTGAGTGGTTGCTGTAGCTCATAGACATTTTAACAGTGGTAGAGCCACGCGGCGGCTTTTACTGTCGCACGGATGGGCCGGCTCGAACCGGGGTGGTACCACGACCTCACAGAAAGCCAGCGTGAAGTAGAGGTTTACCTCTGCGTTTCGCTTGGTGAGTGCAGGTGGCCGGAGGCCCTTTTTACTGAAAATGAGGCATTCCATCTTAGTCCTCACGGGTGACAATGCATCCACATTTTGATTTGTAATAGAGAATAGATGTAGATGTCTATGGGCCGCAGCAACCACTTACCATCAGGTGGAATGTGTGTTCGTTTGTCACCCTTATCCTATAAAAAAAAACATCCACATCTATCCTCAATAAAGAATCATAATGCAGATGTGTTGTCACCCCTGAGGACTAAGATGGAATGCCTCTTTTCCAGTAAAAAAGGGTCTCCGGTTCTCTACACTCAACATACTAAACACAGCAGCATTGAGCTGCTATTTTACGCTGGTATTCTGTGAGAGCGTGGTCGTTCCCCGGTCGAGCCGACCCATTCATGCTACAGCTACACTATTAATATAGCTACAGCATGGTTCTACCACATTTAAAAAAATATTTTCTGTTTTTTATATAAAACGGATAACATACCAACTAATTAGGGTTATTTCAGTAATATAAATCATCGTTAATTTACTTATGAAAGTAACTTAAAACATTCAGCAACTTTTCCGTTTCATCGTATGACAAACTAGCTGTTAGCCACTATTTCGCCCGCGTTTAATTTAGGTTTTTATTTTTTTGCGCGGAACCCTAATTCTTTTTCTAATACAAAAGTAGCCTAAGTTACTCCTCATAACATCAGTTATCTGCCAGTGAAAGTCCCGTCAAAATCGGCCCATCCTACGGAATATCCTATAAAAAAAGATTGAATATTGTAAAAGAAGCGGCAGATGGATAAGTACACTGACGGCGCCACCGTTTCCCATTTGCCGGGTCGCGACCCGGTACCGGGCCATCAAAATAAAATACCGGTTTGCAACATTCCCGCTTTGTATTAAAAATAATACCTACTATCGATCGACGCATCGTTAACATTCATTTTTAAAACATTATTACAATTAATAATTGTGTATTATTTTACTTAATGCAACAACCAGCTTGGGTTTAAAAGTATTTTTTTTGAAAAAAAAAAAAAACGTTACCGCCTACCACTAGGATTTTCTCCTGTGTCGTGGAGGCAGTTTACAAACATAAATTGCACAAGGACAAACATCCAGACCCGGAACAATTATTGTAGGCCATACAAATACTTGTTCCGTGCGGGATTCGAACCCGCGGCTCCCAGCGCAACAACTGATTGCTAAGCCACTGCGCCACGGAGCCGTCTATTAAATGGGTCACGAAGGTACAGTGTGAAAATTACCGGGTCACGGCAGAACAATGTTTGGGAAACACTGGTCTGCGCAACCGCAAACTCAACAACTTATGACTCGCATCTTACTATATGCTAGGCAAGTAACACAATTACCACATTCTTTTTTGTTATAAGACCCCCATAAACTTGGCACTTGTAAGTGGCAAACCAACATGTGACGTTAATTTTGGACAATAATAATTTGACTTCACTTAATCTAGTTTTATTCGAAAGTTATTTTTTTATAGGATAAGGGTGACAAACGAGCACACAGTCCACCTGATGGTAAGTGGTTGCTGCGGCCCATAGACATCTACATCTATCCTTTATTACAAATCAAAATGCAGATGCGTTGTCACCGGTGAGGACTAAGATGGAATGCCTCATTTCCAGTAAAAAGGGCCTCCGGCCACCTGAACTCACCAAGCGAAACGCAGAGGTAAATCTCTGTTTCACGCTGGTATTCTGTGAGGTCGTGGTACCACCCCGGTTCAAACCGGCCCATCCGTGCGACAGCAAAAGCCGCCACGTGGCTCTACCACTGTTGAAATTATTATAAATATTTAATGTGCTTTGTTTGACAGATTCATCAGAAAGTCGCAGTTTCAACGGTGCGTGGGACAGTCGGGGGGACGGGGATGAAGAGGGCGACACCACTTTACTAGTCAGAGGTATGTGGAGCAGCATTGTTCCTTTCACAGTTCTTCTTGGGATAAATATCCTCCAGACCGAGTTCCCGTCATGGAGCCGGTCTCAACAGAGACTAGCCCGGTCGGGCCGGACCATTAGTGCTGCAACCATAACACAGCTGTAGTATGGCTCTACCAAGTATAAGAAGATAAAGACAGTTCTTCCTACAATACGGTTTTGTCGTTTGTGCGTTATCTACATTTAATTCTTTTTTATTATAATTTTTCAAAATGGATACCTCACCTATTCGTAATAGTAAAAGTGGATCGATAATTCATAGCAGAGAAAGACCCACGAGTGTCCATTGCTGGATATGGGCTCCTATTATAGTACGTAGGATTTATCGTTGTCGTCACGGTTGCCGATTAGCGAATACAACACTAAACGTCTTTACATCTGGTGTAAATGTCGTCGGCAGATTGTATGATTCGTCATTATGCGAACGGCGTCGTCTTTTTGCAAACGCTTTGTAATAGTCTATGCTATAGTCCAATCGTTCTACACCCTAAAGCCTCGTACATGTACTTTTATTATACACCACTATTTTGTAAGTACCGAAAGAAAAGTACAGTTGCAGCAGATGCTAATATTGATAATGTCACTGTCAAACTTTTTCGTTATTTATCTATCATAATGTTACGAGGGGAATACTGAAATGATCGGAAATAGAATATTTCGGATTGAGTTACAATAAAACCTTTTTTAGAATTTTAATACTGGCCTTTTAGAATCTTAATGACATTCAAACAATGATTTCTTATATTTACGCGAACACTACACATTTTTAAATAAAACTAATTTTACGTCTTTTAAATAAAACTAATTTTAACGTCGGGAATACAAAAATAAGTTAATATACGCGATAAAATCCGTAAAATTAGTTTTATTTAAAGACATTCAAACAATTAAAAAAAAAATGTTTAAAAACAAAAACTATGTTGGTTTAAAGTTGACACGTCGTTAACATAAATGGAGCTCACGCGTGAACATTTCCGTGCCGTAATTTATCACAATTTTCGTCGCGGCTTAGCTCAAGGCGAACTTGTTTCGATTTATGATGTTGAAGTCAAACGACAATATACCGCTGGTATGCCGAGTTCCGACGCGGTCGTGTGCCGCTCAGCACTGTTTCTTCTGCAGGTCGACCAAGAACAGCGGTCACGCCTGAAAACATCGCAGCTGTATTAGATGACCGTCATGTGACATACGAGCAGATTCGGGCTGTTATCAGTATCGGAATGACTGCAATTCAGCCGATATTACATAATGAGCTGTGTCTAAGAAAGCTAGTTTCCAGCTCGGTTCCCCACAATTTGTCCGAAGAGCAAAAGGCGGCTCGTGTAAATTGGTACCGGAATACTCTGCAACGCTTCAACGGAGGGAAGTCAAATGCCGTTTATAATATCGTCTCATGTGACGAATCATGGATTAATTCATACGAACCTGAAAGAAAACATCAGTCAGCAGTCAGCAGGTCGTCGAAGACGAGGTCAAACCAACGAAAGTGGTTCGCTCCCGCAACGTGTCAAAGAAAATGGTCGCTACGTTTGTCTTGAATAATGTTGCTACAATTCCTTTATAGGAACGCAGGACGGTTACCGCTGAGAGGTATATCACGGTTTGTTTGCCAGAAATGATAGCCGAACTCCGAAAAAATAACCCGAAACGTCGCATCATATTACATCACGATAATGCGAGCTCCCATACAGCTCGGAAGACAATTGTTTTTTTGAAGCAGGAAAACGTTGAGCTGATGAACCATTCGCCGTACAGTCCTGACCTGAGCCCAAACGATTTCTTTACATTCCCTAGAATGAAAGATTTATTACGCGGTCAACGGTTTGAAGACCCCGAAGCAGCTGTGGAAGCGTACAAATCAGCCATTTTGTCAACATCAACTTCAGACTGGAATTACTGTTTTAATGATTGGTTTGCACGAATGGGAAAGTGCATTAAGTTGAACGGAGAATACTTTGAAAAATAATAAAATACAATTTAGCTATACCGTGCGATGTGGTTTTTCTTATTGCCGATCATTTCAGTGTGCCCCTCGTTTGTTTTATCCAAAAACTGGCGTAATTTTACTTGGCACAGTACTAGAAAATACTACAAAAATTAATAACGTACGCACGCCATTCATAAGACGCTCCCGGTCCATTTACCACTATTAGTACAGTACTCTACGTCATAACTCCTTTCTCACTCGTCGTATTCTCTCGCTTACTTCCATGGCTCACGAAACGAATGTCGGCCGGCGCGTGAGCGAGACAGCAAGCAATTTATGAATGGATCGAACTGGAGTCAAACCTCTCCTATTATATGTAACTAATAAAAACGAGTAACTAATTATTGAATAAAACTATTTTTTTTTTACGAATTTTATCGCTATTAATTTACTATTTTATTTCCCGACGTTTCGGGTGCTTTACAGCAACCCATAGTCACGGGGGGGGGGATTGACTATCTTACATAGGACAAACAAAAAGATCCATTAAAACCCGCGTGAAAGAGCTGAGGTGAAGCGCCGACGCTCTGAGAAGTCTGCAGTCTGTAAACATGTTCAAGATCGTCCCCGCCATTACATCAGATTTGATAGACCACAAATCCTCGCAAAACAACACCGATTCCTACCAAGGATGATACGCGAGGCTATTGAAATTAAAAAACGTCCTAATTTCAATAGAGAATATGGATGTGTGCTGCCATCTCTTTGAGATTCTATAAGTAACAAAATTAAATCCAAACCCAAGCATACCACTGCAAGACTTCAAGATACTTGTGAGATGACGGCTCCGTGGCGCAGTGGCTTAGCAATGAGTTGTTGCGCAGGGGGCCGGGGGTTCGAATCCCGCACGGAACAAGTATTTGTATGGCCTACAAATAATTGTTCCGGGTTTGGATGTTTGTCCCCGTACAATTTATGTTTGTAAACTGCCTCCACGATACAGGCGACAATCCTAGTGTTCGTTCGTTAGTTCGTTCTGCGTGAATCGGACCAAGGATGAATATTGGTAAACTGAAGGTAGCCGAGCTGACTGTGGCGTCGGGACATTTCAGTCACCATTGTTATTACCCACTGAAAGTAGCTTTCCTGTATAGTTGTATCTAACATGGACAACATAGAATGATTATAAATATTTCTTCTGTGTGGAAATCTAACTCGTGCCTCGCAGCACCGTAGCTAAACGCTTAACGGAGGCAACTAAGTTATAGAAGTAGAAGACCCGTCATAATGACTTATGAAAACGTTCGCTTAGTATCACAGATTCGCCGCTTCTAGTACTAAATATCTGTCTCGAAGGACCAAATCATGATGACAAACTAAATCAGAGCTCCGTCACTCGCTCAAGGTATCGCATCATATACCTAACGCACGCAATAAAGATAGGAAATTTGATTTTCAACCATTAAAATAAACAGTTAAAAATAAATAAAACATTTATTAAATAAATAAAATTAACCATAATTAATAAAATTATCATAATATCTGATCCATTTATTAAAATTGTCTTAATACTCATCATGAATGAAAATATCTTTTGAAGTGTTAATATTATTTTTTTATAACAGATAATGATATTTTTAACTTATGGGAGTCACGCCAATTTAATCTGTGATAATTCTAAACTAAAACTAAATATTTATGTCCCCCCAAAGTGGGGAGAAACACAAGAAAAATAAAAAAAGTAAACTAATATCTGGGTCTGAACATGGATGCAGGGTTGCGATTCGAGAATCATGTGGCAGATTGCGTGCGAGCTTGTTTTTACAGATTGAAGACACTCTACAAAATTAGACCGTACCTCAGTGTCGAACTACGTGAACAGCTAGTAGAAACGCTCGTGCTCTCGAGGCTGAACTATGCAGACACTGTTTATGGGCCCAGACTGCTAGCTCGTACACAGCGACTAGTACAAAGGGTTCAAAACGCCTGTGCTAGGTTTTGTTATAAAATTCCTACGCGTAGTCATTTAACACCGTTTCTTAATAAACATTACGTATTGAAGATGAAATCTAGACGCAAACTCCACCTGGCATGCCTTCTCTTTGGTGTCGTGAATTATAAAAATCCACCATACTTACACGACAAACTAGCTTTGGTCGCGCGAAACAGACAAGGTAACAACAGACTGTGTTCTCAACAATTATCTGTGCAGCGTCACAGAACAGCAGCTTTCAGGGGTAGTTTTAGATATGCGGCTACAAAATGTTGGAATAATATTCCACCTCCAATCAGGAGTTTAAAAAATCTCCACCAGTTCAAAATCAAGCTAAAAAAATTTCTTATTGATGCACAAATACAACATGGCAATATCAACCGAGAAAGCTCCTTCCTATAACGCATTGTACGGTTATTAACAAAATTGTGTGTATATTTTTCTCATTTTTGTTTATTATTACTATTACTAATCCATTTTAATTGATAATTGATAGTTGTTGTTACCACACACAATTATGTATAAGGTTATATTTAATGTCTTATATTGTACTTCTTTTTTTTTTTGCTGCTTTTTGCTTTATTTTAAATTTTGTGTTATAATTATATAGAAGGTTTAGGCTTTTTTCGTTTTATCGAAGGACTAAACTACACGTAACAGCTGTGCTACGTTCGTGACGCCAATGAATAGGTTTCTTGGCTGAAAATCAGCGCTGTGTGAGGCCATACTCACACAACACATGCTGAGCCAACCCCTTTTCGGCACAATGCGACCTTTTTTATATATATCAATATGTGCTTTTACTTTCATGTGTATGAACTGCCTGTGCTGAATAAATGTTTTTTCTATTCTATTCTATTCTATAATAATACAGTACAAACTTACCAAAAATCTGACCGAAAAAACCGCAACCTAAATATTTAAATTTACTTAATTGCTTAAAACTTTTCAACGCGCGACTTTATAGTACAAGTGTTAGCGGGCTTACGTTTAATAACAGATAATTCAGAGAAGGAAAAAAGCTATTTATTATGTTATAAAACTCAAACATATTTGATTATCAAACAAATAAAATAATTATTCCATTAGTCTTTTATTTATTTTATCATCTTTGTACAACCCCAGTGCGTTCGCTCGATGACGCAGCCATACGGAGGTCTCGCGGTAGGCACAGTGTCCTCAACTCCCGGTACGCGTTCAGAACTTATATTTCAGCTTGCAGCTAAAGTTTGGGATTATGATTAACAAAAGTTTGATTAAAAATTTGTAGGCTATTATAGCATAGGTATTTTCGCTTTTATATGGTAGTGATGTATCTGTTACGTATTATCATTATTTAATCTGTGACTAAACCTTAACGCGTGTTAAACGCAACACCGCAGGGGTGTCGCTTAGAGTACTTAATATCCAGCTCGAAGAACCAGCACATGAATATATAGTCTTAATCGGTAACGCTTGTATCTTTCCAGAGCGTTCGCTAAGCGGTATCGAAGTACCTCCCCCACAGATCCTGGAGACGCGGCTGTCGTGCGGTGCGGCCGCGTACTGCACGCTGTGGCGCTGCGGCCGCGCGGGGCGCAGCCCTACAGTGCTGCACGTGTACGGCGGGCCCGAAGTGCAGACCGTCACCAACAGCTACAAGGTACGGTACGGTCACTGCACGCCCACCCTCTCCCTCCTACAGTGCTACAAATTTTATGATGAAAAGTCCTTAACTATGGTTTTTCATAAACATAAATAATTGAATTTCCATATATAGGTATATTATCGATTTCTTGTTTCAGGGTATTAGACAACTTCGCATGCATATGCTAGCGGCGCGAGGGTTCAACGTGGTGGCCGTGGACTCGAGGGGGTCCAAACATCGCGGCAGAGCATGGGAGGCTGCGATCAGAGGGAAGATGGGGCAGGTGGAACTGGATGATCAGGTACGAAGCTGTTCTTTTTGATGCTCACAATAATTTTTATCTAGCGTGCGGAGAAGAATTTCAATTGATAGTGATGCCCATCGCCGACCGGGGAAAGGTGCCGGGATCACTGTTCGGAACGACACTGGAGCTCCTCCATCGCTTCGTATATTTAGCACGTCCCGGGAGCAGTACAACCCCCAACATCCTTATAATTATACTAGCTGTTCCCCGCGACTTCGCTCACTTGTAATTTAGGGTTTTAATTATGTTGCACGGAATCCTAATTCTTTTTCTAAAATATAAGTAGCCTAAGTTACTCCTTATAACATCAGCTATCTGCCAGTGAAAGTCCCGTCGAGATCGGTCCAACCGTTTCGGAGATTAGCCGGAACGTACAGACAGACAGACAGATAAAAATTTTAAAAATTGTATTTTTGTTATAAGTACCGTATATACTTTCATATGCATTTAGTAAAAAGCTGTTATTTTGACATTACAAACAGACACTTCAATTTTTTATTTATTTGTATAGATTATGGCGACTCGAGACCACGTTCGAACAAGGTGAACTGGGCTTTCGGGGCTATGTACTGTATTTATCATCATCATCATCATCATCACTACAGTCTACAGTCTATATATATATATATATATATATATATATATATATATATATATATATATATATATATATATATATATATATATATTCCAGTGCGGGATTCTTACATAACTACTTACACTGTCATGCTTTATTTACATTAAATATAAACCTACACTTTGTTTATAAGATGTGTTTTGGTTACCAGGTCGAGGTTCTTCAGTGGCTGGCGAAGGAGACCGGCTGCATAGATATGGAAAGAGTGGCGATACACGGCTGGAGTTATGGTGGGTTATCTAAATTCGTAATTACTAATATCTGGTTCCTATAATTAAACAGAAACGTTTCGTTTTCCCTTACGAGCCGTTTTGCTGTGCAGAAAGTGCATATAAGCATTTATGAAATAAAATATTACAACTTACGAACGACTTACAGTTGTTTCTTTTTAATAGTCTATGGTCAAACAGTCGCACAGAGTAGAGATTGTGGCTAAAGTGTTTAAATATGTTACCAACAAGAATCTGTGAATTTTGTGTGATTTAGTGTTCCTTTTTCAATAGTATGTGGACTATCAGAAAGAGTGTTTATTTCATACTTTGTATATGACACATCTGTGTTTTATATATTAACGAGTATACGATAATATATAGAACGAGATAACTTCCCATGGATGATTTTTGTATATTGACAACAGCGCCACCTACGGGTTCCATTAGGTTTCCATTTAGGTTCCATTTAGGGACCCACATAAAAAAATTAATAAAATCGGTTGAGCCATAATAGATTTATATATATATACAGGTTGTCCCAGTAATGGTGGATAATCTGGTACTTACGTGTTCGGGCGGGGGGAAGGTGTCCTTGGTTCCCTAAAAAAAAAAATCTAACCCGAACGGTTCGCGGTCTACGCCATGTTTTATAAAATTCCGAAATTTCGTACTTCTGCTCACATTTGTGGTCATCACGTCCGCAGTTTAATCCCTAGATCAGATTTTTTTTCTTTTAATGTGTTCCCTAATAATTATGTTCCTAAATTACCCTTAAAAGTTTTCAACTACTATGGGTAGTATTTTACATATATATATATATATATATATATATATATATATATATATATATATATATATATATAATGAATTACGGACGAAATTCGGTAATGTCTGCTGTGTACGTAAGGGCAAGTGACGTTGAACGATATGCCGGTGTATAATGCATGCCTTAATACTCACTTGCCAGAAGTCTGCCTTATAAATCTGCGATGAGTCGAGATGAAGACAAGTTGGACTGGCTTGCTGGAGCTGAAGACTGCAGAAAACAATTCTGAGTAGTGAATGGTATGGCTCCTTGAGGATAATGGCTAAGGCTCGATGTTGTAGTTACCGAAGGTTGTGAGTTGCGCGTTCAGATCACGTCTGGATCACCACTTGGACCGTGGAAAGGAAAGGGCAACTCGGGGAGACCAACGCTCTGTGTGTTAGTTCGGAATTGTTCTATATATACAACACGTAATATAATTAACGCACATCCTGAAAGTAGTTTGTTCAGAATCGTTTACTGAATCGATTGCTATCATTTTTAATACCGGTAATTTTTATCCCAAAAATTATTAAAACTACGTAAATTATTGTGACAGTAAACATGTACAGTCAAAACAAACTGAAATGGACCGTAACTCAAGGCAATAAGACTTTTGAAAGTGCAGTTTTATTTGTATTAATACAAATTCCGTTATTCAATACTGTATGGTTACACCACACATTTGTATTTAGTAAACGCTGCAACTTACTTTTAGCCGCGCGTCGCGTGTATTTAAATTTACTTAATTAATTGCAATCTCACAATCGGCAGTACGTCAACAACCGTCCGTCTAAACACAACTTCTAAAACTACTTTAGGAAAGATTTGCCACTCTAACTTTATAACTAATTTACTTTTATTAAACTTGTAACTTTGGTGATCTTTTCCTTTTGACGTGCTCATTAACTAACTACAACTCTACTTCTTGAAAGTGTGTGGCCTTACAAACCATACATTTTATGGTCCTTCGAGAAAATGGTATTTGTGTTTGTGCGGTAGCGATCGGTTCATCTGCTTCTTTTTGCTGGCATATCTTTTCCTTGAGAGTTAACTTTCGTTTCTTTGCTTTTCGTGTGACCAATATGTATGGTTACACCACACATTTTAATTTAGTAAACGCTGCAACCTACTTTTAGCTGCGCGTCGCGTGTATTTAAATTTACTTAATTAATTGCAATCTCACAATCGGTGGTACGTGCGCAGGGAACTAAACTTAAGAGAACCGGAGACCCTTTTTACTGGCGAAGAGGCATTCCATCTTAGTCCTCGCGGGTGACAACGCATTATGATTCTTTATTGAGGATAGATGTAGGGTTACAGCAACCACTACGATGAAACTACTAGGTCACGGCTGTCCAGTGACCTCCCAAATCAGCTGATTACTTTATTTTACTAAGACAAGTACCGATGATATAAAAAATAGGAGAGTGAACGCTTTTGGAATAGTGAAAAATGAAACTGAAGTGCTTTCTAAATTAAAATATCAATTAAGGAAACTGCCATTAAAATGTGTTGAACAAGGTGGTGGTCATTTTTAAAGTGTATTAAAAATACAACGTTGCAAGAGTAGTCTATTAGTAAGTTAAGTATTTGATTTTTTAAATTAAAGTAAATATCTTGATACAAATTTTTTAAATGTCGTCTTTGAATTATGTTGTCGTATCGCCTCTTATTTTTAATAGTTCATTATTTTTTATAATTATAATTAAAATATTATACCAATGTATAACATTTTGTAACGAATATTGCCTATTAATATTGTATCATAAACAATAATCAAAATTATTCAGATTCGACTGTCCAAAGCCTGAAAAGTGTGATGGAAAGATAACAATCAAATGCTTACAAGACTTAAATAAACAACTGGATGCTCGAAGTTTATTTAGACATCGGTTAATGTTCATATGTAGGTATTTTTTAACGTAAACAATCCCGTGTCGTGCGTTTATACCGTGACCACAACATTCATTCGGAATTAGTATAACTCTAATTCAATAAATAATCAATGCATAAATATGTTTAACTAAAAAGTCAGTGTATATATTATGATTATAACATAATATACTAATTGGGATGTCTGAGGATGTGCGTTAATTGCGTTAAATGTTGTATGTCGTAGTACTTCAGAACTTTGATAGCTTGATATTTTTTGATATGGTTGATAATAACACAATTTACTTAACGCTATATTTTTGGGATACATGTTGAAACGTAAGTGGAGGCTTTTAAGTAGTATACGCACAAAATTATGTCATTAAGGTTATTGTCGATGTAAGATTTCTAATATTGCTGATTTCTCGATTATGCGGGGAGAGGACGGAAAAGAAAATTTTAAAGCGTGTGTGTAACTTCAATATAGGCCATATTTTGAGTTTTTTTTTCAACTATCATATTATTTTTTACACCTGGTTTTAAGTGGTATTAAATATATTTCTTCCTTTTTAACCTAATCAATCTACCCTATTGGGATTAAATCAAATAACAATAATAATAAAATAAATAAATACAAATGTTCCACTGACAACCCTGTTGGATAGTTACCAAACGACTTATATAGGTATATTAGATCGTTCGGGAGCTATCCGACCACATAGCTTCTTAGATTGTGCCTACATTGTATAAAAAATGAGGTGTTTGGGCACACAGGTGGTTACCTGTCGCTGCTGGGGCTGGCGACGCGGCCGAACATCTTCAAGGTGTGCGTGGCGGGCGCGCCGGTAACGAGCTGGCGGCTGTACGACACCGCCTACACCGAGCGCTACATGGGGCTGCCGGCGCGCGCCCCGCACGCCTACAGCCGCGCCAGCGTGCTAGCGCACGCGCCCTTCTTCCCCGAGCGGTGAGCCACACGCACGCACACACAGCTATGACTGTTCGTTCACACTGGCAATAAAGTTTGTTCACACAAGCAAGAGAGTTTGTTCACATAAGCAAGGAAGTTTGTTCATACAAGCAAGAAAGTTCGTTCACGCAAGCAAGAGAGTTTGTTAAACAGCAACATCTACACACGTGCACATTTTCCCCAAGTGAGAGAGTTTTATTGCTACACACACATAATCAAGACATTTCATTTTAACACACCACATAAGCAAGAGAGTTCGTTAACACAGTGACATCTACACACGTGCCCTTCTTCCCCAAGTGAATGAATTTTATTGCTACACACACATAATCAAGAGATTTCGTTTTAACACACCACATAAGCAAGAGCGTTCGTTAACACAGTGACATCTACGCACGTGCCCATCTTCCCCGAGCGGCGAGATCTATTGCTGCACATGCATAAGCAAGAGGTTTCATTCACATACCCCACGTAAGCAAAAGAATTCGTTAACACAGCGACATCTACACATGTGCCCTTCTTTCCCGAGCTGTGATTTCTATTGTTACACATATAAACACACACACACACACACACACACACACACACACACACACACACACTCACTCACTCACTCTCTCGCTCTGCCATTCAACGCACACGCTCACAAGTACACGCGCACGCGCACGCACGCACACACACACACACACACACACACACACACACACACACACACACACACACACACACACACACACACACACACACACACACACACACACACACACACTAGCACACACGCACTCGCACACACACACACACACACATGCAAAAAATGTCGTTCACATACCCCACATAAGTAAAAGAGTTCGTTAACACAGCGCCATCTACACACGTGCCGGTGCGGTGAGTTCTAGCGCTATAAACACAAACGAGAGAGTTCGTTCACACAAGCAAGAGAGTTCGTTCGTACTTCTGACATCTATACACGTACCATTCTACTTCGAGAAGTGAGTTCTATCGTTACACCCACACAAGCAAGAGAGTTCGTTCACTCAAGCAAGATAATTCCTTAACACCGTAACATCTATACACGCACCATTCTTACTCGACTATAGAATACAGAGTACAGTACATGAGGAACATGCTGAAAACTCCGAGCGTAAGCTTCTCCCTATAAATGTTAATTATTTAAATAACATCTGACACAATTACGGATGATTGCAAATATAATATGTTACAAAAAGCTGATTAAATAATAAGAAAACGCATAAATAAAGCAGGCTACAGCTATAAGATCACAAATACGGGAAAGAGAGGTAGAGAGAGAAAGAGAGAGAGAGAGAAAGAGAGAGAGAGAGAGAGAGAGAGAAGAAAGAAAGAAATCTAATTAATCATTGTTCTTTATAATTTAATACTTTTAAAATAATTCAATATACTTGACAAATATGAAACTAAATTTTAATTAAAATCGAATTGCAAGTTACGAGTATAATGCAAATTGAACTTTATTTGCTTGCAGTGAGGGTAGACTATTGATAATCCACGGCCTGGCCGACGAGAACGTCCACTTCTGCCACACGGCGGCGCTGCTAGCGGAACTTGTACGTCTGGGGAAACCACATCGTGTTCAGGTAAAATATAGTCATATACGTGCTGATTGAAATGTGTATATAAATTTGTTTATAATGTATATCTATATAAAGTAACAACCTACATACGTCCCACTGCTGGGCACTGACCTCCGTTCATTACTGAGAGGGTTTTAGAGCAAAGGAATGTCCTCCGAGCTGCCTAAATGCGTGTTGGCGAACTTCACGTGTCTTAAAAATATTATTTTTTCTCATTCAAACGTAGATTTCCTCACGATGTTTCCCTTCACCGGCGAGCACGTGGTAAATTAGCACTTACATTGGTGCCGTTGGGGATCGAACCCGGGCTCGCGTACTGTGAATTTTATAGAGAGCGCTTAAATTGTACTAATTAATTTAAAATATGTTAAATGCAGGTATACCCGGGCGAGAGGCACTCTCTCCGTTCCATGCACGCGGCGAAGCACTACGAGGCGACCCTATTACATTTCTTGCACGAAAATCTGTAAAAATATAATATATCAAATAATCAAGCTGCCCGATAAAATACATTTGTTACGTCTGTCTTGTGTTTTATTAAGCTATTGAGAGACGGGACTAAGGCTTATTGTTTATGCCCAAAAATGGGCATTTTGAGACGGCACCCAATCACCTTCGACTTTGTCGAATCACCCGATGGTGTCGAGGTGAGGTAATGCCGACGACGGGGGGAGGCGGCCGCGTGCCGCGGGCAGTCGCTCAACGCGCTGGCTGAAGCAGTAGCTCGCTGGCAGCGGTACAGTTAATTAGCATACCTCGGTTGCCGCTGCCGAAGTTTCGCGCGACCGATTTTGGGGTTACGGTCGAAGTTTTTAGATTTAGTGCGTATTACTTCGCTACGTAATTGGGGTTTGGTGAAAACCGCCCCGGTTTAAGGTTGTCTAGGTTTTAAGTTCTTGACAAGAGGCTTGTATTGTGTTTGACTGATTAAAGTAACTTCTTTGAAAATAATTGTGCAAATTATATAGGGATTGCGTGTAGAAGTGCATTTTGCAATATTTAACTTGCTCGGGTGACGTGGAATTTCGCACGCGCGCGCCATGTAGATATACGGTCTCGAATTCGAACCGCGCATTCCTTTTTTCGAGGGCGTCCCCCGGTTGATTGTTCTGGAAATCATTGTTTAATTATACCGTCGCGTTAAGAGCCTTTTGTGTGTTGACTCTGTAGTTAGTTTACGTGTCAGCTAGGTTAATTTTGAATTCTTATTGCGGCGTGGTGTTTAATATCGAACGAAGGAACTTAGTTGTGTTTAACGCCGAACTGTGTGACTCATGAAGAGATCGCGTTAGTTCCCTATTTGTAATTTGGTGATAAATGAATCCGGGACATTGAATGTTGAACTTTGAACTACTGTCCGTTACTGTGTCGGGTATCACGTGTTCGATTCTACGATGAACGTTGAATTGGTCGAGTTGAAGTTAGTTAAATGTACAATAAAGTTAATGGACTGAAATAGTGACAATGAAGAAAGAAACTGTCCATTGTGGACGCCTCCTGGAGTGATGCAGCATTGTGGGGCAGCATGGAAACAGTCGCGCTGCCAGGTCACCTCAGCTGGGCCAGGTCACCCTCATATACACACCACTAAACACCGCTTTACATGCATATACTCTACCTACGGCCTGACCGAGCCTTGGGGCGGTCTTAGATTCGGATGCAGGTACGTACCATTTATCTTCCTAGCCTCCTCCTTATTTTGTAGTATGATAGGTCATTTTCCGTAAGGCCATTTGGGCCCGTACCCACGGCTGCCCGTCGAAGAGGCTACTATGGGCCCTAGCCAAGGCGACCTTTGCAGGGGCAACTGTGGGCCGTAACACTTATTTTGTGTGTGGGAAAAACTTCCTATCGTCAGCCAAGGGGTCTCCGGTTCTTATACACTCACCATACGAAACACAGCAACATTAAGCTGCAAGTTTACGCTGGTATTCTGTTAGAGCGTGGTCCTTCGCCGGTCGCTATGTGTGCATGCAGTAGCGTGCATGGCTATACGGGCCATGCTGTGCATTTCGTTTATAGTCACAGTAATATTTAATAGATTTTATGGCGGGGAACAGTGCCTGAGTTCCGACAGCCCTAGGCTAACTATGAATATCTCAGACAGACACCAGCCTGTTCTGTCTGTGCATGCCCAGCCCACGAATATATAATTACTATATTTTTATATTTTACTAGCTTTGCACCCCACGGTTTCGCCCATATTAAATCAAATATTCCTGACAGTAAGTATCATCATAAGTACCATCACCCATGAACAACTGCAACACCAGGAAAATGCGGCAGGTGCGTTGCCGGCCTTTTTAAAATAAGTAAGCTCGTTTCTTGAAGATCCTAAGTCGTATAGGTCCGACAAAATCGCCGGTGGTATGTGGTTCCAAAAAAAGTCTTGCGAGTAAGAAAACTACTAGTAAATCGCACAGTCATGTCCAGATAGTGTGGATGGTATCGTGAGTTTCGTCCTAGTATGCGTTGGTGGAATTTGGCGGCTGGAATTAATCTGAACAATTTGTCTCATTAATCCCCTTGGAAAATGCGATATAAAATGCAATAGGATGCAACTTCTCTTCGTTGCACCAGGGAATCGAGCCGATGGTAAAGAACTCGGTCGTCGTCTTTTCACACTTCGCTAGATGCGGTCAAGTGGAAGGAGCTAGCACTGATGTTCCCCGGTTCAGAGATAAGAACAGTATGAATCCATATGAGGGCGGACTTGCACCTTGTAAAATTGCAAACGGTATGCCGACATGAAAAACTATCCCGCTCTGCCAAGCATTTTAGAGGCAAATTTAGCCTTCCCTCCCAAGTGACCGCGGAACTGTACATCAGTAGATATGTCGATGTTCGATAATTCCGATGCTGGCTGAGGCAGCATGGGGAGTGCTCTGATATTGAGGAGATACGACAAAGGGGTTATTTTTAAAGGGGCGGTGTAAAAAGTATCACCCGTGTTACAACCAGTAACAGCAACGTATAATTGATATGATGCAGAAGAAATAGCGTAGGTGATAACACGCAGCCTTGTGGAACACTAGCAGTAATAGGCTCGTAGTTCTACTGTAACCTTTATGCTCCATCTGCAAGAAAACCGATGATCCAATTCCATAATTTCTCGGGAAAGGAAAGGAAGCTTTTAAAGAAGCGCTTTGTGCCAAAGCCCATTGATGGCCTTCGCTGTGTCTAAAGTATCAATCAAGACCTCCCTCTTGGACTCTACTGCTTTGGCTCATCAATTTTTATCCGCATCAGAGGTAGCTCATCAGCTGATGGTCCTCAAGGTACTTTATGAGCTGGCAGTTTATAATGGAGAAAAAGGAGGCGATGGTGATAAGACTGTGGTTGGACGGATCTCAGCGATCGCTTTTTAGGAATCGGGTGCACTAAAGCTGCCTTCCATAAGTTCAGGATTACACCTACATAGTAGGAGTATCAGAAAAGACGGGTTAGAACCGGTGCTATCTCCGGAGCTTCCGTCTTCAGCACAACAGGTGGGACTCCAACAGGCCCACTTGTCTTGTTGACGTCCAGGGAGAGAAGTGCTTTGCACACTGAGCGCTGTGTAAACCGCACATCCAGCATAGAGCAAGCATATCGCGGCGTGGTCGGCGATGTGTACCCTCCATCATCAAGAGTTGAGTTGGACTCGAAAAGAGAACCTAAAATATCGACTTACTCCTTTGCGGCGTGGCCCAGTGAGTCGTTCTCGCTGTGCAGAGATGAAACCGATGGGTGACAGAGGTTCCCTTGAACAGCCTTGGCAAAACACCTTAATAAAGTTATGGGTAGAGAAGAGGTCTTGAGCAGTTTAAAATATTTGAATTACTTCCAAGAGCTGGCGCCGAATTTTGGGAAAGTCCTTTTGGCGAGTTGAAATTGTGAAAAAATATAATTTTGACAATTGGCGAATCCAGTCCCGCGAGTCTGGTAGAGCAAGTATACACACGACCAAGGGCATCTGATGACTTTACACCGGGCCAATTTGCAACAGGCGCGCCTTGAATACGGCGTTTCCACTCCTTCCTAGATGTGTTCCAAGTGTAATAGCGGGGGACTTCAGAATATAACAATGTTTTTGCAAAGGGGTCGGTTTGAGAAAGTTGAAAGAAGGCTGTTAGTGTAGTTTTTGGCGGTGATGCATTTCTTTCTTAGAAATTTCTTTCGGTGAAATATACACGCTCTCCATTTTCTAAGTGCACAGCAAGGTGAGTAACTGTTGGGTGCCTTTCGTGTAAAGGGAAGCGGTTATTTCGTTACTGCGCAGCATATAACATTTGCAAAAAAATAAAAAATAAATGGTTTTGGCAACTTGATTTCTTTTTTATCTTATAATTTAGTTTTTTTTATAATTAAAAAAACCCATACGTTTTTGTCGGTTGTAAAGATAGGGACGTACACAAGAGAGTATTTTGTGTGAGAGCAGTCGGCGACTGCTCGTGAAAATTTATTTAGTGCTTTTATATCTTTTTTAAAGATTTTAAATTTATAATTTATGTAATGTAAAAATATATGCGCACATACAGTATGCGCATATAAAATATATTAAAAATAATCAAGTTGCCAAAATACATGTTTTGGATATATTTTTTTTGCAAATGTGCTGCACAGTAACGAAATAATCGCAATTACTCTGCTTGACTCTTGACGTTTGTGAAATATTTAGCTTTAAAGTGCTATTTTTCATTAGAGTCATGTGTCCCCCCCACCCCCCTCTATACCAACTTCACCGATGTTTATGGAAATGTGAAAAGAATACCCAATCGTAGCTTATATAATGAAGTTAATCAAGTTAAAAGGAAAACTATAACAGCTAAGTACAATCAAAACTTGGATTATTAAAAATTTCGTTACATTTTCATACAAAAAGACCTAACTGCATTAATAACTTTGTAATGTTATTGTAAGCTGTTAAAAATAAACACTTTATAAAGAAAACGACTCATAACTACCACTATTAGTGTTGGTGACGCGCGTAAAAAAAAATAGTATATCATTTTCATTCCATAAAAAATAAACAATTGTGCGTTTTGAAAATATTGCTATTAAATTGTATAAGGCGCTTCGAATAAAGAGATCATTTATGTTAAAAGTAAATAGATTCAATATAATGTCGAACGAAAGTTCGGGGTTCCATTCCCCGGTCAAGTATTAATTTCATAAAAGTTTGTTTTTACATTAATTTGTTTTGATACCTGTTACATAATAATCAGCTATGCAATACGAATAAAAGCATTCGACCCAAACTTATTTGTACCTGAAGACAATTTATAGCAGTGATTTCATTTTGCCTTTCTTTTAAATAAAAATAGCTCAACCAGAAAGTAATCGCTGCCACAAGCTCGTCGTCCGCCATGTTTGCCCATCCGGAGTATACTAGCACGTTCACCGAGTGTGTGGATGCTGTGTTCGTGTTGGGTGATTGTAGTCGGTGTTTGTTGGTGTATGGTGATTGTGGCAAACACCAAGCATGTGGAGGCGCATCGCAAACACGTTTATGGAACAACCTTTGATTGGTGCACAAAAACCGACATCGACGCCAATCACTAGCAATCACAAACGAAAACAGGCAATCAACCATCCACACGTTCGTGTTTGTTGATTGGTGTTCGTTGTTTGCCGTTGTTTGCCAAGCATGTGGAGGCGGCTTTATTTTCTTAGTCACAAAAAAGTGTACAATAAGGTATTATGGCGTGATCGCGGAGCGGGAAGAATTTCAAATTATTGCAGTACATACAAATGTGAACTGTGGTGTTGGGAGTAGTGGTGCTGGGATTAGTGGTGACGGGGATAGTGCACGCAATTGAGGGAGGGCGGGAGGTGCTCTTCATACTAGGACACATCATTTTTATTTTATAGAGCGGATGAGTAGTGACTTACTAGTACTAGTAGTGAAGTAACTTTTTAAAAGCTTTTTTTAAATGTGAACTGTAATAACTTGAGAATAAACTCTGTTTTTGATTCACAAATACTCTTCAAAAGGTCCTAAAACAATCTTAGTTGCAATAGAAATAAAACGTTTTATAATGGGAATTAAGTTGAAAAATGCAAAGCATTAAAAAATTCCTGCTCCGCGACCGTGCTTTTGAATATTAATTTGTATCCTGTACTTTCGCCATGTTGTGAAACTTTGCAGTTTTACAGACATAGGCGGTAAGTAATAAAATTACCTGGGGATTAAAGTTACAAGCATTGTAATGTCCTTAAAAATGTTACCCTAGCCTTAGCTTGTGTCTGCAACTTATTAAAGATATAGTAAGTTGCAGATATAGAATACTAGATTGGATATAAGTAAAACTGCATGATACCATCCATTATGACGACGTAATAGGCGGCAGACTGTTTTGAGCTGTGTTGCAGTGGCACCAAGACCACAAATTAAATAATAGTACTACGTACCAAAACTATATTAATCTATAACTAACTATTATAATCGGTAGCCAAAAGGTTTACTTTTTTTTTTTATAGGATAAGGGTGACAAACGAGCACACAGTCCAGCTGATGGTAAGTGGATGCTGCGGCCCATATACATCTACATCTATCTTCGATTACGAATCAAAATGCAGATGCGTTGTCACCCGTGAGGACTAAGATGGAATGCCTCGTTTCCGGTGAAAAGGGTCTCCGGTTATCTACACTCACCATACGAAACACAGCAGCGTTAAGCTGCTATTTTATGCTGGTATTCCGTGCGAGCGTGGTCCTTCCCCGGTGTTGTCACAGGGATATCTCGAATACGCAGAGCACTGTGGCGCTTGGGCGCAGACACACGCATATGACAGTTGATATCATGCCTCTCCTCATCGTATACCTTTGGCATACGTAGGTGGACTCAATTTGAACGTAACGCCCTGGATAGAAAAGTCCGCACTACTATGATGTCACATAGGATGCATTATCCGAGGCACGTCGTCAATGAGGTTATACTTGCCTCGGAAACAAGGTGGGTGTGGCTTTTTAAGCGCGCTCGCCATGCATAATCGCGAAGTGTAGAGTTGCCGTAATTACTCTATGACGAAATCGGATGATGTATTCTACACGGACGTCATTTCGAGTGATAAAGAGCTCACCCCTTTATCCTTAGCCAACGAGCAATGGGCAAGACCCGGCAGTACATAACATATCCGACCGGAAGACTGTATAGAAATAGAAGCTAGTGTCTCCCTCAACGGGTTACCTTTTGGTGAATCGTCGAAGAAACCAAGGATTCTTTCTTTGCGATACAAAATCAGGTTATTGAGCCCATTAACTATTGGAGATAAATCCTGAAGGATGGCAATCAGTATACTATATTAGGAGCTTTGACTGATGAAGAAGATTTCTGGAGGACTTTTTTGTAGAACAACGGTAGCAAACGAGCACATCGTTTAGCATTCACTTACCTAAACGAGTTAGTTTAGGCAAGTGGATGCTGTGACCCATAGATATCTACATGTAGGTATCCTCGATTAATAATCAAAATGCAGCTACGTTGTCACTCCTGAAGACAAATATGGAATAAAAAAGTGTTGATAAAATGGCCCCTAAATTATTAAATAAATTACCTGATCACATAAAGAATGTTATAATGCGCAAAAATTTAAATTTACTCTAAATAGTTTTCTTATAGATAAATGTTATTATAAATGTCAATGAATTTCTATTTACTAATGATTTAAATATGTAATTTAATAATTTTGTTTTGACTCTGTTTACTTAATTTAACTGTTATTTTGATTTGTTTCATTTATATTTAATACTAGCTTTTGCCCGCGGCTTCGCTCGCGCAAGAAACCTACCTAAGGAAGTACGTAAGGGTTAAGACTATTTATATTTTCAGTCTATGCTGAAAGTACTTCTTTATACTACATTAGAAGTTCTGCCTTCAGATGGTAACACGACCAAGTTGTTAGATGAGCTCACTCTCGAGCAGACCACGTAAAACGGGCCGTGCGAGAAGCAATCCCCCCTAAGATCAATTCCTGCTGTTTTCAGTGACTGACCCTGAGACTTATTGATCGTCATTGCGAATCAAACCTTAAGGGAAAAATGCAATCTTTTAAACTCGAATGGGTACTCCATTAGTATAAGTGGTATCCGCGGTATATATACCGATTTACCTCGAGCACAGCCAGTAAATATAATGGCCTCTACCACGTTTTTATGTAACCACACACAACCTGGTCCCATTGCACAACTTAGGCGGATTGAGATTTCTCAGTAGCATAACTGGAACTCCCACTTTGAGGATAAGTGTGTGAGACGGTAGACCGGGTGGGTTGAGTGTATTTAGGAACTTCACAGGATAGTGTATAGCATCAGCCGTATGCACAACAGTGTCCACAGATTTGTACTGATATTCTTCACCTTCAAATGATTTCAACAAATTGTCATTAATGACGGAAACCTGATCGTTCTTAGATGTGAGAATCGCACGTTCGCACAGCCACTCTGTGGATTTACTGTGTAAGTTGTGGACATCTGGATATATTCGGGTTGTTAGATCGTCAACGGTCGACACAACTAAGGTAAGATCTGGTGAAATTGTAATTTCGCCCTCAGTTACCGGATATTCTCCGTTTCTTATTTTAAGAAGGAGATCGGAGAATGGTCTAGCGCAAACAACGTACACTCGCATGTTTTTCTTAAGGTAGAGTAAGGGCCAAAGATTTGAGGCCTTAATGCAAGCCTTAACCTCGTCAGCTCGAATTCCCCTCGGCACTATAGGCAGAGTCTGACGGAAGTCTCCAGCTAACAACACGGTGACTCCACCCATCATGTCATCGTTCCCTCTGATATCTTGGTGAAATTTTAAGCACGTATAATAACAGCGTGTTAGTACAGTTAATTGTTTTCCATTTTCTGCCAACTTGCAAAAAGGAGACGGTACTCAATTCGACTGTATGTTTTTTTTATGTGTGTTACCTCATAACTTTTACTGGGTGAAACGATTTCGATGATTCTTATTTATTTGAAAGCTGGTACTACTCGTGTGGTCCCATATTAATTGGTCAAGGTTAGACCAACGGTTTTTGAGTTACTCTTAATAACATATATTGAAGTCGGCTGTATAAAATTTTTATTAATTTTAAATTATAACTATCACGCTACAACCAATCGCAAACAAATGACTTATATTTAAAAAAAAAACATGATAAGTTTATTTTTTAGGTATTATACTGATATTGCAGGTTTATCAGCCAGTATTTTTTATTTTTTATTTTAATGATCTTATCTCCCTGGTTTTGAACGCCCCTCGTACTTTGACGAGCAATTAGCTTTCTTCAAAGTTTCTTCTTCTCCTACATGAGTCCGGAAAATTCCACTGCTGAGCTCTTTCTCGTTGAACCCGTGGGTCAGCCATGTGCTCGAAGTGAAGGGCCGACCCGAGGTGGTCACTCCGAATGGGCTTGGCAAACCCATTTCGGATGTGTGATGGTGTCCTCTCCCCTACCACTGCATCCGAATCGGGGTCGCAGTGGAAGAGGAGTGTTGGTGTAGCGATGCGCTTCCCGCCCTGTGAAGCGCAGCTCTTCCTACCCAGATTCGCCGCTGGAGGCTTCAAGAAAGCTGGTGCTTCCAAGTGCTCTTATTTCGGCCTGATGGCATCCGAGTATCGGACTCGGGAGGTCCGTTGCGCAGGTGGAGCTAGAGGAAGGCGTTCCTGGTGCGCCTTGCCTAAGAAGGAGGAGTTCTCTTCCGAGGAGGGTCTGCCATGTGGCGGCCGACACTGGTGTGGCCACAGATGTGTGCGAAAGCGTTCCGGTGGCCCTGCCGAAACAGATGAAGTGGAATACCATGGGGTTTTATTCAGTGCGATTCCGACATAATTCGCGCTTGCCCCCGCGAGGCTGGTATCCGTAGGCATTTCCCCTTGTAAAAAACGGATCGTTTCGCTTTACAATGGTAGCCATACATATCGCACCTTTAACTCCGTTCATTCTGAACGACACATACGGGACGAAATGGAATTCTCTTTCTCTTTTTTTTATAGGAGAGGGGACAAACGAGCATGCGGCTCATCTGATGGTAAGTGACTACCGACGCCCATAAACAACTGTAATACCAGGGGAATTGCAGATGCGTTGCCGGAGTTTTAAAAAGGAGCAGGCTCTTCTCTTCTCTTACTTGTATTTGTTTACCAACCATCTAATTGTCATATTCAACGCTCGGAATTCCCGGCTGTTTTCGATATGAGGTAGATGCGGCTGGGTATTATTAATATAAATTATTGAGCTGGGTTTTTACGTTAACCTAAGATCATAAAGACGATGTTTTTATTGCACAATTATCGTTTTTTTTTTCTTAATATATGACGTAACGTCATCTTTAATTGCTTACACCTTAACGGTTTTGGCGGGAACTTGTTCACCGGCGGAATTATGCTTCTGTGTTGTCGTTTAAATAATTATTTGAAATGGTTTTTAATAATAAATCATAAATCACAGTATATAAGACGTTACAATTTATACAGTGCAGTCGTGCTTCAGCTATCAATAGTACATAGCATGCAAATTATAATTTTAAACTGTTCATATAACAAATTAATTAATTACTATCTAAAAAATCTTTTATATACCTCAAAACTTGAAAACGAGACTGTACACCCAGTGCGTGTTGCCAGTGATGACATACGGAACTGAGACGTGGTCGTTCACTGCTGGCCGGATGAGGAAGCTCAAGGTCGCTCAGCGAGCTATGGAGAGGGCTATGCTCGGAGTTTCTCTGCGTGATAAACTCAGAAATGAGGATATCCGCAGTAGAACCAGACTGACCGACATAGCCCAACGGATTAGTAAGCTGAAGTGGCAATGGGCCGGCCATATAGCTCGAAGAACCGACAACCGATGGGGAAGAAAGGTTCTCGAGTGGCAGCCTCGTGCCGGCAGGCGAAGTGTAGGGCGTCCCCCCACTAGATGGAGTGACGACCTGGTAAGATATGCAGGAAATCGATGGATGCAGGTGGCTCAGGACCGTGCTTTGTGGCATTCTTTGGGGGAGGCCTATGTTCAGGTGAAGGGGAAGGGAAAAAATCTTTTAAGTCAAAAAACATTCAGTTTTTAACCAATTATACAAATGTTTTTTTTTATATAATCTTTCGCGTAAACTTAAGTTTACCGTTAAAACGTAGAAATAGGAGGAATTTTGTGCATTAAATGTCAGCGAATATTACCTATAAATTCTTGAATTATTATTTACTCTCTGCTATAAGAAAACGACGAAAAGATATACACCTAAACCCAAAATTAGTTCGTCCGCTTCGGCGCTTTGAGATGTGTACATAGGTAACGTACCGTAAGTCTAAGTCTATCTTCCAATTTATCTACAGTGGAAATTATATCCACCGGTGTGCCCATGCTCGAAGGGTGGATGAAACCTAGCGAAGGGATAAACATTTTCTCTTTTCCCGGGTATAAAATTGTCTCCTGCCCATGCTAGCCCTGCTGGTTTGTTTCCCTCGTCTGTTGTGTTTCTCCTTGGTTGTGTAGTGACCGTGTAAGCTGTAAGCATATATATTATCCAATATCATCCCTTGGATATCGTGAGACGCGACATAGAAGTACTGCCGTCATCATTTATCGCGCGTAATCATTTTAAGTTGCTTCAGCTGCCATCAAAATCACCCAAAAACTATTGTGAAGAAATGTATTATCATACCTAAATTATATTTGTATTATATTTAAAAAAAGAGTTTGTTAATCAATCAATATATTTATATTGAACACCAATACATATTAAAACAAAAACAATATGAAATAAATTTTAACGTGGTACAGCCATGCTGCAGCTATATTATGGTTGTAGCACGTATGGGTCGGCACGACCAGGGCCACCACCAGCACCACGCTCTCATAGAATACCAGCGTAAAATAGTAGCTTAATGCTGCTGTGTTTCGTATGGTGAGTGTAGAGAACCGGAGTCCTGTTTTACTTGTAACGAAGTATGCGACAAACTAAGGGAGTCAATAATCCTAGTTCTTCTCACTAAGTTTTTTTTCCACTGTGTGTCACTAAGACTAAATAATAATGTCCTCCAGACCGAATTTCGGTCACGGCAGCCAGTCTCAACTGTGACTAGCCATCTGCTTGGGATAGGATTATAAGTACACGAGTGTATGCGCAAGTACAGGTGCACTCTCTATTCCCTCACTCTCATAATCCGATGGAACGGTAAACCGACACGACCGGAGAGAGATCAGGCGCCAACACTTATCCATAATTAAAAAATACTTAACACATAAACAGAAACAGAAACTTTTTTATTCAATATAGGTTATAAATAATACAACTTATTGAATGTCACTATTTTGTTTACTTACCACTTTACGACATTCTAGTCATTACCTTCAGTTTGTTTATTGTTTGGACGCGATTTTTAACTCTCACATAAAGTTATTGATAGGATAAAATGAATTACCGTTACAGCCTATTAAAGTACACTGCTGAACACAGGCCTCCCCCATAGATTGTCTCATAGGGGGGATGTTTGCCATAGTTGTAATATTACTGTTGATTTGAAAATTTCACCTCCCAGTGGGTCATGTGCTCCTGGTAGATTATCTTCTATACATCCATCCATTACAGCCTATTAAAGTCCACTGATGAACATAGATAGGCCTGCCCCATAGATTGCCTCATAGGAGGATATATGCCATAGTTGTAATGTTACTGTTGATTTGCAAATTTCACCTCTCAGTGTTTCATGTACTCCTGGTAGATTATCTTCTATACATCCATCCATTACAGCCTATTAAAGTCCACTGCTGAACATAGGCCTCCCCCATAGATTGCCTCATAGGGGGATATATGCCATAGCTGTAATGTTACTGTTGATTTGAAAATTAGCAGCAATATTTATAGTATAGTTGTAGCACGAATGGGTCGGCTCGACCGGGGAAGGACCACGCTCTCACAGAATACCAGCGTAAAATAGCAGCTTAACACTGCTGTGTTTCGTACGGTGAGTGTAGAGAACCGGACACTTATTGCTGGAAAAGAGGCAATCCATCTTAGTCCTCACGGGTGACAACGCATCTGCGTTTTGATTCGCAAACGAGGATAGATGTAGATGTCTATGGGTCACAGCAACCACTTGCCATCAGGTGGACTGTTTGCTCGTTAGTCACACTATTCTATAAAAAAAATCACAGTTTAAAATCATGTGTGTAATGTATGTTACACAATTAAGAACACAAAACATATTAGAAATAGTGTAGTAGCGATCACTTCATTCACAAGGGCTATCATCCATAAACTCATTATGACGGCTAAGTAGCGCAGTGATTTAGCAATGAGTTGTTGCGTATGGCCATAATAATTGTTCCGGGTCTGGATGTTTGTCCTTGTGCAATTTGTGTTTGTAAACTGCCTCCACGATACAGGAGAAAATCTAGTGTTACGTTTAAAAAAAAGTGTTTGAACTTTGAGGTCAAATTTTGTATTTTTGGATGGATGTTTGCTATAGTTGCCACGCATAGTAGGTGGGCTGGCAGCATCCCATGTTCTGTTTCAGTTTCCTTCTATCGCTTCTTACGATGCCCAGGGGATATACATATATGGGGTAGTAAATTCTCTTACAAGTCTGAACGTATCATAGAGTCCAACTCTATAATACAAAATTTGATGAGATCTGTTACAAAATTTTGTATTATTTTTTCAAAGAAGTGACAAAGTAATATTTTTATCTTGGATAATTATATATAAATAGTATTAATAAATTACTATACATGTAGCACAAATAATATAATAATGATATTTAGCAGACTTAATAAAATACACTGGCGTAAAAATTTTGTGTAACACTGAGGCGTCATTTTTAGGAGCTCGATGTGCAACATGTGTAATTTAATAGATGGCGTGCAGAATTGAAAGAATTATGTAAATTCTCTTTTCAATAAAATAAAATAAAATGAATTTATTTCAGACTTTTGGTCCATAAGAGAGTTAGTACAAAATATGAACTTACAAATTATGTTAGTAAAACAGAATAAAAAAAACTAGACCATGATTAATTTAAATATTTAATTTAATAAGCTGCCCTCATAATAAATATCAAAGTAAAAGGACCAAGGCCGTTCTGCCTTGAATAATTAACAAATCGAAAGGTGGCTTGGATGAGGTTAATCTGTGTTTTTGATGTTTGCTCATCGCAACCTCGGGTGACCGTAAGATGTCTCGGTTATAATTATTTAGCAAATTATCGGAAACCCGACTGACCGGTCGATGTTTATGAGTCGGAAAAACCACAGTACTAGTGATGTCGAAATTCCCATGACTATCATACATATATCGATAAAAGTTTTAATAAAAAATTTTTTTAGATACATCTTTAAACATATGAAATATTTTAAACTTAAGTTCAAATATAGAAATAATGATAATATTATACAGTTAGAAATTCAGTACAGTCAGAAAATACGAGTAAATAAGGCTTCTACTTTCATATGAAATTATCCCAAACTGAATGTGATTTAAGGACAACAACGTTTTTGTCTACCGATCGACCCTTACTAATGTGTTATTCAGTTAAGAATGTGTTCCTTGCGAGGTAAAATCAGTTAAAAAGCTAAAAAGGACACAATGTTTGAGATTTTTTGAATTATTTTTTTTTTCACTTTTTGCCTACCTATATTACTTATTCTGAATTTTATCTGCAAATTCGGCCGATTATTGTATAGTAACCATGTATAATATTAACATTGCGAGGATATTGGACGTTTAGATATTAGTGTAGTGGTAGTGTAAGAATGTCCACTACTCCATTTATCATCCCGTGGGTGTCACAAGGAGCTGAAACAGGAGATGGGCAGCAGCATTTTTCTGATAATAACTGAAAACAAAAAAAAATACCGTTGCCAATTAGCCCGCCAAGCATGGCCACTATGACAAAATCCCCCCCACCCTCCTATGCGTTAATCCATGAGGGAAGCCTATGTTCAGCAGTGGACTTTTATAAGCTGTAATAGATAGATAGAAATATTATTTTAGAAATACCTAATATATTTTAAAAGTGAAATTTTTAAAATTTGATACTATGAATTTTTATAAAATTTAAAAATCGACGACGACGTATGATATGCTGTTTTCGCTACACGTCAGATCAAAAACAGAGATTAAGAGAAAAGAATCTCCTCTGTGGGACAAAATAGATTTCAACTAAATGATCATAATCATGATCTTCCATTTAAAATAACTAAAATCCAGTGATCGCAAAGTTTTCGCTGATCCTTTAATGACATGAAATATAGTATACAACTATACAGGGTCCGAAAGCTCCCGAAAACGAAGACAGACAGTACCAACTATACCTTTGATGATGGGTAAAACATAAAATCGATCCTGATGAAAAAAAAATACATCTTTTCACAACGTTTTATTAGCTTTATTCATTCTCTATCATGTTAGTACAGCTAAATGAAAGGATAATTTCATAAAAAAAAATCATTAAAATACTTAAACATAAAACCAGCAGTGGAATTACTGAATTACAATCAGCTGACTAGGGGTCAATGTACGCGCGAACTCCGAATTCGCGCGGCCCGCAGCTAGTGGGCCATACCACAATACCTAATAATTTACAACACTTGTCTAAATACCTGACTTATCTACCCTAGTATTTTGCCACTATGCTTATCTCCACGTAGCCACTTTAATTCGAATTCACAGGTTAAATAACCTAAATAACTGGTTCGATTCCCCGCTAATGAAAAAAATACTTAAATGAAATGTAACCAAGGTTAGAGTCATGCGTTTTTATTCATCGTTCATGTTTATTATTCGATGTATTCAGTTATGTACCTATTCAGATCAGTTCAGTACTAAGTTACTTAAAAAAAATTAGGTATGAAACAGCTTACCACTCAAAACCCTCCGTGGTGACGTGCTCAATGAAACCAGGCACACGTTGTTGCTGGTCTGATAACCAACGGTAGAAAACTCGCCGGCGGTCGTGATCGCCAGGAACTAAAGCTTTCACTTTGTACACTTTGTATGGGCGCATTCGGTTACGCTTTAACTCTTTGTGAACTGTACAGTATGACACACTTCTTCCATACCGACGCCTTAACAATTTAGCGATACTTCGTATATCTAGGTTCGGATTTCGGCGAACGACATCTATAATGCGCTCCTCTGAGTGAACAGCCACTTGTTTTCCACCTTCTGCCGCTACCAGAGCAATGGGCCGATTTTCCAACACTCGCTGAAATGCTGCTGTTACCAGACGAGAGTCAGCTGGATGTCAAGCGGTCGGGAATTTCTCTCGGTAAATTCGCAATGCATGCGAAGTATTCCCGCGAGCTTCTCCAGGGCACATTAACATGTTGCCTTATTCACGAGCACTATAAACGTATGCGTTAGGCATTATAAGAACAAAACAAGAAACTTAAAACCTAACAACAAGAATAATATTATTAAGTGATAAATAACAAGTAATAACGACAATAATTTAATAAACAAAACAATGGAACTGTCTTTTGTGATAGTCAACACGGAACTGTCTCAAAAACTAAAATTATTAATCAAACACGCTAAAACAAATGCGCACAATGTAAAGTCCTTGAAGCACTGGAACCTAATTAATAGAATCAGGCGTTACTTTGCGGAAGTCCATTATATTAAAGTTGACAAAAAATTACTTTGCATACATCACAAGTCTGTATAAATAGCAGTTGTTTTGGCTCGCCGCTCACTTAGCGGTTAGCCACCGTAGAGTCTATGTCACCTGAGTATGCCTCGTGAAGAGGCGAAACACGTGCCGTATTGTCATCAGTGGTGTGTCTTTCCTAGTGTAGTGGTGTTGGGAGTAGTGGTGCTGGGATTAGTGGTGACGGGGATAGTGCACGCAATTGAGGGAGGGCGGAAGGTGCTCTTCAAACTAGGTAATACCATTTATTTTATCTCGCGGATGTACGTAAAGTAATTTTTTGTCAACTTTAAGTACTGGAACCTTCCACACACCGTTAAAGCGTTATGTATGTTAAGACATCGCCAACGTTTATTTAATTTATAAGTTTTATCCCTACGAATAGTCTTCATATGGAATTTAAAAGTTATGTTTGTCATTTTTAATACAATCACACAATCAATTGTACCCTGATGCAACAAGCAGTTCTTTACTACAAAAAATCATTGAAATTAATAAACGTACCTAATTGGGTACTCAGTACTCACACAATTATAAACACTATTTCATTGTTAACTTTGATTTTGTATAAGAAAATAGAAATGAAAAATGAAACTTTGATCCAATTCGCGGGTGATTTCTGGATCTCTAACTAGCGCCATCTACCGGGCCCAATTGTAAATCTAAACCACTCTCGAATCAACTTAATCACACACAAACACACACACACAAAATTTCATCAAAGTCGGTCCAACCGTTTAGGAGGAGCTCAGTCACATATACACGGACAGAAACGTTTTATATATAAAGATAGACGAACTTAAAACTCCACATTACCATAAAATAAAGTTTTTTTAAAATTCCGAACTGAAAACCACACTGATTTATAATATACACGTGCATATATACAATTATAACTTATTGACTTATAATATATATATATATATATATATATATATATATAACATATTAACTTATTGACTTATATACCTACATAATCTATAGTCTAATACATTTATATACTAAAACTATATACTGAAACTATTGTACACGTAGTATCTGTGCCGTATTTCGCTGCGTGGTACCATATAACCTTCCGTAAAAACTTCGGTACACGACATCCTCCAACTGTAATTCTTCCTTCATCAATTTCCCTCGTAACTTCGTAGCAAAGGGCAGAGACCTGACTGTGTTTTATTTATTTTGTTATGTTTAAACATAAACGTAATTTTTTTGGTATGAGCAGCTATGCAGATCGGCTATAGTACACTGCTATCATCATACTTGGTACCAAATAGAAATATTTACAGGATCGACTGGTAGAGAATGTCATAAGGCATTAAATCCGCCCTTTATAACCCCGAACCATTTGCATCCATCGACTTACTGAATCTTTGACCAGGTCGTCACTCCATTTAGTGGGAGGGGGAGGGGGCGTCTTACATTTCACTTACCAGTACGAGGCTTCCACATGAGAACCTTTCTTCCTATATGGCCGGTTGTATCATGGTATGTATATTATTTTTATACGTAGTAGAGCCATGCTGCAGCTATATTAATAGTATAGTTGTAGCACGAATGGGTCGGCTCGACAGGGGAAGGACCACGCTCTCACAGAATACCAGCATGAAATAGCAACTTAAAGTTGCTGTGTTTCGTGTGGTATCGGAGACCCTTTTTACTGGAAACGAGGCATTCCATCTTAGTCCTCATGGGTGACAACGCATCTGCATTTTGATTCGCAAACGTGGATAGATGTAGATGTCTATGGGCTACAGCAACCACTTACTATCAGGAGGACTGTGTGCTCGTTTGCCACACAGTCCTAAGAAATAATATTTTTTTATAGTATAACTATAAAAAAATATTATTTCTTAGTCACGTTAAATAGCCTAAAATCAGACCCAATAATTATTACAATACATTCCACGTTACAACGAGCGAGGAAAGTGGAACATACATTTATATGTTTTAAAAATTTACGTATATTCGATAATTTTAAGATATTCACTTGTTTCATTTTCATTTCTATGAGCTATTAAAATCCTCATCTGGACATGAAGCTCTCCCCAGTATAGGGAGGATATATCATAATCACCCAGCTTGGTAGACGAATTGTCAATTGAAATATTACACATCTCGGACTTTTGACGCTGTTGGTCGATCTGGGTATTGTACGTTTAGCTAAATGCCAGGTCTAGTCATCTATCGAAAACTACGAGAACTTTCTGACATTTTTATTCATTTATTTAGCCTTTGTTTGAAAAATAGGCTAATTAAATGAATAAAAATATCGATATCGATAAACGACATCTCAGCTACCATCAGAGTCGTTTACACGTAGATGCTAATGCAGATATCAGTCACTCAGTCAGCCTTTGGCCTTAGTCCGCGAGAATATGCGATGACGGTTGCATGCGGCATCAGTTAACGTCTTAAGAACAAAGTTTAAGTGTGGTGTACATAGTGTAAACTTTAATTGATATTTATCTGTAAATATTAAAATATACAAGGTGAGTGACTAACAAAAACTAGTAAAAAAAAAAAACTTAATTTACGTAAAATGTTTTACCTTAATATTTTTTGTTGTTTAAATTAACGTGTGTAACTTATATTTTCAAGGAAAACCGATTTATGTTATTGTCGAAATTTAAAAAAAATTGTTATTAATGTTAATTGTTAATTATTCGAGATATTAACGCTTGCATGACTACGACCACAATGGTCATGACTTGTTGAGTGATCGCGGTATAATCTGTACGGGCGGGTCCAGGATTCGACGCATAAAGTGAAAGCACTTTAAAAAACTACAAACTTATTAATAAAATTTCAGAACTGCAATTGTGTAACTCGTGTGGAAGTCCAATGCCAGTGGAAATAACACTGCAACAAAGTTATATTTTTGTTGTGATAATATTTTGTAATATAAATTAAGATATCGGTATACATTATTTTTAATGGTTAATAATAACCCCTGGAAATGAGATGATCGCTTCCATGCTGTTTTTTATTGAGTGTTCTAAATTATTGTACAACCTATTATAGGTACCTATATAATGTCATTTTGGAAGAAAGTCCCACTAAGTTTCTTTACGGGTTCTTCCCAGGATAGAGAATTTTATCTAAACCAGTGTTTAACACAAAAAATGGCATTCAATAAGAATTTTTATTTTTTTTATAGGAGGGGCAAACGAGCATACGGCACACCTGATGGTTAGTGACTACCGCCGCCCATGAACAACCGCAACACCAGGGGAATTGCAGGAGCGTTGCCGGCCTTTTACAAAGGAGTAATCTCTTTTCTTGAAGGACCCTAAGAATAGACTAGAATAGAATAATTTTTTATTCAATATAGATCACATGTGTAATTCTTATTGAAAGTCATTTTTTAAATAAAACTAATTTTACGGATTTTATCGCGTATATTAACTTATTTTACTTTCCCGACGTTTCAAGCACTTTACAGCACCCATGGTCACGGGGGGGACTGAGGTGTATGACGTCCCAATGTCATAGTTAACCACGGCTACCTCCAGATTAAAAATTAATTTTTCACCTCAGTCCCCCCCGTGACCATGGGTGCTGTAAAGTGCTTGAAACGTCGGGAAAGTAAAATAAGTTAATATACGCGATAAAATCCGTAAAATTAGTTTTATTTAAATGTGTAGTGTTCGCGTAAATATAAGAAGTCATTTTTTACTTTACCACTGGTTCGAAGTAAGTCGTATCGGTCCGGAAAAATCGCCGGCGGTAAATGATTCCACAGAGAGGTCGTAAGCATGAGAAAACTCCTAGTGAAACGTACAGTCTTGGACCTCCGAGCATCCAGATGGTGTGGATGGTATCAAGAGTTTTGCCGCTATGTGTGTTCGTTAAATTTGGCGGCTGGGATTAATCTAAACAATACCTCTGAGCACTCCCCGTGGTAAATGCGAAAGAAAATGCAAAGGGATGCAACATCTCTTCGCAGTGCCAATGAATCGAGCCGATCGGAAAGGACTTGGTCGTCGACGATTCGAGTCGCTCTGCGCTGGATGCGGTCAAGTGGAAGGAGCCGGCACTGGGGAGCCCCTGCCCAGAGATAGGAACAGTATTCCATGTGAGGCCGTACCTGCGCCTTGCAAAGTTGCAGGCGGTGTGCCGGCATGAAATACTGTCCCGCTCTGCTGAGCACGCCAAGCTTTTTAGAGGCCAATTTGGCCTTCTCTTCCAAGTGACCACGAAACTGCACGTCACTCGATATGTCGACGCCGAGGATTCCGATACTGACTGAGGCAAGAAGGGGAGTGCCTTGAAACTGAGGAGATACGACAACGGGGTTCTTTTTAGCGGTAAACGCGCAAACTTGTGTCTTCTGAGGATTAAACTGGACTAGACTTAGTCGCCCTCAATCCGAGACATTGTTCAGCAAAGACTCGACTACAGACACAAGTTTGTTCCGGTACTCGGCGACGTTTTCCCGAGAAATATTGGCACGGCCGGTTTATAGAGCATCACCAGTGCTGTCATTCGCATAGCAATGGATCTTACTGCTTCGCAACATATCATTGATATGCAGAAGAAAGAGCCTTGGTGGCACGCAACCTTGTGGAACACCGTCATTAATAGGCTTGTAGTCGGAGCATGCACCATCTACAACGACCTTGATGCTCCGATCTGCAAGAAAGCTGGTGATCCAATTGCACAATTTCTCGGGAAGCCCGGGAAGGGAACTTCGGAATAAGCGCTTTATACCAAACCCGATCGAAGGTCTTCGCAATGTTCAAACTACCGGCCAATGCCTCCCCCTTGGACTCTACTGCCTCCGCCCATATATGAGTCAGGTAGACCAGAAGATCATCAGCTGATCGACCCCGACGAAAACCGTATTGGCCGTCACTAATCAGTTGGTGATTCTCAAGGTACAGCATGCGTTGAACGTTTATAACTGATTCCATTATTTTGGAGAACAAGGAGGTGATGGAGATAGGCCTGTAGTTAGAAGGGTCTGAGTGGCCGCCTTTTTTAGGGATCGGGTGAACAAAAGACATCTTCCATCTTTTCAGGACTGCGCCTAGTGAGTAGGAGTACCGGAAAAGACGTGTTAAAACCGGTGCCAACTCCGAAGCACACGTCTTCAGCACAATGGGAGGGACTCCATCGGGCCCACTCGACTTGCTGACGTCTAGGGAGAAGTGTGCTTTGCGAACCGAGCGCTGTTTAAACCGCACATCCGGCATGGAGCACTAACATCGCGGGATGGTCGGCGGTGTGTTCCCCCGTCATCTAGAGTCGAGTCGGACGCAAAGAGAGAGCTCAACAGATCGGCTTTCTCCTTTGCGGCATGGGCCAGTGAGTCGTCCTCAATGTGCAGAGATGGAAGAGATGGCTGACAGAAGTTCCCTTCGACAGCCTTGGCGAGAGACCAGAATGCACGGGTTCCCGAAGGAAGGCGAACTAGCTTCTCGCTAATTCTGCCGATATGCTCAGACCTTGCCTTGGCAATGACGCTTTTGAAGGACCTGGAGGCCGAATTATACTTCTTTTTAAGTGCGCTGGTGTTTACATCCCGAGACGTTGATGCGTCAGCCCAGGCCCGGTAGCACTCCTGCTTATAGCGTGATGCTATTTTACAGGAGCGACCAAACCGTGGCTGGGATTTGCCTCCGATGGGCACCACAGAGGATGGAATAAAAAGTTCCATACCCTGAAGTACCACATCAGCAACAGAATCGGCAACAACGCTGGGATCTTCCGGTGAGACGCAAACCCGCCCGTTATAATAATAATGTTCTTCAGACCGAATTTCGGTAACGGCGGCCAGCTTCAACGGAGACTAGCCATCGCCGCAGGACAGGATTATAGTGTCCGAGTGTATGCGCAAGCACAGATGCACTCTCTATTCTCTCACTCTCATAGTCCGATGGGACGGCAAGCCGACACGACCGGAGAGAGATCAGGTGCAGGACCAACGGCTTTACCTGCTCGCCGAGGCACGGGGGTGGGACATCGCCAACTTCCTGATTCAGCAGCTACTGAGAATTTCTTGATGGAAAAACTCAATAACTGCTTAACTACTGACTAACAGTAGGACTTATAGGTACACTCCAAAACTACCAATATGTTTTCTAAAACATATTTTTTTAAAGTTTTTAGGAAAAAATTATTATTTACAATCAATTGTTTTTATACCTTTACTAGCGATTCGCCCCGGCTTCGCACCAAAAGAAGTATAGCTTCAAAAAAAAATTGTCTTTCTGGACCATTATCTTCCACTTTAATTACCATAGTTCGAGTGCATAGACATTTATACGATAGTTCTTTTTTAATTTTTTTAATAATATGGAAGGACTAATTTAATGATTACAAAATAAAAATTATAAATAAATATTTTCATTTCACCAATTATCTGACCACAATGAAACCTCTCACTTACTTATTTGGTACCTATTTGGAATAGCATAAATGTAGCCGAATAGGCCGAATAACCGATTAATAGCCGAATATTCGTTGCAAGTATAGTAATAAACTATATTTTTAGTTGTAGCTAACAGTTGTATACATAACTTGTTTTGTGGTTGAAATCGACTAGTAAAAGTCAACTGTTATCACAAAAATCCATCTGCAATATATATATATGTTTTTTTTTAAACTACCCGCACACGGTTTACGCCTATATCGTGGAGGCAGTTTACATACATAAATTGCACAAGGGCTAACACCCAGAACCGGAACAATTGTTTGTAGGCCATACAAATATTTATATCGTGCGGGATTCAAACCCGTAAGTACCTCGTTTATTTTTATTTCTTTATTTCTTTAAGGACAGTCAAAGGTCACATTAACTTAATTTTAAATGTAAAACCTATTTAAGGCAGCCACAATATGCTATACAAGAAGAGTTGTTTTGTTGGAGTTGACAATTTGACAATGTTGGAAAAGATTTATAACATAAATTATAAATACTTAATGATTATTAGTAACAAAACTGGAAAAATAAATTAAAAACTAATAAATACTAAACATAACAGTGGCAAAATAACTACATATAACCAAAAAAAAATTTTTTATAGGAGTGGGTGACAAACGAGCACACAGGCCACTTGATGGTAAGTGGTTGCTGTGGCCCATAGACATCTACATCTATCCTCGTTTGCGAATCAAATAGCAGATGCGTTGTCACCCGTGAGGACTAAGATGGAATGCCTCTTTTCCAGTAAAAAGGGTCTCCGGTTCTCTACACTCACCATGCGAAACACAGCAGTGTTAAGCTGCTATTTTACGCTGGTATTCTGTGAGAGCGTGGTCCTTCCCCGGTCGAGCCGACGCATTCGTGCTACAATTATACTACTAATATAGCTTTACCACGTATAAATAACAAAATTAACATTTTACGAGTATACTATATCTATCGAGGATTGTGAAGTGCCGATGTGTACGCGGCGCATTAGTATTTTTGAAAATACCATCCCGCTTGCTATTCCGTATCGCCGTATCATGCGATAGAGAGAGCTGCAAGTCTTGGAAGCAATTGCCTACATTTTCTTTTTGAAATATTGTTTCGGGCGATAACGTTTTCACCCCCCTAAACCTTTACAAAATGTGACAATTTCATCTTCATCTATCTATACGTAGTTAATTGGTGAAAGCCGCATCTGTAAATAGTTTAATACAGTATAGTTCTACAGTACCATCTTTTCTTTGAGCAGTCCCCTAGCGTAGTATACCTCAGTCAATCAGTCAGTCATATAGTCCACTTGCAATAATAAATTCATACAGTCCACTACAATCCCTTATAATACGTGTTTCTTTTTAATTAATTCAGTTCAGTTTAATTAAAAAAATAAAAACGCTCGAGGAAGTTTTTAAGTCAAAATGTGGAGATAAGTCTCTCCAAGTTGGTTGGTTTGTGTAATCGTTACGGCTTGCAGGTAGCTTGGATAAAATCATTCAGATTATAATCTAGATATTGTCGGATTGCCAAGGTCACGCTCTTATTATATCTTGTTTATAAACCGCACTAAAAAATAAAACAAAAACCCACATAAATATTAAGACGAAACACAAATGAATAAAACTATTTATTTTATTTTATAGAATAATTGTGACAATCGAGCACACATTCTACCTGATGGTAAGCGGATGCTGTGGGCCATAGAAATCTACATTTATCCTCAATTAAGAATCAAAATGCAGATGCGTTGTCACTCCTGAGGACTAAGATGGAATACCTCATTTCCAGTAAAAAGGGTCTCCGGTTCTCTGCACTCACCATATGAAACACAGCAGCATTAAGCTGCTATTTTACGCTGGTATTCTGTGAGAGCGAGGTCCTACTCCCGGTCGAGCGGACCCATTAGTGCTGCAACCACAATGTAGCTGCAGCATGGCTACCACGTGAAAGAAGGAACAAAGATTATTCAAAATCTTAATTTATAAAAATCTCGAGTCACTAATCACCATGTTCGTTTTCGCCAATCTCTGAAATCTCTTAACTCAACCGATGTTAATACGATAGTTTTTATTCCGATACCATGAAATTCATATTTTTTATTGCGAATTTAAGGATTTTTTTATAGGAAAAAGGGTCATCGGAAAGGTCGGAAAGCTTAGGTACCTACTAAAAATAATATTTTTATTCAAAATACATAGATTATAAATAATAATTATTGAAACTACTTATTGTTTTTTTTAATTTTTACCATAGATTCGAAAATACCTCTCTAACGACAATTAACCCACAAATTGCTAAAGTAACTTAATACTACATTGAAAATACAAGTTGTATTTAAGTAAATATGCATAGTGTAAATAATAAGAAGTGTTATGAATAATTATATTTTATATTTTTCTGTATATTCACGGACCGAACATAATAGGATGCAAAAAGTTATCTAAGTCCGATCAGATTTTATTTAAAAACAACTAAAAATGTAAATTCCGTCAGATTACCTTGAGATTAATATATTATTTTGTAATATTATATCTTTCCCGTGTGGCGTATGGAAGCATCGTAATAAAGTATTTTTTTTAATTTTTCTACATTTATAAAAAAGGCAAAACAATTATCATTACAGCCTAATATAAAGTCCCTAATATAAGGGCTGAGCATTTGCCATAGTTGTCACGTTTGGCAAGCGTGTTATCAGGTAGACGCTGCTGTCCTTCTCCTGGCTTGTTTCCTTCTGTCGCCGCCACTACACGGAGACGCCATTTATAAATTTCACACGGACAAACATTTTTACATAACAATACTTTGTGGTTGTCCCAGACAATTTTTTTGAGGGATAGTTCACCAAAGGAACTTTTCTTTAAAAGAATCTTCACCGGCGTAAAGTAGCAGTTTTTTACGTTGTAGAGCCACGCTGCAGCTATATGGTTGTAGCATGAATGGTTCGGATTGACCGGGATAGTACCAACTCTCACAGAATACCAGCGTAAAGTAGCAGTTTAATGCTGCTGTGTTTTAAATGGTGAATTTAGGAAACCGCAGACCTTTTTCACTGGAAATGAGGTTTTCCATCTGGCTCAGAGGGGTGACAACGCATCTACATTTGGATTCTTAATTGAGGATAGGTGTAGATGTCTATGAGCCACAGCCTTCACTTACCATCAGGTGGCATGTGTGCTCGTTTGTCACCCTTATTCTATGAAAAAGGAAATCTTCGAAAGGTAGCAACTTGACTACATCAAAATGACCGTTAAAAAAACACGATAACTACTAGTGTCATTACGTGAGCCATCGAGGATGTTATGTTTAGCTATGGACTATTTACGAGTTGAAGACGGGAAGAGACAATGATGATTTATTATTATTGATTTTTGAATGTAATTAATAACACTGCCATCTAGCGGTTAATTGGGTAATCCGTAATTAAATGAAAAATCGGCGGCCATGATAATATTATCTAGTTGGAAATCAGGCGATCCTTTACTGTTTTAAAAGGCAAGATCGCGTTAATACGGATATACAGTGATACGGCATTTATTGGTTTTCTTGTTGACAGCATCTGTCGTTACATCCGATTACAATGTATGTGTCTTCTTTCTTAAGGCAATTCAAAGTTTTATCATCTTCGGCAGCATCACCACTTACCATCAGGTGGGAAAGTAGTCAAGTACTGGATCTAATCCAGTGATTCATTACAGCCCTTCACAAGTCCACTGCTGAACATAGGCCACAAAGCACGGTCCTGAGCCACCTGCATCCATCGACTTCCTGCATATCTTATCAGGTCGTCACTCCATCTAGTAGGGGGACGCCCTACACTTCGTCCGCCGGTACGAGGCCGCCACTCGAAAACCTTTTTTCCCCATCGGTTGTCGATTCTTCGAGCTATATGGCCGGCCCATTGCCACTTCAGCTAACTAATCCGTTGGGCTATGTCGGTTATACTCTGGTTCTACTGCGGATTTTTTTTTTATAGTATAAGGGTGACAAACGAGCACACAGTCCACCTGATGGTAAGTGGTTGCTGCGGCCCATAGACATCTACATCTATTTTCGGTTACGAATCAAAATGCAGATGCGTTATCACCCGTGAGGACTAAGATGGAATGCCTCCTTTCCAGTAAAAAGGGTCTCCGGATCTCTACACTCACCATACGAAACACAGCAGTGTTAACCATTCGTGCTACAACTATACTACTAATATAGCTGCAGCATGGCTCTATCACGTATAAAGCTTTGGCAATAATTAGGATCGCTTCGAAAAATCAACTTAAAAAAAAAAACTAACTACACTACACAATACTAAAATTGATTATAATATTTACTATAATATCAACTGTAAAAAGGGCGTCGATGAAGCAGCGCCCTTTTGACCCTTTATTATTTGATTGACTGATGAAGAGTGACCATGTTAACCGGATGACCCTATTACCCTCACGTACTACTTATATACTATTATTATTACGTAGTCAGGGTCCTAGCGTGAAAATTCCATTTCACACTACAATACTTACTACACCTTCATTCGTGATAACAAACAATTGTACAATATAATCTATCGTTAAACGTAATGTATATATATAATCAACATCGTTATATACAATTTTCTATAGTATAGCGTATATAAGTATTAGAATTAAATTTAAATTTAATGTTCTATTAAAACATTATATGTTATATAGATAATGAAGCTCGAAGAACCGACAATTGTGATGTAAAGGTCTGTAATGATGATGATATTATATAAAAAGATTTTGGATTTAACAGCGTTCAGCGACCTAATCACAACAGCACGAGGTTGTCCTGATCTGGACTTCGACGGAGGAGTTGTTAGTATACCTGTCGCTTTTGAAGCATTTTATAAATGACAGAAGGCTCCACATTAGTGTTGTCACTTTTTTTTGAACATATATAGTGTTTTATCCAAAAAAGTTGCAAAAATATAGTACTTTTGGGAAATTCAGGAAAAAATACACATTTGTTTTTAATCTTTATGTAAATACATATTTGTTATTGCTCTTCGCTTTGGCCTTCAATGAACTACTTACTTATTTTTATTACCTTTCAAATAATTATAGGAATCTGAGCAATTTAGATTCATATTAAAATAAATTACAATTCATTTTTAATTAAATGATGACGGCTCCGTGGCGCAGTGGCTTAGCAATCAGTTGTTGCGCTGGGGGCCGCGGGTTCGAATCCCGCACGGAACAAGTATTTGTATGGCCTACAAATAATTGTTCCGGGTCTGGATGTTTGTCCTTGTGCAATTTATGTTTGTAAACTGCCTCCATGACACAGGAGAAAATCCTAGTGTGGGGGTAACGTTTTTTAAAAAGAAAAATTGAAATTGAAATTGAAATTAAATGATAATACATGCTCTATTTCTTTCTTCTTTCCATTTTACATCGATTCGTCATCGACAAACATTCTTTCCGCAAAACTGACTTGTTCCAGACTTCCAGTCACAAAAATCGCGACAGTGAAATTAGGGATAAAATATAGTATTTTTCGTACCGTATTATTTTTCTATAATATATAGTACAATTGACAGAAATATAGTACGATACTATATGGTATAGTACGAGTGGCAACTCTACTCCTTGTCCATATCCACTCTCTGCAAAGCAATCACTTCAGTGAGGGCGACGACGATCCACGACTTTTTTACCACAAGGGCGGCGCCACTTAAATGAGTTAAAATATTATTTGACACATATCATACATAGCGGGTAAGTCTATTTGTTCGGAAAATGTAAAGGTTAATATTTCTTTCTGTACTATTAGCTATAATTTATATTAATAAGATTAAAAATAAATAAACCAAACCACAGATATTCATAAAACTAGAAAAATTAAAAAAAAAATTAAAAAACTGAGGCATTGTTTTTTATTTTGTGTATTATCATAATACTTTTGAAACTGATAAACTTTTATTAAAAACTAAGTTCTCAATAAAATGAATGACATTGTGTAACAAAAACTTCAACTCAGTGTCAACTAGCGACACCTGGCGAGCGCATGAACATAATCCCTCATTGACTCAGCCAAGGCACTAGTTTGTGGCCAAGATTTTAACAGAAACAGTAAAGGAAAAAAGCGCAACACCTCAGTCAACAACCTTAATAATTATCGATTACAATATCGAGGTTACCGGCCGGTAAAGGTCGATCGCCGAGTGTGTGATAGCCACCCAAAGAGATTTAAATATATAGGTATACTACTACTTAAATGTCTTTGTATCCATCGAACAATGTTTGCTACATCAATCACCATTAATACAAATTATAGTGATGTGACCTACCTATGTCACAAAGTAAATTGATTAAATGCAACATTATAAATCAAAACATAATTATTAATGATAAGGTGGATTTAATATAATTCATAGTGATTTATGTTTCTGGAGTATATTATATTAATTTACAAAACAATGCCTCAGTGGTTTGCTCTTAAATTTTTTTGCATATTTTTAACTCGTATTTTATTTTTCCACTTTTATGAATTATTTATTTTTATTTTTAATCTAATTAATATAAAATATATGTAATATAACCGAAAACAGTACATTTTACGTAATAATTAACTTCCCCGCTATGAAATCTGTCAAATATTACATCTCATTTTTAAGTGGCGCCGCCCTGGTGGCAGAAAAAGTCGTGAATTCCCTCATTGTACTTGATTGGGTTGTGAAAGACATCTGACCCAGTCCTCTATTGCGTCCATTTTATGAACACAATATACGACAACTTTGATCATCTGATCGGTAGATGCGTTGTGGTTACTGTTTTCGCGATACCAGTTTTACATTATTAAACCGTTTTTCCTGTTTACAAGGGTATCGATGATATAAAATATGATTTTTAATTCGTGTTATTGCAACGAAACGGAATGTAATCTTTTTATTGAATAAAACTACTTTTACGGATTTTATCGCGTTTAATTATACTTATTTTTAATTCCTGACGTTTCAGGTGCTTTACAGCACCCATGGTCACGGGCTCACGGGGAACCGAGGTGATTGCCGTCCCGATGTCAGAGTTAACCCGGAGTACCTTCAGCTTTTTAATTATTAGTTTTGGTCCGATCTACGCAGAATGAACTTACTGTCTTGAAATCTTGCAGTGTATGCTTGGGTTTAGTTTTAATTAGATTAATTACAGGATCTCAAGCAGAAGCGTCCGGCATTAAAACTTAATTATAATTAAACGCGATAAAATCCGATTACTATATATACAAGCTGAGGCAGTAAGGGGAGTGCCTTGAAACTGAGGAGATACGACAAAGGGGTTCTTTTTAGCGGTAATCGGGCAAACTTGTGTCTTTTGGGGATTGAACTGGACTAGATTTAGTCGGCCCCAATCCGAGACTTTGTTAAGCAAAGACTCGACTTCAGACACAAGTTTGTCCCGGTACTCGGCGACGTTTTCCCGAGAAATATTGGCACGGCCGGTATATAAGGCATCACCAGTGCTGTCGTCCGCATAGCAATGAATGCTACCAGTTTGCAACATATCATTGATATGCAGGAGAAACAGCGTTGGTGATAGCACGCAGCCTTGTGGAACACCAGCGTTGATAGGCTTGAAATCAGAGCATGCACCGTCTACTACGACCTTGGTGCTCCGATCAGCAAGGAAACTGGTGATCCATTTGCACAATTTCTTGGGAAGCCATCCCAAACTACCGGCCAATGCCTCCCCCTTGGACTCTACTGCCTCCGCCCATCTATGAGTCAGATAGACTAGAAGATCACCAGCTGATCGACCCCGACGAAAACCGTAATCACTAATCAGCTGGTGATCCTCAAGGTACCTCATGAGCTGGCAGTTTATAATGGATTCCATTATTTTGGAAACAAGGAGGTGATGGCGATAGGCCTGTAGTTGGACGGGTCTGAGCGGTCGCCTTTTTTAAGGATCGGGTGGACCAAAGCTGTCTTCCATGAATTCGGGACTACGCCTTGGGAGTAGGAGTACTGGAAAAGATGCGTTAAAACTGGTGGCAACTCCGGAGCACACGTCTTCAGCACAATGGGACGTCTAGGGAGAAGAGTGCTTTGCGAACCGAGCGCTGTGTAAACCGCACATCCGGCATGGAGCACTTACATCGCGGGATGGTCGGCGGTGTGTCATCCTCCCTCCGTCATCTAGAGTCGAGTTGGACGCAAAGAGAGAGCTCAACAGATCGGCTTTCTCCTTTGCGGCATGGGCCAGTGAGTCGTCCTCTATGTGCAGAGATGGAAGAGATGGCTGACAGAAGTTCCCTTTGACAGCCTTGGCGAGAGACCAGAATGCACGGGTTCCCAAAGGAAGGCGAACTAGCTTCTCGCCAATTCTGCCGATGTGCTCAGACCTTGCCTTGGCAATGACGCTTTTGAAGGACCTGGAGGCGGAACTATACTTTTTTTTAAGTGTGCTGGTATTTACATCCCAAGACGTTGATGCGTCGTCCCAGGCCCCGTAGCACTCCTGCTTATAGTGTGATGCTATTTTACAGGAGCGACCTCCGATGGGCACCACAGAGGATGGAATAAAAAGTTCCATACCCTGAAGTACCACATCAGCAACAGAATCGGCAACAACGCTGGGATCTTCCGGCGAGAAGCAAACCCTCCCCCAAGGGTAGGATGCAAAAAAAGACCGCATCCCGTCCCAATCACCTGACCTATAGTGCCAAACACGGCGGCATGCTGCAGATCGCAACTGCGATTGGAGTGTGAGTGGCACCGTACTGCGGATCAGACAATGGTCCGAAGAGCCGAGAGGGGCATCGACGGAGACCTGATATCCGTCCGGATGAGAGGTCAGCAAAAGGTCCAACAGGGAAGAATAGAATAGAATAGAATAGAATAGAATGATTTTTATTCAATATGGATTATTACATAATACTTATTGAAAGTCATTATTTTATTTACCACTGGTTCGGAAAATACCTCTGTCCTGGGAAGAACCAGCAAGAAACCCAGCGGGACTTTTTTTGTAAACATAATTTCACTTAACAATAATTTTGTTTATACAATTTTAAATGAATTTTCATAGAACCAGCATGGTGGCGATCACCTTATTCCCAGGGGTTACTTTCATTCATGTATTCCTTGATATTATAATAACCCTTTTTGTACAGTTTTTCTTTAATAAAACTTTTAAACTTGTTTATTGACAAACTTTGAACATGTTCTGGGATTTTGTTGTAAAAGCGTAAACATTGCCCCATAACATAAATGAATTACTAATTCTGTGGAGTCTAGTAACTTTCATTACAAGCTTATGTTTGTTCCTAGTGTTTAAGGTATGAACATCCTTATTCTTATTAAAGCTATTTATGTTTTTATGTACATACATTACATTTTCATAAATATATTGCGATGCCAAAGTTAATATGTTTATTTCTTTAAATTTTTCTCTGAGGGACTCTTTACAATTTAGATTATAAATCGCCCGAAGCCATTCAGCGTGGTGGGCGTTAAAATCACCGAGTATTACGATCTCTGCGGATGGGACCTGTTGTAGCACGGAGTCTGCAGCCATTTGGACGTGGTCGATGAGTCGGTCTGTGTCGGCATTACCGCTATGGGACCTATGGAGGCACCCGTAGACGCTCGAGTTGAGTCCTTGTTTAGCACACAAGTTTTGAATCATTTCCTCACAAGATAAGTTTAAGCGCAGGTTCGGCCTCACATGTAATACTGTTCCCATCTCTGGGCAGGGGCTCCCCAGTACCAGCTCCTTCCACTTGACTGTATCCAGCGCAGAGCGGTTCGAATCGACCGAGTTCTTTCCGATCGGCTTGACTCACTGGTACCTACTGCGTAGAGATGTTGCATCTCTTTGCGTATTTTATCGCATCTATCACGGCGAGTGCTCTGAGGAATTGTTCGGATTAATTCCACCCGCTCAATTTTATCATCGCACGTCGCGGCAGAACTCCCGATACCACTAGCACCGTCTGGATGGTTGACGCTCCACACTGATTAAGAAGAAGTTTTCTTCCTCGCACAACTTCCTTGTGGAATCGATTACCACCAGATTTTTCCGGACCGATACGACTTAGGGACCTTCAAGAAAAGAGCCTACTCCTTTTTAAAAGCCCGGCAACGCATCTGCGATTCCCCTGGTGTTGCAGTTGTTCATGGACGGCGGTAGTCACTTACCATCAGGTGAGCCGCATGCTCGATTGTCCCCTCTCCTATAAAAAAAACATACATTAAATTTTCATATGCGATGCCAAAGTTAATATGTATATTTCTTTAAATTTTTCTCTAAGGGACTCTTTAAAATTTAAGTTATAAATCGCCTGTACGGCTCTCTTTTGCAAAACAAATATAGCTTCGATGTCAGTTGCATTACCCCATAGCAAAATTCCATAAGACATCACGCTATGAAAGTCACTAAAATAAACTAATCTAGCTGTCTCAACATTGATGAGACTTCTAACCTTTCTTACACGATATGCTGCAGAACTAAGTCTGCTTGTTAATTTAGATATATGGGGGCCCCATTGAAGTTTCGCGTCAATAGTAATACTGAGAAAAACAGTGGTATCCACAAGACTCAACTCCTCCCCATTTATGAGCACATTGGTATTTGAATGATTAACATTAGGTATTTTAAATTTAATACATTTTCTACCGACTTCAAAAAGGAGACGGTACTAAATTCGACTGTATGTTTTTTTATGTGTGTTACCTCATAACTCTTTACTGGGTGAACCGATTTCGATGATCAAGGTCTGATCAAAGGTTTTTGAGTTATTCTTTATAATTTATATTGAAGTCGGTTGCACAATTTTTTTAATTTTAAATTATATAATGTTTTATTTCCGTTCAAAAGCAGATTGTTGGCGTTAAACCAATGTACATATTTCGATAGAGCATTATTAAGCTACTAAATTATAGGTATTACCCCTGTGGTGGACAGAACTACGGGTATTGTTGTTATAGCTAGGAGAATCCACATATCTACGTTTTATTTCACCTTTGAGGTCTTTATACTCCGTTATCATTACAGATAAAGGATGTTTGTGTTACTTCTGGCGCTGGCATCAGCTGTGGCGTACCCGCAGACCACCACAATCAATCCAAGTGTTTTAGCTGATATCTTCGGCACTCCAGCGACCTCTAAAACTCCTGGGCTTGAGGATGTAAGTTAATTTCCATACAGCTCGTGTAGTCGTATAAGTAAAAGAAAAGCAAGGTTCGTAAACTCATTTCGACGGCTCCGTGGCGCAGTGGCTTAGCAATGAGTTGTCGCCCTGGGTGCCGCGGCTTCGAATCCCGTACGGAACAAGTATTTGTATGGCCTACAAATAATTGTTCTGGGTCTGGATCTTTGCCCTCGTGCAATTTATGTGTGTAAGTTGCCTCCACGATACAGGAGAAAATTCTAGTGTGGGGGTAATGTTTTAAAAATAATAAAAAAAAATAACCAATTACAAATTACGGCCCGCTAATTATTGGTATTTTTGGCGAGTTTATAAAAAAAAAGAAAAGCAGGGTTCCTAAACTAAATTGATTTACATACATTACAAATTGCGGCCCGCATATTATTTTTGGTGATAGATAAAAAAGTCGCCGCGTTGGATCACCGCTCGGCTCCGCGCCTGTCAACAGCTGCGTACTTGGCAACATTGTGTGCTTGCTGGGATAAGTGCCGCCCATCACACAGATTGTGATACTTAAGCGACAGTCACTATTGCGGGACGTTTTCATAATAATTATCAACTCTCAGCCAACAGACTTTAGTGGCACCGCAAAATAATCCAATACCTCATATGTGTTGTGTGTGTAATTGACAACACATCTGCATTTTGATTCTTAGTTGAGTATTTAGTACATGTCTGTGGACCACAGAACCTATTTTTATTGGATAGGGTGACAAACGAGCACACAGTCCACCTGATGGTAAGTGGTTGTTGTGACCCATAGATATCTACATCTATCCACTATAAAGAATCAAAACGCAGTTGCGTTGTCACCCGTGAGGACTAAGATGGAATCCCTCTTTTCCAGTAAAAAGGGTCTCCGGTAATCTACACTCACCATACGAAACACAGCAGTGTTAAGCTGCTATTTCACGCTGGTATTCTGTGAGACCCGGCCGAGGCGACCCATTCGTGTTACAACTATACCACTAATATAGCTGCAGCATGGCTCTACCACGTGTGCTTATCAGGTGGACTGTGTGCTCGTGTATACGGTAACGGTAGAAACGGCAGAGGGAAACTAAAACAGGAGGAAGGCATCAGCCTCTTTCTGATTTCAACTCCATGATAAAAAAAAATTGGTTGCCGATCTGCCTACCAAGCGTGGTAACCATAGCAAATATTACCCACAGACAATCTCATAGGGGTCTTTGAGTCTGTCTATGATGGAGGCCTTAGTTGAACAGTGGTCTTCGATGGGTTGTGCTGATGAATGACTGAATAAGATTTAACCTATGATTATTTAATTAAAATTTTTGGCTTGGATGCTTGTCCTTTAAGCCATATCTTCATTTCATTCAGGATCTTCGTTTGTTTAAACTTTGAGGCTGTTCCCTGTAACAGACAATTTAATGACTGGCATATACAAGTTTTTGGCTATAGTTGCCACGCTCGCCAGGGGAGTGATGTGTGGCAGTTTTTGTTATATTTGAGTTGACATCACGTTCATATCACATTCATTATCCACGACTTTTTCTGCCACCAGGGCGGCGCCACTTAAAAGTGAGGTATAATTTTTGACAGATTTCATAGCGGGGAAGTTAATCTGTTTGAATAATGTCAAAGTCAATATTTCTTTTGGTACTATTAGTTATATATTATAATAATTAGAATAAAAATAAATAAACCAACACATTCATAAAAGTAAAAAAATGAAAAAAAAAAGTTAAAAAGGTGCAAACAGTTAAAGAGCAAACCACTGTGGCATTGTTTTGTGGATTAATATGATACTCTAGAACAGAGGTCGGCAAGTAGTTTTAGGTGGGGTCCGGATACTGTGGGAAAATTTTAACGAGGTCCAGAAAAAAAAAACAATTGATAACAATTAAGTGCTACCTATGTATTACTTTGGTTTCAAATCAAATTCTGAATTATAAAACACAAGACTTAAAATTAATCTGAGAAACTACACCGACGGTCTTGAGCCAGTTTTTTATACTTTGGTTCTCGAGAGAATTCAAAGTGTGTCTTCTAGGTAAGCGTCTGTTAATCTCAAAGGTTATTTGTATTTAAAAAGATTCATCTTTGAGAAAGATTTTTCACATACGTATGTCGAGCCAAACATAGTTGCCAACTTTATAGCTAGTTTCTTGCAATTTTCATATTTTTCTGGGACATGTTTGACCCAAAATTGTTCGGTTGATACCGTTTTATACATTTGCAAAGACGCATCTTCTTTCAAATCAATTACCTCCATTTTAAGTGATGGCTTTGACGGATTAAACAAATTGGAAGCCACATTCGTCGATTCTGTCACTACATTATCTTCAAATGGCGATTTAAGAAACGGAGATAGCTTGCCCACCTCTGCAAAGTCTTAGAATCTTGTAGCAAATTCGTTCCTAAGATTGACCAGAAATTTAACAAATACTGCAATGTTTTCTTCAGAGTTCACCTTTTATATTCAAGAGTTGTCTGAACTCTGAATAACGTACGTCTAAATAATGTACGTAGTTCAATCTGTGGATGTTTCGTGTGCGTAACCAAGATTTAAATCACATCAGTTATAACTAATTCGCACAAACACAGAAACACATGAAACTAATCAAACCATGTCAGATGTAGGTACTTGTAAAACAGGTTAACTAGGCAATTTAAAATAGAACAGGTTACTAAGTAACTAAAATAGTAAATTAAAAGTTAAAAGTAACAGTAACTAAGTTAAATTCTATGAGGCTTAAAAATATTACTTCAAATAATAAAGGTATAATACCTTATCTACGTATTATTTTTATACTTGGTATGCAATACATTACAATATTTGGCGGTGCAAGGTTCGATCTTTCGCGGTCCGCAAACGGACCGCGGTCCGCCTGTTGCTGACCGATGCTCTAGAAACTACAATACACTTTTATTAAAAAACTGACTTCTCAATTAAGTGACATTGTGTAACAAAAACTTTACCTCAGTGTCAACTAGCGACATTTGGTGAGCGGAATATTATTAGCCCTCATTCTCTTACGCTGCCCATTCTCGGAAAATATCCCCCCTTTGCTGATATGGCAATCTGTGGGGGAGGCCTCTGTTCAGCAGGACTTTTGATTGGTTGTAATAAATGAATGATGAAAGAAAAATTTAATTTTTAATGGAAATAAAACTAGTTTTTACGGATTTAATGGCGTGTCACTAGTAGCCTTGGTTAACTATGACATCGGTTCGTCAAACACCTCGGTCCCCCCCCCCCCCGTGACCGTGGGTGCTGTAAAGTGCTCGAAACGTCGGGAATATAAAATAAGTTAATATACCCGATAAAATCCGAAAACACTAGTTTTATTTCAATTAAAAGTTTCATTTTTGTTTTACCATTCATTAATCATTAATCATCAAAAAACAACCCACGTGTAGTGTTCGCGTAAACATAAGAAATCATCAAACTTTTAATAAAAAAATGTATGCCGACTTCAAAGCACTAAAAATTATAAAATAATTTCTACCTAACAAGTTCTGAAGTCGGCGCTAGGACGTAGTGTTTCGAAGAATTATAACCCCGATTTCAGAAGCTGTTAAATCGTTTTATTCTTTACTATAACTTCTATAACAGAAGTTTTAGTAAAGAATAGAAGAAGTTATAGTAGAAACTATAACTTCTTCTATTCTAATATTGCACATAATAAATAATAGTACAAGAACAGAAGGGTCACTCTGATAGCAAACTTGTTACAAGGTCGCTAATGTACATAATACTTTGCACGCCTCGGAAGTGACCTTCGTGAAATTAGCCTACCGTTTATTTCGTCGAAGAAAAAATGTGGCGCGCGTATTAAATCAAAATGCACCTTACGCCCGCGTGTGAGTGTCTGTATCACTTAGCCTGTTAGGCGCCTTTATTAAAACCGCTTCTACTGTAGGGTTAGGTGTTGTGAGAAAATAAATTTGATCCTTTGATATTAGTTGGTATTTACACCGAGGTGTTATGTAATGTGTTAGTATTTCATTTATTTAAAAAAAAAGTTACCCCTACACTAGAATTTTCTCCTGTATCGTGGAGGCAGTTAACAAACATAAATTGCACAAGGAGAAACATCTAGACCCGGCACAATTATTTGTAGGCCATACAAATACTTGTTCCGTGCGCCATTCGAGCTCGCGTCCTCAGCGTTGCAACTCATTGCTAAGCCTTTGCGCCATGGAGCCATCAATTAGCTGATAATAAAAACATTATTGTTCAATGTGAGGAAGGTTAATATGCAACATCGAGGAAAAATAAGATTATAACAACGTGAACGTCTTTGAAACTCAGATAATTTACCTAGGTACTTACCATTTTTAAACGACTTCAAATAAAGGACTCAATTCGACTGTAATTTATTATGTGTCTTACCTCAGAACTTTTTTCTAGGTGAATCGATTTTGATGATTCTTTTTTTATTTGAAAGCTGTTGCGTCTAATCACCAGTAGTTTTGGAGTTATCCTTAATAATGCGTATTAATATTGAAGTCGGTTGTACAAAATTTTTAATTTCATTAGTTGTCTCTCTTCGTCTCTTTTTAAAAAAAACGTTACCTCCTTACTAGGATTTTCTCGCATTGTATCGCAGGGACAGTTTACATACATAGAACAGATCCAGAGAAATTATTTGTAGCTCATACAAATATTTGTTCTGAATAATTTACCTACTTACCATTTTAACCGATTTCAAAAAAAAGGAGGAGGTACTTGATGGTTTAACGAAAGAACGTTGAGGGTCCATTCCATTGTTATAAGAAGGGTTCGGCTAGACCGTGGAAAGACACTCTTTGAGAATACCAGCGTAAAATAGGAGCTTTATGCTTTCGTATGGTGAGTGAATTGAACCGGAGATAGATGTAGATGTCTATGGACCACAGCATCCTCTTACCATCAGGTGACTGCTATTAAGAAATCAATTTCCAGATTACTGTGCGACCGACGGACAGCACGTCGACGTTCGTCGACACTAACGGCGACGCGTGCAAATGTGTGCCTTATTACCTGTGCGATGCGGACTTAAATGCGGTGAATGCGTACAACGAGTCGGTGACCGGCGCTTTTAGATTGGATATCAGGTAATTTGATTGACGTCATAATAAATATTACGTCATTGCCTAAATGACGTCATAATAGTTTTTTAGAGGAATATAGTACCTAATGCTATTACTGCATTTAATCAATCAAGTTTGCTTAAATGCTTGTGAAGGGAGTGGTTGATGAAGTCATATGATGGATTCAAACGCACGACTTTCTGACTTTGCAGTGTGATTTCTTAATATCGAAAGCTTATAATTCTACGCTTACCAGGTGACGCTATTTGGGACTAAGGTGAACATTTTTATTAAACAGGAGGTAAAATGGGTAGTTTTTTTTTATAGGATAAGGGTGACAAACGAGCACACAGTCCACATCTATCCTCTGTTACAAATCAAAATGTAGATGCGTTGCCACCCGTGAGGACTAAGATGGAATGCCTCATTTCCAGTAAAAAGGGCCTCCGGCCACCTGCACTCACCAAGCGAAACGCAGAGGTACTCTACTTCACGCTGGTTTTTTGTGAGGTCGTGGTACTACCCCGGTTCGAGCCGGCCCATCCGTGCGACAGCAAAAGCTGCCGCGTGGCTCTACCACTGTTAGTTTTAGAAAACACAACGCATGCTACAACCTCGAAGATGTCTCACTGATCAGTGTGTGATTTGAACTAAGTATTCGATTTGTTGTATAAGATAATAATAGAACACTTAATCTAAGAATAATAAGCAGGCCTTTTTATTTGATATAACTTTTATAGGTTTTAATTATGGAATCTCTGTAATGTTTAAATACCGATTTAGTGTAATTTTTCTGTATTTAACCTAGGTACTTAAAAAAAGGTGGAGGTATTCAATTCGATTGTATTATTTTATTTATTTATTTATTGGGTCTACTGGCGATTTTACATTACATACGTTACATACATTTCTTTAAGTATTTACATTTCTTGCACAGGGTATGTAAAATCATTTGTAGTTAAACACCACATGCTATTTTTGCTAGTATCACTGTATAAATCTGAAAGTGAATTAATAACAGAAACAAACCAAAAGCAGAAACAAACAAAAAAAAAATACAATGGTAATTTGGTAAAAGCCTGCAAAACCTTATCAATTTAAACAGTTTGAAAAGAGATTCAATCAGACTAGTAATTAGTTTTTCAACTAAAATTACATCTAAATTTAACAATTATCATAATCTAACCCAACTAAATATATATTATAAGAAAGTAAAATAAAATATACGTAATAACTAGGTAATATGAGAAAAATCACACTGACAATGATTGGCTGACTAGGTTGCTAATAACTAATTTACGAAAGAAATTTTATTTTATGTTGCCTCAGAATTTTGTTTCTAGGTGAACCGATTTTGATGATTCTTTTTTATTGGAAAGCTTTATGATGGAGTCAATTATTATGAACGTCTTCAATCATCACTTGGAGGTTAAACTTCTAAAATGATTTAGTTTTCTACCGACTTCAAAAAGGGGGACGTACTCATTTCGACTGTTTTTTTATGTGTGTTACCTCATAACTTTTTTCTGGGTGAACCGATTTCGATGATTCTTTTTTTTATTTGAAAGCTGGTGGTTCTCATGTTTTCAAATTTTAATCAAAATTTTTGTACAACTGACTTCAATATAAACTATTAAAGATAACTCAAAAACTACTGATCGGATCTTGATCATATTTATATAGAATCACATGAGAAGCACCAACTTTTAAATAAAATGAGAATCATCAAAATCTGTTCACCCAGAAAAAAGTTATGAGGTAACACACATTAAAAAAATACAAACGAATTGAGTACCTCCTCCTTTTTGAAGTCGGTTAATAAAAGGATAGAATGCCTCACAGCTTATAATTTTACTGGTTCGCTATACTCTTCAGGCCTAACCAAACTCTTGGCCAGAAAAGAAGCTACATATAGTAGCTATACTACCACAGTCTAACTACAACTAACAGTCATCAAAGGCGTCTAGACGGGGCAATCGTGCAGTGCGCAGGCTGAGCGCTCCCGAACGGCTTTTAGTCGCTCGGGAGCTGTCCGCTAGGGTTGTCCGGTCACACAAATTAAAATGTTTCGCACTATATGTGCCGTAAAAAACTCTGCGTCCTCATTTAAAAATAATTAATTTAAGTTTCATCAGTTTCCACATACACATTAATAATTTAAATGTGAAATAAAATAAAATCAGTTTTTTATTTTTTTATTACTTCCCGTTGCGACAACCCTAGCAATTTATTGTTTATGTCGGCTTTTCTGACAACATCAAACGCGAGGACTGACTGTATGTTCTTAGGCTGTGATACTAGTGTGTCTAATAATCACCTGAAAATATTCTTCCAGATTTGGGCAGGATGAGTGTCAGGAGAGCGTGGAGAGATGCTGCAAGAACCCCAAAGCTCCAGAGCCCTTGCCTAAGCCGGACTCGAAGAACCTTAAAGGCTGCGGGTATAGGAATCGGAAAGGCATCGACTTCACTATATGTGGTGGGACGGTGAGTTACATTTCGGTGTTGCATTGCGGGTCGAGGGTTCGAATTCCGAACGTGGCCGGAATGTTTTTTTTTAAGGATAAGGGTGACAAACGAGTACACAGACCACCTGTAAGTAAGTGGTTACTGCAGCCTATAGACATCTACACAATGTGTACGTGCACGGCTAACAACAACCAACGTCAAACCTTCACTCCCGAGGCCTACGCACACTAACACAATGTGTTCGTGCACGGCTAACAACGACTAAACTCAAAACTTCACTCTCGGGGCCTACACACACTAACACAATGTGTACGTGCGCGGCTAACAACGACTAAACTCAAAACTTCACTCCCGAGGCCTACACACACTAACACAATGTGTACGTGCACGGCTAACAACGACTAAACTCAAAACTTCACTCCCGAGGCCTACACACACTAACACAATGTGTACGTGCACGGCTAACAACGACTAAACTCAAAACTTCACTCTCGAGGCCTACACACACTAACACAATGTGTACGTGCACGGCTAACAACGACTAAACTCAAAACTTCACTCTCGAGGCCTACGCACACTAACACAATGTGTATGTGAACGGCTAGCAACAACCAAAGTCAAAACTTCATCGTGAAATAGTACAACTATAGTATTTTTTTTTATTGGATAATGGTGACAAACGAGCACACAGTCCACCTGATGGTAAGTGGTTGCTGCGGTCCATAGACATCTGGATCTATCCTCTATTATAAATCAAAATGTAGATGCGTTGTCACCCGTGAGGACTAAGATGGAATGCCTCATTTCCAGTAAAAAGGGCCTTCGGCCACTTGCACTCACCAAGGGAAACGCAGAGGTAAACCTCTACTTCACGCTGGTTTTCTGTGAGGTCGTGGTACCACCCCGGTTCGAGCCGGCCCATCCGTGCGACAGCAAAAGCTGCCGCGTGGCTCTACTACTGTTAAACTGTACACTGTTATAGTAGTAATTATTAAAACGTAATGATTATATCATAGTGGGTGGCCGCCCCATACTTCGCCTACCGGTACAAGGCTGCCCCTCGCCTTTTTCCCCCATCGGTTGTGGGTTCTTCGAGCTATATGGCCGGCCTATTGCCACTTCAGCTTTCTAATCCGTTGGGCTATGTCAGTTAGTCTGGTTCTACTGCGGATATCTTCACTTCTAAGTTTATCACGCAGAGAAACCCCGAGCATAGCCCTCTCCATAGCTCGCTGAGGGACCTTGAGCTTCCTCATACGGCCAGCAGTGAAGGACCACATCCTGTCGTCGATGATCCATAAGTCATCATTGGCAACACGCACTGGTTGTACAAACTTGTTTCCAAGTTTTGAGGTATACTTGACGAGAAGATGTGTCGTAATCTCCCGAATGCTGCCAAGCCGACGCCGAGTTGAATCCATAACGTGAATGACTATATATCTACTCTTTGGGAAAGACGATAGTAAAGATTAAAAAGTGATGTATGAGGCCCTTTTCGTGAAAATTGCAAACCAAAAAGTTTAATTTCAAACTTCTTTAAATATATTTTATTTTATGAGATAAATATCAAAATTCTTTTTATTTTAGCTGTTTAACGATTTCACAAAGATATGCATGCCTTTAGGATAAAATATAGCCTCTCTAACTGTTTGCGAAGTTTCTTCACAATTGATTCAGCCATAGATTTTCAGCAAATAACCCCTGGATCTACATAGAAGACAATACTTTTGATATGACGCACAGGCAGAAAATGTTCTGCTTAAATGTCTCCGGACAGTAGAACTGTGCTTCTACGTACACATGCACTATAATAACTCCTGTATAGTTTTAATTATTTCCGATATTTTGTGTACAACATCGTCTCCATGCTTCGCAGGGCGCGGAGGCTCAATTCGGTGAGTTCCCGTGGGTGGTCGCCCTCATGGACGCGAACAATGGCAGCTACGCGGGTGTCGGTGTGCTTCTCCATCCACAAGTGGTGTTGACCGGTGCACACATCGCCTTCAAGTAGGCACCTTTTTATTACATATAAGTTTTTCCATTATAATTCAACAGCAACAAGAACAACAACAACAACAACAACTGTCTTACGCCTGTCACCCAGAGGGGTAGGCAGAAACTACTATGGACTTATACACGCTCATCGGTTAAGATTATTCTAAATCTGGCTCATTTTCAATATATCGCCTATTTGGTCGATATACTTTCGCTTAGGGCGTCCCTTTCCGACTCTGCCGTTTAAGCTTGCAACATAAATTTACTTTGTCACTCTTTCCTCATTCATGCTTTCTACATGACCAAACCACCGAAGCATTTCTTTCTTAATCCTGGTCACAACATCATCTTGCAAACCACACTATTCTCTTATCGCACACTTTCTCACTGTCATTCAGATTCAGCCCTAACATACTCCCTAACATATCTTAATGATATAGTACTTAAATAATTGTTTTGTATACATAATATTATAACATTTGTATTTGATTTGACATACCACATTATACATTTGACATAATATTATTGATGACATCGACATTTGTTTTTTTTAATATAAATTTTGTTACGTGAAATTAGGCTAAGATATTATTTATTGTTGTCTCGTGTAATTAATAGTCCTTATATATAAAAATTACGTGTCACATTGTTTGTTCGCGATGAACTCTACTACTGAACTGATTTCAATGAAATGTTTCACAATGTGTGATGTTTGGTCCAACTTGAGAGATAGGATAGTTTTTATCCCGATAAGTGACCCTCAATTTTTGTGAATTTAATGATTTTTTAGGACGATTGATCGAAAGGGCAGATCAACGTCTGCCTCGTCAGCTAGTAGTAATAATAATTTTAAAAGATTAAATTTTTATTTACTTAATTTTTTTTCTCTCAATATAGACGTAAAGGCGCCATTACGTTCTGTTATTTGTCATGGTATGATTGCACGATGCTTTTCACCTATAATATTTAGCATTTTTGTGAATATTTAATAACACCTACACATATGTTTATTGTATTTTTATAATGTGCAATCAATTTTAAATGTAATCCATTTTGCTTTTCTGGTATATAACCTAAACAAATATATTTGTACACCACATTGTGGTAGAATACACGATACCTACTGTAAATTTTACTAACACCTAAATCACTGTATTCACAATTTTTTTTTATAGAATTAGAGTGACAAACGAGCACACAGTCCACCTGATGGTAAGTGGTTGCTGTGGCCCATAGACATCAACATCTATCCTCGATTACCAATCAAAATGCAGATGCGTTGTCACCCGTGGGGACTATGATGGAATGCCTCGTTTCCAGTAAAAAAGGGTCTCCGATTCTCTACACTCACCATATGAAACACAGCAGTGTTAAGCTGCTATTTCACGCTGGTATTCTAGTGAGAGCGTGGTCCTTCCCCGGTCGAGCCGACCCATTCGTTTTTTTTATAGGAGGGGGGGGGGGGGGGCAAACGAGCATGCGGCTCCCTGATGGTAAGTGACTACCGCCGCCCATGAACAACCGCAACACCAGGGGAATTGCAGATGCGTTGCCGGCCTTTTAAAAAGGAGTAGGCTCTTTTCTTGAAGGTCCCTAAGTCGTATCGGTCCGGAAAAATCGCTGGTGGTAAACTATTCCACAAGGAAGTTGTGCGAGGAAGGAAACATCTTCTAAATCGCACAGTGGTGGATCGCCAATCATCCAGATGGTGTGGATGGTATCGGGAGTTCTGCCTCGATGTGCGTTCGTGAAATTTGGCGGCTGGGATTAATCCGAACAATTCCTCAGAGCACTCCCCGTGGTAAATGCGAAAGAAAATGCAAAGAGATGCAACATCTCTTCGCAGCGCCAATGAGTCGAGCCGATCGGAAAGGACTTGGTCGTCGACGATTCGAGCCGCTCTGCGCTGGATGCGATCAAGTGGAAGGAGCTGGCACTGTGGAGCCCCAGCCCAGAGATGGGAACAGTATTCCATGTGAGGCCGGTCTGCACCTTGTAAAGTTGCAGGCGTCGAGGCGGCATGAAATACTGTCCCGCTCTACTGAGCACGCCAAGCTTTTTAGAGGCCGATTTGGACTTCTCTTTCAAGTGACCACGAAACTGCACGTCACTCGATATGTCGACGCCGAGGATTCCGATACAGGCTGAAGCAACAAGGGGAGTACCTTGAAACTGAGGAGATACGACAAAGGGGTTCTTTTTAGCGGTAAACGCGCGAACTTGTGTCTTGTGAGGATTAAACTGGACTAGATTTAGTCGTCCCCAATCCGAGACTTTGTCCAGCAAAGACTCGACTTCAGACACAAGTTTGTTCCGGTACTCGGTGACGTTTTCCCGGGAAATATTGGCATGGCCTGTGTAGAGCATCACCAGTGCTATCATCAGCATAGCAATGAATGCTACCAGCTTGCAACATATCATTGATATACAGAAGAAACAGCGTTAGTGATAGCACGCAGCCTTGTGGAACACCAGCGTTAATAGGCTTGTATTTGGAGCATGCACCGTCTACAATGACCTTGATGCTCAGATCTGCAAGAAAGCTGGTGATCCAATTGCATAATTTCTCGGAAAGCCCATAGGAAGGGAGCTTCGATAGAAGCGCTTTGTGCCAAATCCGATCGAAGGCCTTCGCATTGTCCAAACTAACGGCCAGTGCCTCACCTTTGGACTCTACTGCCTCCGCCCATCTATGAGTTAAGTAGACCAGAAGATCACCAGCTGATAGACCCCGACGAAAACTGTACTGGCGGTCACTAATCAGCTGGTGATCCTCAAGGTACCGGATGAGGTGGCAGTTTATAACGGATTCCATTATTTTGGAGAACAAGGGGGTGATGGCGATAGGTCTGTAGTTGGACGGGTCTGAGCGGTCGCCTTTTTTAGGGATCGGGTGGACAAAAGCTGTCTTCCATGATTTCGGGACTACGCCTAGGGAGTAGGAGTACCGGAAAAGACGCGTTAGAACCGGTGCCAACTTCGGAGCACACGTCCTCAGCACGATTGGGGGGATTTCGTCAGGCCCACTCGACTTGTGGATGTCAAGGGAGAGGCGTGCTCTGCGAACCGAGCGCTGTGAGAACCGCACATCCGGCATGGAGCACTCACACCGCGGGATGGTCGGCGGTGTGTTCCCCCCGTCATCAACAGTCGAGTTGGACGCAAAAAGGGAGCCTAAAAGGTCGGCTTTCTCTTTTGCGTTATGGGCCAGTGAGTCGTCCTCCCTGTGCAGAGATGGTAGTGATGGCTTACAGAAATTCCCTTGGACAGCCTTGGAGAGAGACCAGAATGCGCGGGTTCCCGAAGGAAGGCGAACTAGTTTCTCGCCAATTCAGCCTATGTGCTCTGACTTTGCCTTGGCAATAAATTTTTTGAAGAACCTGGAGGTAAAGTTATACTTATTTTTAAGTATGCTGGTGTTTACATCCCGAGTCGTCGAAGCCGCAGCCCAGGCTTGATAACACTCCTGCTTACTGCGTAATGCAGTCTTACAGGAGCGACCAAACCAAGGCTGAGATCTGCCTCCGATGGGTACCACAGATGATGGAATAAATAGTTCCATTCCCTGTAGCACCACATCAGTGACAGAGTCAGCAACAGCGCTGGGATCATCCGGCGAGAAGCAAACCCGCCCCCATGGGTAGGAAGCAAAGAAAGACCGCATTCCGTCCCAATCCGCCGACCTGTAATGTCAAACACTGAGAATGCAACCGCGAGGGGAGCGTGTGTGGCACCACATTCCGGATCAGACAATGGTTCGAAGAGCCAAGAGGGGTATTGACGGAAACCTGATAACCGTCCGGATGAGAGGTCAGCAGAAGGTCCAACAGGAAAGGTGTATGATCCTCAACATCTGGAATCCGCGTAGGCGAAGTAACCAGTTGTGTCAGACCATATGCCAAGGCAAAGTCATAAACAGATCTCCCCACATGATCGGTTAAACGTGAACCGAGCCATTCAGCATGGTGGGCGTTGAAATCGCCAAGGATCACGATCTCTGCGGATGGGACCCGAATTGGTATAGTTGTAACCGAATCGTGCTACAACTATACCAATATACCAGACAGACAGACAGACATAAATTTTAAAAATTGTTTTTTGGTATTAGTACCATAGGTAGGTACCATAGCTGTTATTATTAAGTGGCGAAGCTTGCGAAGTCACTTATTGATTTCACGATGTATGTCCGTCTGTCCGTCTGTTCCACGACTATCTCGATAACGGTTTCGAATTTTCAAATTCTGTTTTCAGCAATCGATTACTGATCACCCAGGCATCTGAACCTCCTATTTTGAACCTGATTGCTCAACGGCAATCGTTAGAAACCGCTACAAAGCTGATTGCTTCGCCACTTTGCTATGCTGTTAGCTTGCTAGGTTTATTATAACATTACAAACAGACACTTCAATTTTATTTATTTGATAGATATTCCATTTAACCACTCATTATTCGTGCCAGTAGTCGAATAGCGGAATCGAACCCACGACCTTGAGATCGCGGTCCGGTGCCTACTATGAGGCTAATAGTCGCTTTATACAACATGTAACAAAAACCCCGTGGTCCCCGTTAAGTACGTTATCAGGACCAGTATTCAAACCTATAGAAATAACTTTTTTTTAAACTCGACCATATTTTTTTTAAATTTTATTAAAAAAAATATTTTATTTTATGTGGTTTTATTACCTCTTACTGACACTAGCCGATGCTAAAGCTAAGTAAAGCGGGGTCTCTGACAATCCTCGTACTCCCCAGACAATGCAGAGGTAATAAAACCACATATAATTTGCATACAATTATTTTTTTTAAATAAAATAAAAAAAATATTGTTCGACTTTTTAAAAAAAAGTTATTTCTATAGCTTTGAATAATGATCCTGATGTTGTATGTTTATACCTCCATTTGTCGCTAACCGTGAGATCGTTTAGTATTTTTCCTTATTCACCTTTGACGTCACCCACGGGACGAATGAGGTGATGCAGGAATACAATGAATTGATTTTCCAGGTACGCACCTAACACATTGAAGATCAGAGCCGGAGAATGGGACACCCAGACGGACAAAGAGCGTCTGCAGTCCCAGGAGAGGATCGTCCAGGATATCTTCATACATCCAGGTATCATCCATTCAATCATTAACTCATTTCTTACGCTGTAAATGAAAATTCCACAACAGAATATGGGCTTCCACCATAAATTGCCTCACAGTGATGAACTATGTGTATTTTTTTAATGATGTAAACTTATTTCAAGATGATATAAATAGGCTAGTCTCCTGGTGCGAGCTAATTAATGTAGTCCTTAACCATGAAAAATGTTACCATATAAAATGAATATAATATTAGTGGCATTGTCATAAAAAAGACAAATGTCAAAGAAAATTAGTGTATCTTGGCACGATACCACGGGGGAGAACAGAGACTGTGTGATAATTTAAGTTTTTCATTTTAGTTTTTTCTTTATCGGAACGAAGTTCTTTATCAGACGGTATGGATTTGGCGGATGGGGGCTAGGCGACAAAAAATGTAATGGCGGCTGTACACGCTCGTCAAGACAGCACGAGACAGGCCGAGTACGAATGTGTACATGGTGCCCTCGTTGCGTCGCGTCGCGTCTCGCGGCCCTCGTTTGCTCTTAGTAGCTTGTCGGTATTTTGCGTTCGAGACAACGTCAAGGGTCTCGTGAGTCTCGTGAAGAAAACGAGAGCGAGCCTGTACATATGTACTGTAGGGTCAATATTGTTAAATAAATAAATATATACGTAATACGAGTTACAACTCGACGAGGGCACCGTGTACACACTCGTACTCGGTCTGTCTCGTGGTGTCTCGACGAGCGTGTACAGGCGCCATAAGACTATTCCGTCACGACTCCTTCTGAGGTAGTGTAGACGGCCTTGGCAGCTATAAGGAAGCGAGATGGAATAATATTCATCTCCCTCGCACTTTTTCTTATCTTGCCATGAAATAAATATTATTTTATTTTAAATGACGCTTCATTTTAATAGACGCTAGTAATTCATTTATTTGTACTCGTATTTGTTAATCAATAATATAATACGTTTATCAATACCTAATAATATACTACGAAAGTAATTTCATTCCAACCGAGTGTTCCGTGACACTCACGCATGTTTTTTATTATAGTTTTTTTAATGTTGTATATATTTCACTAGACGTTAATAATAAAATGTATGTGTATGTGTATGTTTTTAAAATCTAATTCCGTTTCAGAGTTCCACGCTAAGAGTCTACGCAACGACATAGCGCTTCTCCGTCTTAAAGAGCCGGTGGAGCTAGCGGACCACATCAACGTGATCTGTCTCCCGAATCAGGATGAGAAATTCGAAACCAGCCAGGATTGTGTCGCCAATGGATGGGGCAAGGATGTGTTTGGTAAGTTTTGACGTGAATACATCTTTAAAATTGCTTCCATAGTGTGAGTCAATGAGGGCATCCACGACTTTTTCTGCCACTAGGGCGGCGCCACTAGAAAGTGAGGTATAACGCAGATTTCATAGCGGGGAAGTTAATTTGTTCGGAAAATATATAGCTTAATGAGATTAAAAATAAATAAACCAAACCACAGACATTCATAAAAATGGAAAATTTAAAAAAAAAGTAAAAATGTGCAAAAAATTAAAGAGCAAACCTCTGATGCATTGTTTTGTATATTCATATAATAATCTAGAAACTGATAGAACTTTATTTAAAACTAATTTCTCAATTAAATTACATTGCGTATCAAAAAACTTTACCTCATTGTCAACTAGCGGTATCTGGCGAGCAGAAAATTATTAGCACTCATTAAGAAAACTGATGACAACAAAATCGGAGGATACAGTTTGATGTTGCAACTGCATATCTATCATCTTTATCCAAAATTTAATTACACCACTCGATAGCTAAAGGATGAAAGTATTGGTTACGTTAAGTAAGGACTGTGACTGTAGCGGAGGGGGGGAGCGCCGCCATTTTGAGGTCGTTTCATTACGTATACGTGTTTACGTAAAACACACAGCCGGGTCCACAACAGCCACGACCCGGTTTTTTTTTTTAAGTAAAAAACCTTCTTTAGCTGCGTTGAGCGTTTTTTTGTAGGAGAAAAACTTACAGGTTCGCGTCACTGATGACCTCGACATGCTCGTATTATATGACATGCAAGTCTTCTAGTGACGCGTAGGATAGCGGCCTGTATGCGCATATATTATTGAGTTTTCACTTCTGCCTGCTGTAAAAAATATTTAAAAAGTGCAGTTGTCTCAGAATCTCCCCTCCCCCCCATACCTATGAGGCAATTATGGGGGAGGCCCTAGGTTCAGCTGTGGACTTTTATAGGCGGTAATGGACGAATGTATAGATGATAATCTACCAGGAGCACATAGCTCACTGAGTGAGAATTTTCAAATGAATAGTAACATTACAAGTATGGCAAAATCCCTCTATGAGGCAATCTATGGGGGGGGGGGGTGCATAGTACTTTATAGGCTGCATCTCCAACGGATGATCCACTTACTTTCGATGAGGTGGAAGCCATTATCAAAAAACTCAAGCCTCGAAAAGCGCTAGGCGCTGACGGCATTAATAATAAGGTCTTTAAAACTCCAATGTTATAAGAAGTTATCGGTATTCCTAAACCGAACAAACCCAGAGATATGTTATCTAGTTATAGACCCATCAGTCTCCTCAGTGCTATGGAAAAAATCTATGAGCGCGTCATCCTCAGCCGTTTGAAGGATGTAGTGCTAGGAAAAAATCTAATTCCAAACGAGCAGTTTGGTTTTCGAGCCAAACACTCAAGTGTTCAGCAGGTGCACCGCCTCACGGAGCACATTTTAGATCAGACCGCAAAGACGAACAAGCGCACTTTTTATACAGGAGTACTGTTCTTCGATGTGGCCAAGGCCTTCGACAAAGTCTGGCACAATGGACTAGTCTTCAAACTTATCCATACAGGTGTGCTTTTAAGACTTGTCAAAATTGTTCAAGATTTTCTTGCTAATAGATCCTTTCGTTTTCGCGTTGAGGGTACTTTCTCCTCTTTGAGACCCATCAGAGCAGGAGTTCCCCAGGGCTCTGTGCTCTCACCTACCCTATACTCACTCTACGTAAGTGATATCCCTTCGATACCTGATACTCATCTCGCACTATACGCAGGTGATACAATTCCTCTGATATCCACCCTATTAGAATCTGCAGTCGACTCCAAGCTGCATCAAACGCATTGGGCGATTGGTGCAGAAAATGGAGAATCTCGAATTGAACCCCGATAAGAGTAAAGCCATCTTTTTCAACAGAAGGCATGCTTCTAACAAATTAATGCTACAGATTAAAAAATACAAAAAAGCTACGATCTCCATCTACGATAGCCCAATCCCGTGGGCCCGAGAGGTGAAATACCTAGGGGTAACTTTAGATTGTGCAATGAGCTTCTCTCAGCACATTAAAACAGTTAGGAATATGACAAAATTCGTAGTCTATCGTCTTTTCGCCTGCAATAAAAGCAGTAAGCTGTCCCTGAGAGACAAACTGCATCTCTACAAAACCTGCGTACGTCCTATTATGACATACGCGGGTGTGTCCTTTGGCCACGTCTCCAAAAGGAGTCTCCAACAACTTCAAGTTGTCCAAAATAAATTCCTGTGTCAAATCACAGGAGCTCCATACTATGTGAGGAACGCGGATCTCCACCGCGACCTCGACATGCCCTCCATACATTTGTATCTTAAGATATTTCGATTAGATTAAAGAACACAAAAGTCCGTTGGCAAATAAGGAGGGCTCGTACTCCCCAGTGAGGGATGCTGGCCCCCACAGGAGACGTCCCAAGAACGTTCTTCTTGATCCCGACGACGAGATCACTTCCAAGAATAGGTCGATCCCTCCCCCCCTCCACAGGAGAGGGAACCCGTTTAGTTAACACTAACACACATACACATACACTCACTCAGACACTCCTCTAGTACAGAACACTAGGGCACACCGCGTTCGCCGGCGAACGCGAGGTCACAGATACACGCCGTACACGAGGTTCAACACCCGTGATACGGGGCGTTTCTAAATTTTTGCGACCGGTAAACAAAATTGCAATAGTGATTCAAGCCGAGGTTCGTAACACCTTCTCAGGAGCCCTTGAATCGCATCGAGCCCCCCCTCCCCCTAGCTCAAGGAGCCTCACTCCGAAAGCAGGTGTCGGGGTACCTCGGGAATGCAGTCAGTGAAGTGTACCACTACACTTCGTTGCACTCAATAGCTCGTAGGTCCTCGCTTACGAGCTTAATTCGATGAAGCTGTCAAGGTCGCAGGGCCAACAGCGTACACTTTTAGAAAAAAAAAGACCGATCTCGGATTCACCCATTGCTAACTAGTAACTACATCTCCAACCGTTCCAGGTCTCAAAGGCCGCTATGCTGTTATTCTCAAACGAGTGGAAGTGAACATGGTGGAGCACGGCAAATGCAACCAGATCCTCAAGAATACACGGCTGGGTCATAACTTTAGGTTGCACGACAGCTTCGTTTGTGCTGGAGGGGAGGAGGGGAAGGATACATGTCAGGTAGGTTTGATGAAAGGCTTACTTAAATGATTTATATTATTAATTTAACAATTTTAATTTTTTTTAAACTTTCTAGTTTCTGGTGAAAACAACAAAAAACGTAACTGTGCAAAAAAGTTTTTGTGAAATAGATAAATGTTATAGGTATTCTATGTCACTTCCATAACTAAGACGAATTAACGATAAACGTCATAATTAGGCTACCTTCAGCTTTTAATTATTAATTTTTGGTCCGATCTACACAGAACGAGCTTACATTGTCCCATTAATAAAAAGTAGTAATTTATTATTTTTTCATCCAGGGTGACGGTGGAGCACCACTTGCTTGCCCTATTGGAGACGACAGGTACAAACTGACTGGACTGGTGGCATGGGGCATTGGGTGTGGCGAAAAAGGAGTTCCCGCCGTGTACGTGAACGTCGCCATGTTCCGTAACTTAATTGATTCCAAGATGGCGGAATGGGGTTACGATACGTCCGGAAATAATGTTTAAATTCGTTTGTGTTGTAAAACGGAATGACATGATGTCGTTTTTAATTTTGGAAAAATTGTCTACTTAACTAGTTCTGTAATTTTCTACCTTAACATAATTCCGGTGATATGGTATTTACCATAAAAACATTTAATTTTTTATTATATGATTTATCTAACCTTTTTATATTATTAATTTAATTTCTTACTACAAAAAGCAAAAGAAAAGTAAAGTTACAGCCTTTTTTCGTCCCACTAATGGGCACAGGCCTCCTCTCATTGATTCTCTGAGAGGATTTTAGGACAAGGAAATGTCCATCGCGGTGACTCAATGTTTACAATACTTTACACGTTTTCGAAATATTTTTTTTAATTCTTAGAATGCTTTCCTTCAGTGCAGAGCATGTGGTAAAAATTGTTTTTTTTTTATAGGAGAGGTGGCAAACGAGCATGCGGCTCACCTGATGGTAAATGACCACCGCTGCCCATGAACAACTGCAACACCGGGGGAATTTATGATAATTTCATTCGTTAAGTTATAACTGTAAATAATTAAAATTTCGTACCAATGAGACTTCATGCATAATTTGTAAATGATCATCTAATTCATACAGAATATAACTAATATTTCGCCAGAAATATGCCATTAAATCTGACAAATATTTTACCTCGATCCAGTGTGTCGACGCCAAATTGGCAGGAAATTTTTGGAAGCCCTCATTACCTCATTAGATACAATATCAAAATGATCCTGCAATGATCTCTGCTTTAACAGTGCTTTAGACATAATTATTGAAAAATAAAAAAAGTCTGTTTAGCTTATTCAAGGGCAAAATGACGCAATGACGGGAAATCGCCATTTATCATCTGTGTTTTACGCTGCATGCGGGATTGACTTGATGTTAATGTGACCGCGACGTTTCATTAGCGGATTTACGTGGCGGGAAAATGTTTCGATTAACGCACCATTTTGTTGAATGTTTGTAAACCGTCAAAAACAAATGTAACGATAATAAAAATATGAAGTTAATCTTGTTTTATTTTTATGAAATGTTTTACAATTTAATTTAGAATTATACTGTATGTTCTTTTTTTGTGTATGTATGCTACGGACAAGTTATTTACTTATTATTTTATTTTATTTTATTTGGAAAACCTACAGCTATCATAATTAGGAAAGATAATACTAATGACTACAGTAAGACAATTAAAGGTCTTCACTAATAAACACACAAAGGTGTAAAACAGTGATAAACACGATTCAACACTCTAGAGTCTAGAGTATCTAATACTAACATACTTATGCCAAATGAGGTTTTAACTGATATAACATGTAAAGTTTATATATAAAAATTACGTGTCACGTTGTTTGTCCGCGATGGACTCCTAAACTACTGAACTGATTTCTATGATAAATGACCCTGAAAATTTTTTATTGCGAATTTAAAAAAATTTATAGGACACAGGGTCATCGGATAGGGCAGAACAACGTCTGCCTGGCGAGCTAGTATACATATAAAAGAAAAATAATAACACAAATATAAAATAGTGAAACGTTAGTTTTGTAACAGGCGCATCAATATCTCACTTAGAACTACCAAAAAATGCATTGTTAAGTATGCGCTTGGTTGACGCAGCGCTAGTTTTAAACAAATCGAAGTTAAACTTATTGGCTAGCTTTTTAAAATTATTGCTCGCTCGCCAAATAAATGTATTTTGCCTACAATTGGTACATGCAAACGGGAGACTTAAAAGTGTGTTGTCTCAAAGAGGTTTGGCAGTACAGCTAAGATGTAATTGAGACAAAAGCTCACGATAGTCAATAGCACTACAAGCGATCTTTAACAGATAATTAAAAATTTAAAATTTTGTACAACCGACTTCAATATAAATTATTAAGGATAACTCAAAAAGTAATGGTCAAACCTTGATCAAATTGGGATGACATGTGAAGCTCCAGCTTTCAAATAAAAAAGAATCATCGAAATCGGTTCACCCAGTAAAAAGTTATGATACATAAAAAAAAGCATATAGTTAAATTGAGTACCGTCTCCTTTTTAAAGTCGCTAGAAAAGTGAGCGGATCTCACTTCGCTTAGCAAGAGGAAGAAGGTGATATTTTTTACAATAACTAATATAATTAGCAAAGATATAGCGATAGTCTTTGGTTCTATAACAGAGGTAACGTATAAACTTTCTTTGAATATTTTCAAGTCGGCTAATATATGTTACATACCTGGCATTCCAGATTTGTGATGTGTACTCTAAATTACTTCTTAGAAGAGAACATATAGGATCTTAAGAGTTTTAGGCTTAGTGAAATAAAAACTTGGCTATAATGCTTCCTAAGTGAGCGTCAAATATCAACTTAGAATCATGAAGAACACCAAGATCTCTAACAATAGCATCCCTTTTAAGATTTATACCTTTTAGTTTATAGTTTCAGACAACCGGTTTATATTCGCGACTAAAGGACATATAGTTACATTTACAAGGTTTCAAATGTAAATAGTTTAGGTCGCAATAATGCTCTAGATTTGGCAGATCTTCTTTTAAAGCCTCAGCATCATCAAGAGATGTTATTTTCGAAAATAGCTTCATATCTTCAGCAAAACATAATAAGAGAGTTTTCTTTAGTAATAGTTAATAATGTCATTGATAAAAATATCAAATAATAACGGTCCCAGCAGTGAGCCCTGTGGTACCCCACTTGAAACAGTTACCAATCCCGATTTGTAGTTGCTGACGATAACAACTTCTTACCGATTATTTATATAAGACTTGAACCACCTAAGCAGATCTTCTTTTATACAGATCTTGGACAGTTTCAGTAATAGCAAATTGTGTTGTATTCTGCTAAAGGCTTTACTATAATCGGTATAAACGACATCTACCTGGTGGTAATTGTCCATTGCTTCAGTCAAGAATGCATTAAAAAGCACAAGATTCGAAACAGTAGGGTGTCCTCTTAAAAACTCAAGTTGCGTGGAATTGAATGAAAGCTTTAGGGCTGCGTGTAACTGATTATATATATAATTCGTTCAAACACTAAGATAGTATGCATATCTTGGATATCGGTCGATATGTTTCAGACAGAAGGAACAAGAGTACTAAGAGATTTTTTTTAAACAAAACAGTTTGAGGTACACACATTGTATGCGTACAGTTAATAAGAAAATGAGCTGGAAGGTTATCAGGACCAGCGGATTTCGTTGGATCCAACGTTTCAACCATTTTCTTGACCGTATTTTAGTTTATATCAATTGAAGTGATAGGTGATACCGAGTCAATAAATATCGTCGCTGCGGCTGCCAAATACCATATGTGCATTTTTTTTGCGCTAATCATAATTTCTGTTTCTTTTGTTAATGTGTTGATAAAGTTCTTTTTGCGATATTCGAACTAGAAATGATCCTAACAAATTTCATATGTATTTGGACCGTTTAGAAAAATTCGTATGTAGGGAAATGCACATAAATGATTTGTGTTCCGTCTTCAGTCGCCCGCCAGCAGTGTTAGCGATGTAAGGGATGTGGAGTATAACTCGATAAAAATAATTTTAGGAGTCAAAACGCAGTAAAAGTTGTAAGTATATAGTGATAAATTCACTGTGTACTTACCTACCACTTTTACTGTGTTCAAAAATCACTGGCCAGTTAAGAGAGGATACGGAATTACTTGAGGAAAACTTCGATAAAGGTAACTACTTCCTCGATGAAGACAGGGATGCTGGGCAAAATAATTATACGGTTTGTATATATACGTAGGCAACAATAGTAGTACATATGAAACTAAGTTTTCGAATAGGGACGAGGACGAGGAACGAGGAAAACAAAGGGAGTTCAATAAACTACAGAGGGTATGTGCGAAAAAATACAGGCATAACGAGCGAAAAAGCGAGATATGAATTAGGACATTATAACACCATACTCTTTATTGTACAGCAAGGAAAGATAAATACAACAAAAGTAAACAAATACTAAGGGGAAAACTAAAGACAGTCTTATTAAAAGATTAACGGGTAGGGTTTTTTTTTTATAGAAAAAGGGTAACAAACGAGAACAGTCAACTGACAATGAGTGGATGCTGTGGCCCATAAACATTTACATTTATCCTCAATTGAGAAATAAAATGATGATGCGTTATCACTGTAGAGTACTGAGCTGGAATGCCTCGTTTCCAGTAAAAAGGGTCTCCGGTTCTCTACACCCACAATACGAAATACAGCAGCATTAAGCTGCTATATTACGCTGGTATTCTGTGAAAGCGACCCTGTCGAGCCGACCATAATTATCTTTGAGCCTTTCGTAGACACAGTCGCCTCTCTCCACTGGCTACGTTTCGGTGACCTCTTTGGGGAAACAAGGGGCTTTGTCTGTGCGATACAGGATAAGGTTATTAAGACCAACAACTATCGGAGATACATCCTAAAGGATGGTGCAATCAACATCTGTCGAGCTTGTCGCCATCCCGGTGAGTTACTTAGGCATGTCATCTCCGGTTGTTCGGCGCTTTCTAATTCTGAGTATTTGCACAGACACAATCTAGTAGGATACTATACCAGGAGCTCGCTCTGAAATACGGTCTCGTGGATCGGAAACTGCCTTATTATAAGTACTTGCTGGATACCGTGCTCGAAAATGACCGCGCCAGGCGGTACTGGGACCGGGCCATCATCACAGACAGAAATATTCTTGCGAATAAGCCTGATATTGTGCCGATGGACAGGGCACAGTCAAGGATATTTTTAGTCGATATTACCATTCCGTATGACGAGAACCACGTGAAAGCCGAAACAGATAAAAAAAAAATCCTTACCTCTACCTTAATGTCCGGAGTATACGAAAGAAAGGAAAATTCGATGAACTGAAGTGCATCTTACGATCTATGTCTGATAATATACACGTAATTTTATTGACTGAGACTTGGATCAGTATAGAAAATCAGGCTTTAGAACTCCAAATCCCGAATTATACGCATTATTTCAATTACAGAACTGAATCAAGAGGGGGAAGTGTATATATCTATACACACAACAATCTAAAAGTGAGTCTATCCGAGTCAATCTACACCGGTGGTAATAATTACTTATGGGGTCATTTGAATAAGTATGCGTTAGAAGTCGGTGTAGTTTATAACCCTGATAATACAAATTATGAAGATTTTCTTGAAATATATGAGGCTCAATTACAACAAAGAAAAATAGCTATCGTATTTGGCGATTTTAATACAGACTTACAAAAGACAAAAAACTATAAAATACAAAGAACTTTTACAAGGAGCTGGACACATACTTTTGAATAAAATAACTGAAAAATATTGTACGAGAGACTCTACGTCTAAAAAATAAAATATAGATCATATCAGTACGAATTAAAAAAAAAGATGTTTTTCATATGGTTATAATTGAATCCCCTCTATCAGATCATAAACATCTATATTTGGAAATAAAGTAAGTAAAGCCTTCAGCCAAAGCACGCACTCAATATGAAGCCATAGATTATAAAAAGCTGACAACTTTACGAATAATGGCCACAGCGGAGTTTGAGAATCTAAGTTGAAAACCACATGAAAACATTAATTGATAAAAGTAAAACATTAAAAACCAAAATCTTCCACAAGAAGACTGGATAAACAAAGAAATTATCAATGAAATATCCTATGGGTTCAATTAAAGAAAAATCATAATGACAATAATTTGAAGACGGATTTCGCGGCGAAGAGTTCCTATATGTCAAGACTCATACAAAACACTAAAATTTCTACTATTTAAAAGAGTTTGTGAAGTGTAGTAATAAGCCAAATAAATGTGGGAACTTATCAATCATTATTTGTCTAGTAATAAAATAAAACAAGCTAGCGTTCCTCGAAAACTCTTAATAGATAGTAAACATATATCTGATTGTAATAAAATCTGTGAAATGTTTAATGAATATTTTTCTACCATAGGACCATCACTAGCAAATAATATTCTCAAAATTCATCAGAATGATTTTTCTTACGTTCTACCTAAAATTTCGAATCAAAACATGTCGGATTTCTCTGTTTTAAAACCATGTACAACTAATGAAATAACAAAAATACTAGCAAATCTTGACAATAACTGCAGTATTGGAATAGATGGCATAAGCACCAAAGTAATCAAATGTGCAACCGATCAAATAGTTACTCATCTAACACAATGCTTCAATAAATCACTATTAGTTGGAACATTCCCGGACACATTAAAAGTTACAAAAGTCGCACCTATTTACAAGTCAGGGCCCAAAACAGACCCTGGTAACTACCGTCCCATTTCCGTGCTACCCGTTCTATCTAAGGTTCTGGAGAGAATTTTATACAATAGACTATACAATTATTTAGTAACAATTAATTTTATTTCTGATCGACAATATGGCTTCAGACCAAAGAGCAGTACATTATCTGCAACAATTGATCTAGTTACTAAAATCAAGCACAATATTGACAGTAGAAATATAGGACTGGTAACTGAAAATAATATTTACAGTTACCAGTGTACAGATATTAACTAAATTCAGTATTTCTAGTCATAAAAATATTTATAATTGAGTATAAACTTTTAAAAAACTAATATATATTTGAACGAAGTCGCTCCAACACGCGGACGGTCGAGTGGACGCGCAGTCCACCCTCGACGATGTCCGAAAACGGACTGCGACAGGGCGACGGAGCATGCGCGCATGCGTAAATATATTCGATTTCAGGGAAAAATGATATATTTTCTTATGAAACGGGGAATAAAAATAAAACTCTCAATTAAAAATATTAATATTTTTATGACCTTTTTTTAGTGTAAGAACTATTTAAAAAGCTTGTGCCGTTTTGGAGAAATTTTGCAAAATATGACAAAGATGGTACTCTTTGGGGATTTTTTTTCTAACAAAGGGTTGACAAAAATACAATTTTGTTCAACTAAAAACATTTACCAAATCCTCTTCTGTTACCCTGTATTTTATATTTGTGGATTAAATTAACAGCTATTGAGATTTTTTTACTTAAATATCCACGATTTAGGCATTTCAACCACTGTTAAGGCCTTAATAACTAAACACATTTCTATTTCATGATATGGTCATATGACGATATCATCACATCGTTTTTCACCGCTAGCAGCGCTGATAACGTAATTTTTAACAGAAATAGAACTTTTAACAGAATTGACTTCACTTTATGCCTTATTGATATAATAAATAAATGTTCCCTTCTATCGCTGATATTACTAGGTACTATCGTTTTCTATCTTCTTCTTTTCTTGTTATCTAATAGTAGCGCCATCTACTTACTTATAAATAAACTAAAAAGGTATATCACATAAAATATTGAAATGATGTCAAAAATTTTGACTGTCAAAAGCTACGTATATTTAACTTATTTTATTTTGTTATTTAGAGGCCAATTCTGGCTTATAAATTTAAATAAAAAGATCAGTAAATATATAAGAGAGTTGTTATAATAATTATTTTTTGATTTCAGACATAATACTCATTTATAAAAGAAAATATTTCTGCTGCGTCGTTGTCAACTGTCAAAGCATAACGACTACATACAAATTTTTATCAATATGGAATAAATCCAGGGAAGTAATGTGATAATATTTTATTTATAGAGTAAAGTGCTTTTATTTAGGCCGTAAATGATTGTTTCGGGGAAAGATGCGGGGTACAGCAGCAATTAAATATGAAGCTATGTAATATAAAGACTTTTGAGTGCTATAGAGATTTGTTTAGAATTTTCAATGAATATCTCTGCTCCGCTACATTCACAGCCGGATTTCCTACAGTGTCAAAATTGTGCCGACGGTAGGCTGTTTAAAGGTAAAAGGGGTTTAAATATACATATTAAACGATGCCATAGTAAAAGTATTTCGGCTTCACATCCTACTGTAGAAATTCATAACTCTCTTAGCAATTCCTCTAATGACACAAATTTTTCCCTTTTTTCGGAGCAAATTTACAATTATCATCGTAATGTACCAGTGGTTAAAAGAATTCCTAGAGGTGCGAGGATGCAGCTTGCTAAAGCATTGTCATGCACTATTTAAAATTGTTTCACTAATAGTGAAAATAGTTGGCAAAAATTATTTAATTTCGCGTATTCCCATTTTCATTTTGATAAAACAATAAATAAATCAATTTCGTCTCAACTAAACGAGACATCTTTTAAAAATTTAGATTACTCAATTAATACTCATTTATCTCGACCACGGCCTAAATTTGAATTGAAAAAAGTAGTTGAGTCCAAAATAATGGATGGCGATTTAAAAAATGCATCCCGTATTTTATTCTCAGACGACATCCTGGCTCCTCGTAATGTCGAAACTCTTGAAAGCTTTCATCAGAAGCATGCTTCGGTCAAACCTTCTCAGGGTTTACCGCTGCCTTCCAAGACTTCTATGCAACCTTACAAATTTCTGAAAAAGACACTTTAGAAGCAATTATGTCATTTTCGAATGGCTCTGCTGGCGGCATTGACGGAATTACGCCTCAACATCTTAAAGATCTTGTAAGCGCTTCTATCCGTGACGCCGGCGGAGTACTTCTTAAAGACATTACAAAATTATGTAACTTTATGCTTTCTGGTAATGTTAATCCAAATTTCATTCCATTCTTATATGGGGCAAGATTATGTGCCTTCAAAAAAAAGAATAACGGTATCCGTCCTATTGCCGTTGGTTTTACATTTCGACGCTTAACTTCAAAATTAGCTTGCAGGTACATAATCTCTAACCTTAAGACCAAATTTCAACCTACTCAACTAGAGTTTGGCACTAGAGGTGGCTGTGAGGCGGCGGTACATTCAGTGCGTACATTTTTAACAAACTCTGATGCAGATGTTCTTGTGAAGGTTGATCTGAGGAATGCTTTTAACTCTATCGATAGGGTAACCTTGCTGAAAGAAGTGGCTAACAATACCCCCGAAATTTATCATTACGTTTGGCAATGTTATAGTCAAAATACTAACTTGTTTTACGTAAACCAAGTTATCGATTCTGCTGTCGGTGTTCAGCAGGGTGACCCACTAGGTCCAGCACTTTTTAGTTTGGGAATTAAACCCATTATTTCAAATTTGAAATCCAAGCTGAATGTCTGGTATCTGGACGACGGTACACTGGGAGGTAGAGCAGATGACGTCCTCAGTGATCTTACTCATATTTTTCGAAATTTTTCAAAATATTGGTCTTGAACAAAATAGCAATAAATGTGAAATATTTTTTTCCAATAATTTATCTACTTCTCATAAAGACAGTTTAATTCAAAATTTCAATCATGTTTCTCCAGGAATAAAAACTGTCAGTACGGAATCACTATACCCGCTAGGAGCCCCGTTGTTTTTGGATAGTATTAAACCTGTTTTAAAAACAAAATTTGATCAGTTTTTAAACCACGTTGATAAATTTTATAAATTAAACCCCCACATAGCTCTTACTTTTTTAAAATATTGTCTCCTTACATACTTACTTCGCTCGAGTCCAGTCTGGAAATGTTCCGATATTTTAAAAGATATTGATAATAATCTTAAAATAGCTATAGAAACAATTCTAAATTTAACTTTAAATACAACAGCCTGGGCTCAAGCTACTTTACCTATAAAATTTGGTGGCATTGGTGTGAGAAATCTTTCTAGCGTTGCATTGCCTGCTTTCCTTGCACGGCATAGTGTCTATGACTTATGTAACATAATTTTAAATAATAAAGTAGACCTATGCTTTGCTACGGAGGCAGGGCAGACATGGCAGACGCTTTTTCCGTTCCACTGGAAGTTAACCAACAAAAACAGTGGGATATTCCGTTGGTGCGGGGCGTGCAGAAAGATTTGTTTCATAATTTCCATAGTGACCAAGATAAGGCACGTCTTCTAGCTGTTTCGACTAAAAAATCTAGTCACTGGTTACACGCTTTACCATCAAGTAATCTCGGCACATTACTTGATGGGGAAAGCTTGCGCATCGCCGTAGGAATCCGACTAGGAGCGGCGCTTTGTCAACCCCATGAGTGCCCCTGTGGTAGCAGCGTCGACAAGTTTGGGCTCCACGGACTTTCATGTAAGAAAAGCGCTAGTAGGTTTTATACGACATACTTCTTTGAACGATGTCATCCGAAGGGCTCTTGTCTCTCATGTTGTTGTCTCTCATCTTCTCATGTTCATGCATCTAAATGTTCCTTCGGTTTTAGAGCCTTGTGGAATATTTAGAGATGATGGCAGGAGACCCGACGGTATGACATTGGTCCCTTGGGAGAGAGGTAAAGCCCTAATGTGGGGTGCTACTTGCGTAGACACTCTGGCGGCCTCTCATCTTAGGGGTACCTCGTTTAGAGCCGGAGTGGCATCAGAGGCAGCTGAACTGAGTAAGTGGCGCAAATATGAGTCTCTGAGAGATGACTACATATTTGTGCCATTTGCTGTAGAGACTATCGGTCTGTGGGGTCCACGTGCGGTGAAGATCCTAAAGGAACTCCATCCGCAGCTGGTCGTTGCTGCTGGTGATAAGAGGGCTGGTTCTTTTCTCGCTCAAAGGCTAAGTATAGCCATTCAGCGTGGAAACGCAGCCAGCGTTCTTGGCACGATACCGCGGGGAGTAGGACTATATGATATTTAAGTTTCTAGTTTTAGTTTTGTTTTTATTATTATAGTTTTTAATATTGTATATAATAAACAAAAAAATATAATTAAACATTGCTATCTGTTCGTCAACAGTACAAGCCTTAGTTTTATTTCTTCAGTCTATATAAGCAGCATGATTTAGTAGCTATTCTACAATTAAGCCCTGTTTCGAAAGTATCAAATCACATACTGTCAAATAATGGTTGAACTTAGTAAATGAAGTACTAAGTCACTATTCTATATCTCTCCGTATCTGTTTGTTTTGTCTTATGTATGATTATTTTATAGTTCTAGTAGTTTCTAACAATTTTATTATCTAAGTATTTTGTAACCTAAGAAAAACTACAGATCACATAATGATAAACCTAATATCACAAAGTGTCACATTGCCAAATCCTTCATGTGCTATAACGCACATTGACATATGTGCGTTATAGCACATTGTTTTAGACGGTTCTAATTCTATTATGTGCACTTTTTGTTTAAAAGAATTCGAACTCCTTAAATAATAAATATCTATGGAAAATTTTGCATTTCTAATAGGTCTCAAATAAATATCTATTATAATTTGACAGTATTTTTGTTTGTTTATTCAATGACACGTTTTTTTTGTTGTTTCCCAAAACCTTACAAACATCACATATGGAACTTGTCTTTCGCAGTGACGATATGGCAAATTCATTACTAACAAAGATTTAGTCCTTTAAATTGATCTGCTTTATGCTTATCTCACAAACAAACAAGATCATTTTTAACTACTATAAGAAAAAAAAACACATTTACAAGTGTTGCACTGCCAAATATTTTCGTGACACTTTCTTTTATAGATGTCTTCAATTATCGATTGTTAAATTTGGTTAAATAAGTACTATAAAACACGCTCGCGCCGACCGCATGTATCGTCTATCAGACTCAGTGAAGTGCGCTAGCTCAAGGCCGGCCCGCCCCCTGCCCCGCAGTGTCCTCTCTGTCTTTCAAAGGTCTTTAAACTGTATATATATCAAAGAGAATATATATCAAATTTATTGAAATCAAAAAACATCCTAATTTCAATAGAGAAGATGGCTGGGTGCTGCCATCTGCTTGGGATCCCATAATTAATAACATTAAATTCTAACCCAAGCATACAACTGCAAGACTTCATGATACTGTAAGTTCATACTGCGTAGATCGGAACAAAAATTAATAATTTTTAATCTGGAGGTAGCCGTGGTTAACTATGACATTGGGACGTCATACACCTCAGTCCTATTCATCCTCAGTAAATTCAAGCTAATGTGACAGACAATTTTCAATTTGCCGCCATATCGTAAACAAATGACAAATTAATAAAATACATCCACAATATATTATATTGTGGGTGTATAATGTATAATATATTGGCAAAGAGTTCCATTTTCAATTTTTTTTTGGAGTGTATGGCCTGGTATCTAGACCTTTAGGCCAAGTCTTAAGTATTTTTATTCGGTTTATTGTAAATTCCCCACTCCTTCATAGTATACTGCTTCACAATATGTTGATGCGTCACATTGTGCAGTTCTTGGGAGATTTTGGCGGCAACTTGATCCAGCAGACAGCTGATAGTTGGCGATGGTATCTAAAGGTGCCTATGCAAACAAACAGCTTATCTTGAGAATCCATCACCATCAGAGCACTTGTTTCACTGTTTCCACTAATAGTTCACATGCGTAGACACTTAATATACAAAATCGCAACACTTTTACATATCAAAGTCCACTTCAAACCATTATTTAAACAATAATACAGGAGCAGCAAACCGCCGCCGGTCAATTTCCCGCCAAAACTCCAATTTTTTTTTTATTATATCGTTTACAAGTGGCCATTTCTAAAAACTTTCAATGTTGCTCTCCTAGCACGCATTTTGAATTTAAAAGATAATAAGGACAAAAAGTTTGAGATTATTCAGAATTAATCAGCTATATTTTAAATCTTTTGTTGTACGACATTGCGTCATTAATATATAGTACACTTATCGGATAAATTACTTCCCTTATTTACATATATATTTAATTTTTACATTCATCATAAATAACTACATAATTTCCTATTGTAATTAACATTCTACTGGCCCTCCGACCTCGAATTGACCTTCCGCCCTTGTTAGGATATTAAAATGAGCCCTAACGAGCGACGTCAGTATTTGCTATAGTTACAAGTCTTATACATATTTTAAATCTTTTGTTGTGTGACATTGCGTCATCTATTTCTAATCGTACTTATCGACTGTACTGTTTAATTAATGATTAAACGCACTTACCTTAAGTGAAATTCTATCACAAATCACAATTATACGAGGTGCTTCGTCCGTAGAGATTAGTAACAAGAACTTATTACACAATTAAACACGCCTAGGATTCACCACTCGCACTAGAGTTGAGAATCAAAGAATTTAAAATTATTTCCTTTTCTTCTTCCGGTCACGAGAGTGGGGAGAACTCCACTTCGCGTACCGTCCATAGATTCTGCCCTCCATATGTCCATTCACGGTTCAGTGATTAACCACTCAACGCCTTTCTCTATTTTTAAATTGTGTTGAATTTTGCTTAATATAGTGTTTTGCCGATATTATGCTGAAAAGTAAGTCAAATTACAGCGGTGTTGAAGGCGCAAAGACAGAATTAGTTTGGCGAACAACGTTGTTAACGAGAGACTTGTGGGCGATAGATCCGACACCTCCTTGGGACTGATGGTCGCACTCCCGGTGATAGAACAAGTTGCCGGATTCGAGGATTACCGTCTCCTCCCCCTTTCTTCGGACCTCGGATAATCCTATGATATTCCAGCGCAACTTGTCTATCTCTTCTTCTAGCTCCAGGATCTTCTCGTCAGTCCTCAGGGTGCGTGCGTTATGAGTTGCCAGGTCGAGTCGTCGTAGATGGCCACCGAACCTCCACCGGAGATTCTAAGCACCCCCTGCCCCGCCGTTACCATGGTAGCCAGGAATAGCGGGGCCGCCGGGAATTCGGGGTCGTCTTTTTGTAACTTTTATCATGGGGGGTATATTGCCATAGTTGTCAGGGTTGGCAAGCGGGTTGGCAAGCGCAGTTTTTTAATAATTTTTTTTTATAGAATAAGGGTGACAAACGAGCACAAAGTCCACCTGATGGTAAGTGGTTGCTGCGGCTCATAGACATCTGCATCTATCCTCTATTACAAATCTAAATGTAGATGCGTTGTCACCCGTGAGGACTAAGATGGAATGCCTCATTTCCAGTAAAAAGGGCCTCCGGCCACCTGCACTCACCAAGCGAAACGCAGAGGTAACCCTCTACTTCACGCTGGTTTTCTGTGAGGTCGTGGTACTACCCCGGTTCGAGCCGGCCCATCCGTGCGACAGCAAAAGCTGCCGCGTGGCTCTACTTCTGTTAAAAATGAAGAATATATAAAATATCCTAATTAATTTTCCAAATTTGCAATTATTTGTAGGAGAAATTTAGTATGTATTTGTCATATGAAAATTTATTCGATAAAGAGTATTTAACAGAAATTATTTTTAAATAAATTTCTAATAACTGTATTTAATTAGTTATTAAAAGGTTATTAAGATAGCTTATACAAGTAAAGTATACTCACATGACATCTCCCTTTCTTTACTCAAATAAACTTACAATTAAAGTAACCAATTTGAAGTTTTATTTAAGTTATAATCTAACTTAATATAAGACAAGACATGACAAGAAGTTCCTCAAAGGTAGGTATTTTATGACGTTCTCTTATTATACATTTGTTTACATTTTGTGGATCTAAAAACAATCTAATTTTATCTCGACTTTTGTTTAACAATCACCATAGAATTAACCCACTCAGTTGGTTCTTGAACTTTCTTTATTACATCAAGTTGCTCCAATCGATCAAGCTCATTTTGACTACAGGTGTATGTTGGTTCCACTACAGGTGTACAATTGTCTGTTAATTTAATTTGGTATACATAGTTCAATTTTCCTAAACCATGAAACAAATCTTTGTATTCACCAATGTTCTGATCTACACATTCCTTTGAAATATTTTCAACTTTATTTATTAAATCCAACTGCACGGCAGCTTTGTAGCTCAGCACATTAGTAGTTTTAAATTTTACCACATAAAAGTCAAGTACTTTTATACTTCTGTTTATTGAATTTAACTCTAGTGTTAGTCATCCCTACTGTTTATACAGTTGAGCCATCAAAGTTTTTCAATTTTGTACCAGTTTCTCTCATGTGTAAGTCTAGTTTTTTCACTATAGTACTAGTCAAAATATTAACCTGCGACCCTGTATCCACTTTGAACTTCATCTTCTGTCCTCTCACTTTTGCCTCAACGAGCCAGTTCTCTGTATCAACCTGGCCCACAGTTACCGACCCCACTACTAATGAGTCATCACTATCATCATCGCTGACACACACATCACCCACTGTTCTGCACATCTGCATGTAATGTCCATATCGATTACACTTAGCACATCTCCTTCCAAAGGCTGGGCAGGATCGATGAGAATGCACTCCTCCGCATCTTTCACAGTTATTATTCTTCAACCTTGCTGATCCTTCTGCACTCTTACCTGGCTGTTGTTTATTATGAAAATTGGTTTTATTCTGATTAGGCATTCTGCTTCGAGATTCTTGCTTTCTTGTAACCGCTTCAACTGTCTTTTCTGTCACGACTTGAACCTGCTTTGCAGCACTCTCAGCCACTTTACATATTTTCATGCAGCTATCCAATGTTAAGGTCGATTCCTTGAGCGATCTTTCTGTTAATTTGGCATCATTTAAGCCTACAATGATTTGGTCTCTTATTAAGCTTTCTTCTAGGTCTGCAAAACCACAGTCTCCCGCCAATTTTCTCAACGTACAGAAAAATTCATCAAAACTTTCTCAATCTCACTTTTTTCTGCTGAGGAAGACATGTCTACTAAAAGTTTTATTTCCGGGTGGCGAACAGTATTCATTACACTTCTGTTTTACTTCCACATAGGATAACTTTCCTTTGTTCTTAAAACCATTGTATATGGTTAGTGCTTCTGCACCTAGGCAGTGCAAATAGATTGCTTTTTTCTGCTCATCTTTAATTTTTTCATCACCTTCCGTCCCGCTAGCAATCATATAGATATCATCATAGAATTATTACGCATAGAATACTAGTACGCGCACGGAAAGTGAAGCAAGTTAAACTAACGCGAAACCGCGTAATTTCACTCAGCAACGCGTCAGTGCGCAACGTCATGTCTTACGGAGAAGAGCTCGCGAAAAATTGTAAAAATGACCGTTTTTGTTGTAAAATATTGTCACAACAGTGATGATAAACATAAAAGAAGTGATGGTACTGCATTTCACATACGAGTTTATATATTTAATTCATTATAAGTACGTAAAACTAAAAAAATACTTACCTAAGCTATCATTATACAAATGTTGCTCGTTGTGGGGAAAAGAATCATAATTCTCTTTTAAAAATATTTATTTTCTATTTGTGTTTAAAACGATTAATCGCAACGCTCTGTGTAAAACTCAAATGTTTATATGTAGATACCTACTTCTCTAAGTATTAACATAATATTAACAATGGGTGCCTATTTAAAACTAATACGGAGTGATCAGCTAATCGCGATTCGCCACGCCATTTTAACGTAACTATTTTATTTTAATTGCTTTGTTTATTGACTAAGTTTATGTTTTAGAGTATAGAATAAAAACTTTTCTATTTACAACATCAAGATATTATTAATAAGAACGCCTTTACTAACCAGATGTCACTTTACATCCAAACATTAACCAGATGTTATTTTAAACCCAAACATAGTCTATTTTAACCGAATCCCAAAAAGGAGAGGTTATCAATATGTATGTACACTGATTTCTAAGACAATTCTAGATTTACTAGTTTATGTCGTATCACTATCCTTGAGAGTTCATGCTCTGAACATTTATTAGTAGCCCTTCGCTGTGTACGCAGCGCGCGTTAGCGCGTGCGTTAGACGTAACACTATGTTACATCCAGCGAATTTTTTTTCAGTCTTTATTATAGTAATACGGTATTAGCTAGCCTGCACGCCCGACCTACTTGCGAGATATTGCTGTTAGTTTGAGATCGCATTCGATTTTTGTTTTTCTCGATTGTAAATCTGCTATTTTTGCATCCTAATAATTTTTATTTTAATAAAATAAGTACTACCAAGACAAAATAATTTGACTTCGGGAAAACAACCATTAAAATTTCAGCATGTATATTAGATCAATCTGTGTGTATATCCTTTCAAATAATAAAACCTAAATCGGTTTAGAAATTGTAGAATTCTGAGGTAAAAAACATTTAAAAAATACACCGAATTGAAAACCTCTTCCTTATTTGAAATTGGTTAAAATTAAACACACTATGTGCTTATTGTATTCGAGAATATTAATTGTGTTTAATAATATTCTTAAATTTTATTACGTCTGCATTTTTGTACCATTTAAAAATGTATAATTAAGTTATATTAGTACCATCATTATCGTGTTTATTTTATTCCATTTTATATTCTCATAAAATACATCTTCGTACGTAATACGTAATCTTTATTATATCGATTATTTAAAATTAATCAATAAAATAGTAATTTGCACAATTTGATTGCAAACGCCAGAAACTGGTATCACTGAAAGGCGTGTATGTGTGCGTGTGACGAGCGTAGGCACATTCGACTCGCGCCCACTAACATAATGACCTTGCGTCACTTTAACGCTCGTGTTTTGAACTAGACTGCGTTTCTATTGGGTAATAATTCTATTTATATCGTATTGCTGTGTCCATTTTTGTAAATTTTGTTTCAAGTCGCCCATGAAGCTTAATGGTGGCGGTGGTTTTACGCATCCATCTTTCGTTTACAACGGTTTACTCCCACTTAGGTTTTTATATCTATCACAATAAGTTCTTTAAGTCCTCAGCGCCATGTAATAACTGTATTTAATTAGTTATTAAAAGGTTATTAAGATAAATGTATTGAAATACATAAGTATTGACACGCCATCTTTAATCAACTCTAGTGAAGTTCCCCGTACATGTCATCCACAGCTTATACAAGTAAAGCATTGTTACGAGCTTGGGGTTCGAGACAATTAAAAACTGCCGATTGAATTACCAAAATTGACACTTTAATTACGCAACACTAATTACAATCTAAAATCCACTAATAATAAAACACAGTTCGCCGGTATTTCGTTTCGAAGTATTCTCTTGTATCGCCAATTCAATACTCCTTCGTCGTGGTCCATACCGACCTTATATAGGGCCTCAGACAGTTTCCAGAACCTTCCCCTGTAGCGACATCTAGAATGTTCGAGTACATATCGGTCCCGAAATTTCTGGAAGGATCTCGACTCTCCTAGTTCTGCTACTCGACACTAGAGGGCGCTAGTGTAACTAGTGTTGCCATGTACAAGACATTAATAGTGGCGCGTAACAGTATACTCACATGACAAAATTCATATTACAAGAATGAAATAAACAAAACAAAATTACCATAAAATACGCGGCGAGGACTTAGGTATAGGAAAAACCCAAAAACCCCATTCGAGTGATCAAAGGTAGCGTCCACTATATGTCGACTAACTTATTTTGATCCACTTATTTTGATCTACCTAATATCTATTAATTATACTGTGCTAATATTTAGTAGTAATATTTAAAAACATAGGAAGTTTTACGAACATAAAATTTTGTCACAATTCAGTAGTCAAGAATAGAAATAAAAATAAGGATTGTTTATCATTACTAAAAAATGCTAATTAGTAGATTTTGAAAAACACAGCAGCATAACAGTTAAGTATATGATATTGTGTGAATTTATCCCACAATTTTTAAAAAAATTCTTGTTATTGTAGTGTATTAAATGTATTTTTACTAATCCCTACGTATAATTTAATTTGTTAATGAGATTTACGGGCTCTGCCTGAAGTAAATAAATAAATAATAACTATTATTAAAAATTACATCAAAAATCACAACAAATTTCCTAGATTCAGAAAAGATCAAAATTATGTTGTAGAGTACAGTCGCTTCGCCACGCCCATAAACAACCAACAAAAGAAAAGCTTCAGTATTATGCGTGCGTTGATATTGATAGGTCAAAGATGTTTTATAGGTCAAAAGATCTTTGTGATAGGTGTTTTCGCACGCGTAAATTACTTTCGGACTGATCTGTTTTTTATATTGCGAAATTAATTATCCGCCGTGAAAAAGTTTTACTCAAACGAGGAATATTTTAACATGTTGATGTGTCTCGGGAAATGTGACTGCAATTATGCAGAAGCACGAAGACTTTACGGGGAGCGCTTTGCTACTCCACGAAATATACAGTTGCCGTCGGCGATGATATTCCAACGACTTCACATTCGTATGTACAATACTGGCAGTGTGCATGGCCGTGATCAACAATGTACAGATTCAGTAAGACCGAGAATGTACGACAACGACATCGAGGAGCACATTCTCGACATGTTTGGGGAAGATCCGACGCGGAGCGCGCGCTCGGTGGCACGTGAACTAGGTGTGAACCATATGCGTGTTTGGAGAGCCCTCAAAGATGATGGCCGGCACACGTATCATTATCGTCAAGTTCATTGTCATCTTGCCAACGACTACGAGTCGAGAATGGATACTGTAGGTTACTCGATAAGGTTGAAGGAGATTCTGAGATTTTGAACCGCGTACTTTTCACGGATGAATGCTCTTTTGTTAGAACAGGCGTACTTAACGCTCATAATGAACACGTATGGTCGACGACTGATCCGCATTCCTATAAACCAAGCCACTTTCAATACTGACGGAAAATCAATGTTTGGGCGGGAAATATAGGTGACAAAATTATTGGTCTGTATTTTCTTGACCATACAATGAGCGGTGAAAACTACGGACGCTTTTTGCGAGAAGAACTAAGCAATGAACTTGACGAAATAAATCTAGAACTCGTACGTCGGATGTGGTTTCAATACGATGGCGCACCACCACATTTCTCCCGTTGTGTAAGAACTTTTTTGGATACTGAATTCGGTGAGAGATCGATTGGCTGTGGTAGACCGGTCAACTGGCCGGCGCGATCACCTGATCTCACACCTTTAGATTTTTATCTCTGGGGTGCGTTCAAAAAGTCTGTATTCCAAAAAACATGCGATACCGAGGCGGAAATGCGTACATGCGGCAACGCGTGCGTTCAGACATTATAAGCCGGTGTCGCAAATGCATAGAGGTACAAGGCGCATATTGAACAATATCATCGTAGACGTCAAGTAGACAGTGATAAATTAGTGTATGTGTATAATTACCACAATCGGTCGAAATACAATTTTAAAAGTTGTGATAATCGACCACTAAAACAGCTGAGTGATGTGCCGAGGTCACGACCTTAGTGCAGTTAGTGTAGATATGACGCGCACGAGCGCGCGCCCCGTCTTTGATGTACGCCGCCGCCGGCCGCCGCTGCTTGCTGCTTCGCTTTAGTTGCTTGATAATTCCAGGCAGAAGTAATCTCAAAATAAAGCCACATAAAATTTACAAATATTTAATTAAAACTTAATTTGATTATTTTTATGTCGAGTTTTCTGAAGTAAAGCTATTTCTATACGTTTGAATACTGATTCTGATAACGTACTTAACGGGAACCACAGGGTTTTTGTTACATACAAGGGCGGCACTGAAAATTTCGGGAATCAAGGAAGTGACAGAACATTACTACATATTTAAAAATGTATTTATTGCTTTTCGAAGTATTCTCCGCGAAATTTGACGCATTTTTCCATACGATGGAACCAATCATTGAAGCAACCATTCCATTCAGAAGTTGGGGTCTTCAAAATGGCCGTTTTGTAGGCGTCCAGAGCTTCTTCAGGCGATGAAAATCTCTGTCCACGCAATTTATTCTTTATTTTAGGGAAAGTATAGAAATCATTAGGGCTTAGGTCGGGGCTGTACGGCGGATGGTCTAATAATTCTGTTTTCTTGCTCTAAAAACTCTTTTGTTCTGTGTGCGGTGTGAGAACTCACATTGTCGTGATGGAGGATGATGCGGTGGTTGCAGTTCTCTTTACGGAGTTCAGAAACGACCTGTGGCAAACAAATGCTAGCATACCATTCTGCATTAACCGTTCTTTGTCCCTCAAGAGGAATAGTCGTAACATGGCCGGTTTTGGAGACAAACGTGGCCACCATTTTTTTTGCAACACTCCGTGAACGAATAATTTTTGTTGACTTTAACTCATTTTCGAACACCCAAACTCGTGACTGGTTTTTTGTTTCGGGTTCGTACGCATATATCCAGAATTCGTCACCTGATACAATGTTGTATACAGAATTTGAGGATCCTGCGTGGAATCTTTCGAGAGTTCTGACGCACCAAGTAACGCGAACCGCTTTTTGCTCTTCACAGAGCGAATGCGGTATCCATCGGGAAAAAACTTTTTTACACATAATTGTTCATGAAAGATTATTTGTATTTGACTCATACCAATGTCTAAAGTTGCCTGAATTTCGCGGTATGTCACATGTCGATCTTCCTCAATCAGCTTACGCACAGCATCAACGTTTTCTTGGGTCACTGCAGTTTTTGGACGACCTTGACGGGGATCATCACTGAGCTTGACACATCCACATTGAAATTCAGCAAACCAGCGATAAATTGTGGTTTTGGATGGGGCTTCGTCACCAAATGTAGAAATCATCCGGTTAACACACTGTTTTTGTGTTAAACTACTTCGAAAGTCGTAATAAATCATCGCTCTTGAATTTTCTCGAGTCAATTCCATTTTCTCAACGACTAAACAAGTTTGACAAAACTTTGTGACAAGACCGAGAATCTTTTTTTAAATAAATAAATGGTATTCGGTTTTTAAAACCAAGGTCTTTTCAATTAAAAAGATTTTAATATGACAGGAACAGTGGAAATATTCCATTCCCGATACTTTTAGTGCAGCCTCTGTATTGTAAGAAATTTTTCCACTTCTGATAGAAATTATTCTTGAAATTATTTGAATAAAAGAACACTAAGTACTCGATAACAAGCCGTGCTTACTATCAGGGCCCAATTACATGATAATACCAAAGTATGCAAACTAACAGCAACACTACCCATCTCAATGTAACACAGAGCAGCCTCTCAGCAACACGATCTGCCTTGGCTATACTAGTGGAATACCCCAACGGGCATAGTAACGACATGAGACTCGTTGAATCACCGATTGATCTATCTTGGTTGCCTGTTGCTGTACTCGCGCCAACGGGCAGTCGCGCTGTACTCGCGCCAGCGGGCAGTCGCGCTGTACTCGCACCAACCGTCACGCTCTACTAGCGCCAAGCAACCAGCTTGGGAATCTAGCCCAATAGAAAATGGACTACAGACCAAGTTACCTGAAACCTTTCTTATATTGGATTTTACTCAAGGTAGTTTTAATGTAAAACTTGAGGTACACAACAGTTAAAGCTAAAGACTTTTAACAGTGGGAGAACCACGCGGCAGCTTTTACTGTCGCACGGATGGGCCGGTTTAAACCGGGGTGGTACCACGATCTCACAGAATACCAGCGTAAAGTAGAAGTTTACATCTGCATTTCGCCTGGTGTGCAGGTGGCAAGAGGTCTAATTCCCCCCCCCCCCCCCCCCCGACCCCTAAACATGGTAGCGGAGTTAAATAGAACACTACCCCAGGATACCCTGGTACCCCAGCAACCCTGGTGACGGAGAATTCCTCGCTTAGAATCCACGCCCAAGCCACCGTACTTTTTGTAATTTCTGCAATATCATTGGACTTCATTCAAACTTTAATGCCGTCCTCTACCATCTGGAGATGGCAAAACGGGCCTCGCTCTTTCTTACCAATACACAGGTGTCCTCTTCTGCTGATACATCGTATCTCTCCTACCCGGGGTACAAATTAGAACACTCCTTTGTGCCCCGGGCTGGAGTTTGCGTGTACGTCAGAGAGGACATCTGTTTTCGACGCCTCGGCAGACACAGACCGACTCATCGACCACGTCCAAATGGCTGCAGACTTCGTGTTACAACAGGTCCCATCCGCAGAGATCGTGGTGCTCGGTGGTTTTAACGCCCACCATGCTGAATGGCTTGGTTCCCGTTTAACCGATCATGCGGGTAGATCTGTTTATGACTTTGTCTTGGCATATAGTCTGACACAATATGTACCCTCCCTTTTGGACCTTCTGCTGATCTCGCATCCGAATGGATATCAGGTCTCCGTTAATTCCCCTCTTGGCTCTTCGGAATATTGTCTGAATCCGAGTACGGTGCACCTCACGGTTCATCGCAGTTGCGATTTGCAGCTTGCCGCTGTGTTTAGCAATATAGGTTGGCCGATTGGGACGTGATGCGGTCTCTTTTTGCATCATACCCTTGAGGGCGGGTTTGCTCCTCACTGGATGATCCCAACATTGTTGCTGATTCTGTCGCTGATATGGTACTTCAGGGAATGGAATTATTTATTCAATCATCTGTGCTTCCTATCGGAGATAGAACTCAGTCATGGTTTGATCACTTCTATGAAATTGCATCACGTTATAAGTAGGAGTGCTACCGGGCCTGGGCTGATGCATCAACGTCCCGGGATGTAAACACCAGCGCTCTTAAAAAGAAGTATAGTTCCGCCTCCAGGTCCTTCAAAAGTGTCATTGCTAAGGCAATGTCAGAGCACATCGGCATAATTGGCGAGAAACTAGTTTGCTTCCCTTCTGGGATACGTACATTCTGGTCTTTTGCCAAGGCTGTGAAAGGGAACTTCTGTCAGCTATTTCTGCTACCTATGCACAGCGCGGACGACTCACTGGCCCATAACGCAAAGGAGAATACCGATCTGTTAGGCTCTCTTTTTGCTTCCAACTCGACTGTCGATGACGGGGAGAACACACCGCCGACCATCCCGTGGTGTGAATGCTCCATGCAGGAAGTGCTGTTTACACAGCGCTCAGTGCGCAAAGCACCGCTCTCCCTAGATGTCAACAAGTCAAGTGGGCCTGATGGAGTCCCACCTATTGTGCTGAAGACGTATGCTCCAGAGTTAGCACCGATTTTAACACGTCTTTTCCGGTACTCCTACTACCTAGTCGTAGTCCCGAACCCATGGAAGATAGCTTTGGTGCACCCGATCCTTAAAAAAGGCGACCGAGCAGATCCGTCCAACTACAGGCCTATCGCTATCACCTCCTTGTTCTCCAAAGTAATGGAAACTATTATTAACTGTCAGCTCATGCGGTTCTTTCAGGATCACCAGCTGATTAGTGACCGCCAAAACGGTTTTCGTCGGGGTCGATCAGCTGGTGATCTTCTGGTATACCTGACTCATAGATGGGCGGAGGCAGTAGAGTCCAAAGGGGAGGCATTGGCCGTTAGTTTCGACATTGCGAAGGCCTTTGATCGGGTTTGGCAGAAAGCGCTTCTTTCGAAGCTCCCTTTCTATGGGCTTCCCGAGAAATTGTGCAATTGGATCACCAGTTTTCTTGCAGATCGGAGCATCAAGGTTGTTGTAAACGGTGCATGCTCCGACTACAAGCCTATTAACGCTGGTTTTCCACAAGGCTGCGTGCTGTCACCAACGCTGTTTCTTCTGCATATGAATGATATTTTGCAAACCGGTAACATTCATTGCTATGCAGATGACAGCACTGGTGATGCTCTATACACCGGCCGTGCCAATATTTCTATTATATTATGGGAAAAGGTCTCTGAGTACCGGAACAAAAATGTGTCTGAAGTCGAGTCTTTGCTGAACAAAGTCTCGGACTGGGGGCGACTAAATCTAGTCCAGTTTAATCTTCAGAAGATACAAGTTAGCGCGTTTACCGCTAGAAAGAACCCCTTTGTCGTATCTCCTTTGTTTCTAGGCACCCCCTTGTTGCCTCAGCCAGTATCGGAATCCTCGGTGTCGACATATCGACTGATGTGCAGTTTCGTAATCACTTGGCAGAGAAGGCCAAATTGGCCTCTAAAAAGCATGGCGTGCTCAGCAGAGTGGGACAGTATTTCATGCTGGCACACTGCTTGCAACTTTACAAGGCGCAGGTTCGGCCCCACATGAAATACTGTTCTCATCTCTGGGCCGGGGCTCCCCAGTGCCAGCTCCTTCCACTTGACCGCATCCAGTGCAGAGCGGTTCGAATCGCCGACGACCGAGTTCTTTCCCAACTCAGTGACTCAGTGGCACTGCGTAGAGATGTTGCATCTCTTCGCGTATTTTATCGCATCTACCACGGGAAGTGCTCTAAGGAATTGTTCAGACTAATTCCAGCCACTCAGTTTCACCATCACACATCTCGATATAACTCGCAATACGGATGGATGATTGGCGGTCCGACACTGTGTGATTTAGATGTTTTCTTACTCGCACACCTTCGTTGTGGAATCGATTACCATCAGTGATTTTTCCGGACCGATACGACTTAGGGACCTTCAAGAAAAGAGCCTACACCTTTTTAAAAGGCCGGCAACGATCCCCCAGTTGTTCATGGGCCGTGGTAATCACTTACCATCAGGTGAGCCACATGCTCATTCACCCCCTCTCCTATAAAAAAACAACTACGTCAAATGCACAAGCGTGACACTTAAGTACATCAAACACAGATCTCGCAAAATAAGTATCCACAGTAAATGTATTATGAATAATAGAATTCAGAGCTTCCAAAGTTCCACCACACATACTCTTAAGAAACGACAACGGAGACTGATCCCACCACATATTAAAAAGGGAAGGAGGCAGCTGCACGAGATCTACGCATTGCAAAAGGCAACTTCATGCAGAACCGTAGGCCACTAGACACATTGCAAATATAAAAAGCAACTGTATGAAAATATCACACATTGCAGAAATAAAAAGGTAATTGTGTTAAATATCACACACAGCAAATGACATCACATACATTTCAATCGTCATTCAGCCGTCTTGGTCGGTTAGATACCCGCGTGACATGGCTCAATACTCTGCAACGTAAGCTGAGCAAGCGTCAGACGTCCATTTGCCGTGCCAAAGCATCATCTGTTCGGCAACCGCTTGCGTTGTCTTGCCGTAAAGTAAGGTGATAAGTTACAGGTTGTAGCGGTGTATATTGTGTGTATGTATCTTACCAGGGCTCGGCCGCACCTGACCATTTCCAATTAGCCGTCACGGCATCTTCCACCTTGATCATTGTTGTAACGACTTCTACGAACCTCTCGACATCAAACTCCAATTTTGTCGACTACATAATATTCAAAGTAAACTGTAACACTTATTAATTGTACAATCAGTAGTCTAATAGCAGGGCGCGGACCGTGAACTCGAAAGTTCGTGGGTTCGAATCCACCATTCAACTACTATCGTGAACCAGTTCTAACGCAAGCATTTTAAGCTTACCAGAAGTGGTTAAAGGGGAAAAAAATTAATACATTAGAATACAAAAAGGTTACTTGTATTTTTCTATTCATAACACGTTTTATACTCTACGTGGTAGAGCCATGCTGCAGCTATATTACGGTTGTAGCACGAATGGGTCGGCTCGACCGGGGAAGGACCACGCTCTCACCGAAAACCAGCGTAAAATAGCAGCTTAACGCTGTTGTGTTTCGTATGGTGAGTGTAGAGAACCGGAGACCCTTTTTACTAGCAAAGAGGCATTCCATCTTAGTCCTCACGGGTGACAACGCATCTGCATCTTGAGTCTTTATTGAGGGTAGATGTAGATGTCTATGGGTCACAGTAACCACTTACCATCAGGTGGACTGTGTGCTGGTTTGTCACCCGATCCTATAAAAAAAATACTTATTATCTCCATTTATCACGAACGGTCTGCTTCGTTTAGGTGTTCGGTTAGATTATTCATCTTTATCATATTCTAAAAAGCAATCAATATTGCTACCAAAAAAGAGACATATTGCTGATCTTATAATTGATTATTATCACTATAAGAGTATTCACGCCGGTCCTCGGTATTTACTTGTCGCATTACGGAAGAAATATTGAATATTATCAGCTCACCGCGTAGTTAGACACCGCATTCGTAGTGTACCGTTTGTCTCACCCACCAACAAGTTGCCTTCAATCATTCAAAGGGGAGAAATTTACACGGGAGGTCAGACAGTATGCAGACCCGTAATGATGGGACCCGACTTGGGCAAAGCTTAAGTTGCGAGTTATACCAAGACGCAGAGAGCGCCATTGAGAATAGCGATCTGTCAAACAACCATCGCAGAAACGCAAAGCTGCAGAACGCAACAAGCATCAATACGACTATCGTCGGGCATACACCATCCCAAGGTCCCCCATACAGTCCCAGCAGACATCACCATCCGCATACCTCCATCGACCAGAACCACAAGATGCGTCCAATCAGGCGCAGCACACCCGCAGAGCCATCACAAGACGCAATACCGCATAGCAGTAAGCATCAATGCAACTATCATACGGATAGCACGCCCTCACAACATACCCACATGATCGTTATCGACTTTGGTAACTAAAAATACCACCAACGTATCATCATAGTAGCACCCTACTAAGACGTCAGTAGCCAAAACTCCACGTATCATAACGCTATTACACTAAGACATGGAGTTAAGTATGCTTGTTGCACTTAAAAGTACTACCAAACGCACTCACCCTAATCGGAAAGATAGCCGACGTATCATAACGCTATACGCTAAGACGCTGCCCACAAACGCTAGGGGTGTGCGAACTCCACGGGCAAGTCGTATTGCTACAAAAAACCCGCTTCCCACCGACACTAAGATGATATATCTAGGACACATCGGTTAGCGAGTCCAAGTTTACCTCGGTCTCGGACACTGTGAAGCAATCTACACGCCACTATAATAATCCTTTTCAAGTCCCATTTCTTTCAATATAATGCTTTTACATATTTGAGACCTTTTTTTATAGGAGAGGGGGCAAACGAGCATGCGGTTCACCTGATGGTAAGTGACTACCACCGCAACACCAGGGGAATTGCAAATGCTTTGCCGGCCTTTTAAAAAGGAGTACGCTCTTTTCTTGAAGTCGTATCGGTCCGGAAAAATCGCTGATGGTAATCGATTCCACAAGGAAGTCGTGCGAGGAAGAAAACATCTTCTAGATCGCACAGTGGTGGACCGCCAATCATCCAGATGGTATGAATGGTAACGCGAGTTTTGTCGCGATGTGCGATGGTGAATAATTCATTGTGTGTGTGATTGAGTGATTAATCAGAACAATTCCTCAGAGCACTCCCCGTGGTAAATGCGAAAGAAAATGCAAAGAGATGCAACATCTCTTCGCAGCGCCAATGAGTCGAGCCGATCGGAAAGGACTCGGTCGTCGACGATCCGAGCCGCTCTGCGCTGGATGCGGTCAAGTGGAAGGAGCTGGCACTGGGGAGCCCCTGCCCAGAGATGGGAACAGTATTCCATGTGAGGCCGAACCTGCGCCTTGTAAAGTTGCAGGCGTTGTGCCGGCATGAAATACTGTCCCGCTCTGCTGAGCACGCCAAGCTTTTTAGAGGCCAATTTGGCCTTCTGTTCCAAGTGACCACGAAACTGCACGTCACTCGATATGTCGACGCCGAGGTTTTCGATACTGGCTGAAGCAACAAGGGGAGTACCTTGAAACTGAGGAGATACGACAAAGGGGTTCTTTTTAGCGGTAAACGCGCAAACTTGTGTCTTCTGGGGATTAAACTGGATTAGATTTAGTCGCCCCCAATCTGAGACTTTGTCCAGCAAAGACTCGACTTCAGACACAAGTTTGTTCCGGTACTCGGCGACGGTTTCCCGAGAAAATGTTGCCAAGTACCGGAATCCACACATTTGGTTTATTTCATTGACCTTACTATTATATGTCTTATACATATATAAATATTGACTTTAAGTCATAAATCTGCTATCATAATGCTATACATCATAGAGACCTTGTATATTCATGATTTAGTTCCAAAGACTTTACTATCATACGTCCCTAATATAGGACTATACATTGTGCAACGGACTAGTAGCAGTCGGTCAACCGACCACCCTATATAATAATAATAAATGGTTTTATTCATAAACACGGTACAATTTACTAAAGCAAGGACCGCTTGTACTAAATTTAAAGAAAGTAAATATAGTGTTGTGTGTGTGTGTGTGTGTGTGTTTGTGTGTTTGTGTGTGTTTGTGTGTGTTTGTGTGTGTGTGTGTGTGTGTGTGTGTGTGTGTGTGTGTGTGTGTGTGTGTGTGTGTGTGTGTGTGTGTGTGTGTGTGTGTAGTGTATATGCGTGAAATGTGTTGTGTGAAAGTTTTAATACTTTTGTGTATGTAATGAATGAGAGATTTAGGTAGACATAAATATCCTCATGTCAAAATTCTAATTTTAACAGGTTTTCAACTACAATAAATTCTAAAGTCTTCAGCCATTCAGTGAGTTTTAGTTTACAGTTTCTATAAGTCACAGAATATATATCTAGTATTTTATTTATATATGTCCCATTTCTTTCAATATAATGCTTTTACATATTTGAGACCTTCCACATATTTGCTTTGTTTCATAGACCATTCTATTATATGTCTTATACATATGGGACTCCAAGTCATAACTCAGCTATCATTTATTTATTTATTTGTCACACCAACAAAATACACACTACCAGCTTTCTAAGAGTAGACAATAAATAATTTAATGTTCAGTGATACCTCTTTTATAGGTATAAACTACATGAATATTGAGCGTCATACTCACATTGCTTTTTGCTTTATAAATAAGTAGTTATTTTAAAGGGAACATTACAATAAAAACAATACAAATCAGATTTACAAGTACACAGTTCATAAACTTTACGTTTTGCTTACGAAAATATAAAACAATACCAAAATTTCAATGTCAAAGAATTAAAATGTTATTATATAAAGAAAATAAAACGTTTATGAATAAATAAAAGAATAAAAAGAATGTCATTTTAATGTTAATGATAATTTCAATTTGAATTACTAATTAAAAAAATTAAAAATAATACTTCTCATTAATTTGTTCAGAAAAGCATAACGGCCTTAAAATCATAATGCTTATGCATCATAGATACCTTCTATATTAATGCTTTTGTATCATAGACCTTACTAACATAAGTCCCTAATATACGACTAGTCATTGTGGTACAGTACCTACTAGTAGTAGTCGGTCAGTCGACTACCCCATATAATATGTACACCCATAGGTATTTGTCTTCGGCAACGCCCTTCATATAAGCGATCATTACATGAACATCCTCATTAACTGCTGGCCGTATGACGAAGCTCAAGGTCGCTCAGCGAGCTATGGAGAGGGCTATGCTCGGGGTTTTTCTGCGCGATAAACTTAGAAATGAGGATATCCGCAGTAGAACCAGAGTAACCGACATAGCCGGCATAGTAAGCTGAAGTGGCAGGGAGCCGGCCATATAGCTCCAAGAACCGACAACCGATGGAGAAGAAAGGTTCTCGAGTGGCAGCCTCCTATCGGTGGGCGAAGTGTAGAGCGACCCCCCCACTAGATGGAGTGACGACCTGGTACGGCATGCAGGAAGTCAACGGATGCAGGTGGCTCAGGACCGTGCTTTGTGGCGTTCTTTGGGGGAGGCCTATGTTCAGCAGTGGACTTATGAAGGGCTGTAATGATGATGAATGAGTCTCTAATATAAGGCTATACATTGTGCAAAAGTACTATAGTAGTTAGTCACCCGTCCACCCCATATATATGTACGACTTTAGGTATGCATCTCCGGCAGCTCCCTCTATAAGCAATATATATAACGATAATACACGAACACCCTCCAGTAATACAAGAACACTCTCATTAACTATTCCCAACATCTAGGAAAGCTAAAGAAAAGAATTGTTTGCCTCTAACTCCATTGTGAATTGTATTTTAGAGTTTATGGAATAAGATGGTTTTAGTCATCCGAAATCCTGATAACACTGTTGGTCACACTGTATAGAAAAAAGACCCATACCAACCGATATTGAAATGGTGAATCGCACCATCATCCATAACTGTTAGCTACCGTGGGAAAATCTTTGTTTCAGAGAACACTAAGGATCTGTGACAGAAAACTTCTGGCCGCCGAGCTTCAGCACTTCGAACAAGTATTGCAAGACAACAAGCTTCGGGTCCCGCGCCTACGTCACAGTGTCCGAGTGAAGCCGGCCACAGTCGAGCGTGTGCCCGCTGTACTAGCCTATCTCAGAGGAGTCACAGACAAGGTTGGCTACATCTTGAAGCGAGCTTCCATTAAAACATACTTCAAGCCACCGAAGAAGATTAGTCAATTTTTACCATTCGTCAAGTGTCATATCCCTCTACAAGATGCAGGAGTGTACAAGCTGGATTGTGAATGTGGTCTCGCTTACATAGGACAAACAAAAAGATCTATAAAAACCCGCGTGAAAGAACATATAGCTGACTTGAAGCACCGACGTTCTGGGAAGTCTGCAGTGTGTGAACATGTTCAAGATTGTCTCCACCATTACATTAGATTTGATAGACCACAAATCCTCGCAAAAGAACACCGATTCCTACCAAGGATGATTCGCGGGGTTATTGAAATTAAAAAACATCCTAATTTCAATAGAGAAGATGGATGGGTGCTGCCATCTGCTTGGGATCCTATAATTAATAAAATTAAATCCAAACCAAGCATACCACTGCAAGAATTCAAGATACTATAAGCTCATTCTGCGTAGATTGGACTAAAAATTAATATACAAAAACTGAAGTTAGCTGGGCTATGACATCGGGACGTCAAACACCTAGGTCCCCCCCATGACCATGGGTGCTGTAAAGCACCCGAAACCGCGGGAGTTAAAAAAGTTAAATTAAAAACGCGACAAAATCCGTAAAAATTAGTTTCATTTAATGTGTAGTCTTCGCGTAAATATACGAAATCATTATAAAAAAATTAGTTTAAAGTTTTAAAATGGAACTCTGCCAATATTATTGTGTATAACCTGTCGGAAATATCTGCGAACCTCGCTGGAATGCGCTTCCCCTCGCGCTTCCCCGCACCTCCGCCCGTTATCGTCTATCCAGTACCGTTGCCATCTCTCCATATTGCATGACGTCATCAAGCCAGGTTCGCAGATATTTCCGACAGGTTATATGTATCTTATTAATTTGTCATTTGTTTAGGATTTGGCGGCAAATTGAAAATTGCCTGTGTCACGTCAGCATGAATTTAACGCGAGAAAATTTTCGTACAATTATTTTTTATGATTTTCGATATCATTTAAGTCAACAAGAAAGTTATGATATAGACTTCGATTAGCCTTTCACGATGAAGCCCCATCTCGGCCACTATTTACAACTGGTTTAATGAGTTTAAACGTGTTTGCACTATTCTCACCGATGATCTGAGTGAGGGACGGCTTTCTACGGCGACGACTTAAGACTACGAGTACATCAGTGTTGTGCGGCGTATGATAGAGACAAAAATTCCGTCGTGTTGATTGGTGTCATGAAATGGTTTAAAAATTTCACAGAGGTGATTCAAATGCTGTGTTCGACATACTTACGGGTGACGTAAGCTGGATTTATTGTTATGATCCTGAAACTAAGAGACAGTCTGCTGTCTGGGTGTTTCCTTCCTACGAGTTTCCCACTAAAGTGAAGAGAGGTCGAAGCGTGGGAAAAAAGATGGTGGCCTCGTTCTTCGGAAGGACAGGTCATTACGCAACAATTGTTTTAGAGGATCGAACAACAGTTACTGCAGAGTGGTACACTAACAATTGCTTGCCACTTGTCTTGGAAAAAATTCGGGAGAAACGACCTCGCACTAGGATCCTCCTTAACCACGACAATGGCTCGTCGCACACCGCAAACAATCGACTACTTGGCGATGTTAGACGTGGAATTACTAGGTCACCCGCCCTATAGCCCCGACCTCGCACCTTGCGATTTTTATTTCTTTCCGAAAATAAATATAAAACTTCAAGGAAAACGTTTTATGTACGCCGAAGAAACATAGTAAGTAAAAAAGAAAGTTTGATCCTCGCAGAAACCAACGAAATTGTTAAAAGCTCTTTTAAAATTTGATTTACCACAGAGTTTAGAGTACTCGGTGGTAAAGAATAAATGAGTTTGTCAACACGCAGTAGGGCAGCGAGAATATAAATATTAGCAGCAAATACGAAAACTCATACTACAGGAAAAAACTACAAGCTGCCTTTTTGTATTACCTACATTTATACAACACCACCATCTATCGATGAAATTAGTTAACTATTGTACCTTAGATTTAGATAATAAGGTTAATATATTTTTGTATATATTTATTACGTTTTTTAATACTTTTGTTTACTGCGTTTTAGATGTAATTATATCATTATAGAACATTATTTTACATAATTTAATTATGATTTATGATATGATATTAGTTTAGAATGTACTTGACTCAACCAACGACACCATTGAAGCTAGGGATGATCGATGTTGCAGAAACATCGATGATGACACCGATGATCGTATCGATAGCTCAACATCGATGTTCGATGTTTAGCCTACTCAAAACATCGATCTTGATGTTTTTTGTATATGTGTAGAAACTTGCATATTGTTTCAAAATTATGTGGGTATACACAGCAAAGGAAAAAGTAACAATTAACTTGAATATCAATTTACGTAGAATAGTTATTATGTGACAACCGACAACGACACTACAAAATAAAGCGAAAGCAGTAACCACTGTGACATTACAGGTGACACTTGACAATTAAGTTTGACACACCATAATGATATTTTTTTAGGTTAGAGATGTGATGAAAATTTTAAATCTTCAGAGCTGATGAAAGATTTTGTTGATATTAATTTCGCGGGTTCGCATTGTTCGCAAGTCCCCAATAATCGATTGTTCAATGTGGGAATGTTCATTGACATCGATGTTTCGCTATTTGACATGTGTTAACATCAATGTTAAAACATCGGTGTTTTAATTTTTAACATCGATGATCATCGAACATTCCCACATTGAACAAATTCGTACCTATACTTCGTACCCATACCTCAGAATATTTTTCATATTTTTTGATGGAATGAATTGATTTTAATGGAAAAAAAGACTAATTGTAACCCGAAGATTATTAATTTCCTTAACGATTCTTATGATGTAAATTAGTACTTTATACGTGATACGTTAACAAACAAACAGAAAATTAAAAAAAATGGTAGAAATGTATTAAATTACTTATTTTTAGTACCTATCAATCACTTTAATTACAAAAATATAAAATGTTCAGACGTCTGCTATTTACATTTTTATTTTATGTATAGATGTTATTTATGTTTATTATTGTAATATAATCGAATTGTATTTCTCTTATTTAATATATTTTGAATATTTTAAGCAATTTTAATAAATTTAAAGGTTATTAAAGACACTTTTAAGCCTTTACTATACTATAATACTTAATGTTCGAAATAAATGTATTTGGACTTGCTTAATAACGCATTTTAATTGTATAAAATATTATATATCTATGTTATCTTTAAATGTCTATAATGCATATAATTATTATTTATTAACAATAATAATGCATCGTTACAATAGGTGTAACATCTGTTTTAGACATAAACCTAAACCCACTCACTCTATGATGTCTTTTTTGCCTGCTTGCCGCTTAGAGCCGTGCAATGCGTTTACGCACGTTTAGGCCACGCAGGTGTGGATTTTGCGTATCCACTATATTACATTGAACGGAAGCGTGGTAGCCAGGAGTTAAGTAGTAACAAGGCATATGTTTATTCATATGTCTTGTTACTAAGGCCGTTTATTTAGAACTATCGTCAGATCTGAGTTCGACAAGGTGTTTAGGCGCCTATAAGAGATTTATCTCTCAGAGAGGTTTGTGTAAATTTGTATACAGCGATAACGGTACTAACTTTGTCGCCTCGCGTTCATATTTACATGAATTACATCGCTTTTTACAATCTGATAAATGATATAAGGCATTCAGTCAGGTGCTCACTGATAATCGCATCGTTGGAAACTGAATCCTCCAAGCGCTCCACGTTTCGGGGGTTATGGGAGTCCAATAATAAGGTTGTAAAAAAATCATTTGTTGTTAAGGCTTTAACTAGCCTGAATAACCTTGACGAAACGGCGATTGCAGAGATTTTAGCCGACGTCAACACCGTCTAGCAACTACGTTCTGTATTAAGTACTTATAAAAGTGCAAAGATTAATAGACTGCAGAGGTGACAATTATATAAGTGACATACTGCCTGTTATCCTTGCGCATCACTGAGAATTATGTCGCGGTTACGCATCTTCAATTACATTGCACGGTGTGGTGCTGTAGCTTCGTCCGGTAGGCATCACGAGCTATCAATTGTTCAAGTTTCAAGTACGTAATAGTTTTTATTATATATGTTAAATCGTATTTATTTGTGTCGTATTAGTAGCTTCGAGTCAAAGCGTTCGCTGTAAAATTTCCCGGGTTTGATCCCGAGCAGCACGAATGAAATTTGTAATTGCAATTTTTGTCAACACGTATTGGGGCAGCGCGGCGGACATTCCTTGCCCTAAAACCCTCTCAGAAATAAAAAGTCCTGTGCCCAGTAGAGGGACTTGTATAGCCTATTACTTTACTTTGTAGCAATATTCATATTCGTTTCAGATACAGAAGGGTACCTTATGCTGACAGAAATATCATGTGGAGGCGACGAAAACGTAAAACATCTTTGTACCTAGATATAATTTTCGAGAGATTGTCAGTCATGTCATACAGCACATTTTCTAAAGAGCTTAGAACGTTGCAGATAGGGCAAAATAAAAAGTAATACAAAATATTATGGGAATTATTTATTAATAATATTGTGCCGGACGGGCGTAACTCTCCGGAGTAAATGTTGTCGAAGATACTCCGCGAGTCGCTCACGTCCTACACCTATAGGTTCCGGAGGATACTTCCACCGCCGTCTCTGTGTGCTGCTGGAAAACTGTGGACTGAGGTTCAAAATTAAAATGCACGATTTATAAATACAAATAGCAAGGGAGTGGCCAGCGGTTCGACTGATTGATTAGTCGCGAAATTTTATAATTATTATTTATTGACCACGGTTGTTGAATATGGTTGTTCAGCTACGGTTGTTCACTATCGATTGGTCACTATATATTTCAAAAGATTTCTTTAAATTGTTCGATAATATCAAAATATCTATTGGTAGTATCAAAATATCTATAGGTAATAGCTGGTTTTCTAACACTACTGACTAGCAGCTATTAATCAACTAAAACTAGCTGATTTTATTACTTGTGTAACTGCGAGTGTCAGTTACCACTTTCTGCGATTAGCTATCACTTTCACTATATGTAACTGCGGATATCAGTTACCACTTTTTCACTATATGTAACTGCGAATTTTCAGTTACCACTTTTTTCGGCTACCTAACACTTTCACTATTCACTATATACTGCTGCTAGTCACTTCAGCTGCTACCGGATACTACGGCTTGTCACTGGTAGCTTTTCACACTACAACGTTGCTGGGTCCCGCGCCCATAAGGTAGACTTCGGCTATACTTTATAGTGAGCCGCTTGCCATTTTCCGTTTTGCCTCTTTATTGCATAAAATTTTCACTATATAATTGGCATAAATTGCAATATTTTCTATACAAGACTAATTTCTACACTAACATGCTATACATCATTAAATCGGCATTTTGGTCATTTATTAGTATATGAAAAAAGTTATTCAATATATTAACATTTTAAAAAAGTTATTAATAAATGGGTACATTGATTCTTTAATTTTTCTATAATTATCAAATGTTTTTAATAATACAAATTATTTCTTCACTATCGCAATCTATATACCATATGCTAACTAAATGTCATATTTACAACTCTTTTAGAACACAAAATTATTCTCATTAATTTTAGTATAAACTATTGGGCAGTTAATTAAATTTCCAGAAAGTTCTACGATACGACGCGCTGTGATTGGTCGATTTTTCTTAAATAATTAAAGGTGTTTATCAAAATGACATTCTACACAAATATATTAAGAGTTGTAAACACACTGTAAAACTATATTAACAAACTATTTACTCGATTTCGTTGGTAATTTCACTTTTTATACAAAACAATATTTTTTCATTACTTTGTTTCTTAAAGTTGTTAGGCCGTCGCGAACAAATATATACATTTATAGGTATTTATAATAAAAATAATGAACAAGCAGCAAGGTTCAACTAATAATGTTTCATGCAAACACAATTGTAAAATTCCTGTTTTCATTTTTACCAATGGTTAATTGATGAAGTCAAGATCACTTCATATAAAATACATTTAATTAATATTGACACACGACCTATTTGGCCTTCTACTTACAACTCGGCGGAAATTTGAAAAGAAGATTTTGTCTGTTCTTAATTATCTTGTGTATACACCATTTTTCACAGAAGTATTGTTTACAACTGGCGTGGTTTCGAAAGTGTCAGCGGTATATTGTCAATTAGATACTGAACCTTTTTGATATTTATTTTTTATTGTTTCTTTTTGTTATATTTTCTTAATAACTGACGTTATCTCATTATTTTATTATTTTTTTTTGTAACTCAACTATCTTGGATAAGATTGTAATTTTTTTAATTTTAGCACAAAATTTCCGCAATAAATTATTACCTTTTCTATAGTGATTCTCTCTCTAAATAGCACTTTTTACACTAGAAAGTAAACTTTTAGATCAGTCCATCTTGTTTTTCGCTAATTAAGTGAAAAGTAAAACAAACCAATACAAGGTCGGTGATTTAAAATTTTTTGCAACTTTTTATAGATGACCTTATCATAATATAATAGTCAATCATTTAACCATGTGATATTCGGGTCATTATGCTGGAAATAGTCTTATAAATATTTTGTAGTACAATTGATAATCTTCAGTATGATTGACCGTGTATATAACTTTTATAAGTCATCGTGTTATTTTTGATGAAAATTATTATTGCAGATAAAAGCCCTTTCACATTTATTTTAGTCTCGAATTAAATTAATCAAAATGAAAATAATAACTTTGGCTCTTTATAACTTTTTTTTGATTTTTAAATGTAAAACACTGACTTGAAATTGTATAATTATTGGCATTTTTTTAATTCAATGAACTTTTTTAAGATTTTGTTGAAACTACTGGTAAAAAAAAAACAAATATATATATATTTGACCGTAATAAAACAAATCAAGGTAGTCTTCGGCATGAAAGTAAAAATAAATATTTTCGATTATTTTTGCAATATCTAACAGCCGGATCAGTGCGCGATTCTGATCCATCTAAAGATACAAAATTTTAGCAAGCACTGTCAAATTCAATAGGAGTGACAGAAAAAAAAACGTTTCTTGATATAGAAGGGCATATAAATTATTTAACCTATAAACCTATACAGTAAATACACTTTATTAAAATCAAAATAGCCCAATAGCTTTATTAACATGAGACACATAATTGTACGAGTGCTTACAATACTTAACATTATTTCACTGAAATCTCAGTTTTTTTTTTAAAAATAGAATAAGGGTAACAAACGAGCACCCAGTCCACCCGATGGTAAGTGGTTGCTACGGCCCATAGACATCTACATTTATTCTCGATTACGTACCAAAATGTAGATTCGTTGTCAGCCGTGAGGACTAAGATGTAATGCCTCGTTTCCAGTAAAAAGGTTCTCCGGTTCTCTACACTCACCATACGAAACACAGCAGGGTTAAACTGCTATTTTACAATGGTATTCTGTGAGAGCGTGATCCTTCCCCGGTCGAACCGACCCATTCGTGCTACAACTATACCTACTACTAATATAGCTGCAGCATGGCTCTATCACATAAGAAAAAATTAACGTTGAAAATTTAAGTATTTTCAGAAGCAACTTTGCAAATATTTTCTATTGAGTGAATTTTTGTGGAACCGTGTTTGGAAACCGCCACCTGAAATACATAGACATCTACATCTATCCGCGATTACGAATCAAAATACAGATGCGTTGTCACCCGTGAGGACTAAGATGGAATGTCTCTTTGCCAGTAAAAAGGGTCTCCGGTTCTCTACACTCACCATACGAAACACAGCAGCGTTATGCTGCTATTTCACGCTGGTTTTCTGTGAGAGCGTGGTCCTTCCCCGGTCGAGCCGTCCCATTCGGAAAATTTATGAATTATACATTTAGGCCATAATATTTGGTAATATTAAGAAATAGTGATTGAATGGTTTTATTGTGGTTTCTATTTGCACTTTATTCGAAATAAATTCAAATTGTGATTTAGATTTAAAAAATATGCAACAATGAGCAGTTCATTAAAAATTCAAAAGATCGATTATAGCATTTGTTATTGGGCATCTTTAATCATTTTAGACACCACATGATGTTTGGCGAAAATGTCGGCGATTAATTTTACTAGTCGAATAAATATATATAACTATTTAGGGTTCCGTACCCAAAGGGTCATCAACGGGACCCTATTACTAAGCCTCCGCCGTCCGTCCGTCCGTTCATTTGTCAGTCAACGGGTCTATCTGCAATTAAAATATCTATTTGCAACTAATATAATCAAATAGACAATTAGTTATCGTGTATATCCGATGCATTTATTGCATAGGTCACATTGTCACTTCCATTGTTATAAATATTTACATACAATAAGAAAAAAAAGTTGTATAAATTTACAGCAATAATTAAAAACGCAAGTTTTATTGCAGTTGAAGAATAGTCTGTCTCAAGAGTACTCGTACCTTCGCTTTGAAGATTTCACACTGTATAGAACGCTTAAAAATATTTTTGTCGTGTCTGGGACAAAGAAATCACTAAAAGACAAACACCGGCTTTTCACATGTTGAGGAAGATTAAGAAACAGTGAATTACGTACGTAATAATGTTTTTGTATTATTCAAATTTCCAAAAATAATCTTCAAGACACGCAGTCTCAACAATTTTTTATACGGTGTTATTTTGCAATAACCGGCCAAATTTGCAGAGAAGATTCAGAATAATTAATATAGGCAAATGGTGAAGAAAAAATTATTAAGAAATCTCAAACACTCTGTATGAAACAGTGGTAAAGCTTAAAAGACTATCAGTTAGTATTCTTGTGATCTAAATTGAACAAGTGATTATTTTTTAAAACATAAAAACATAACATAAACACTCACGCCTGTCACCCAGAGGGGTAGGCAGAGATTATGGACTTCCATTTGGCACGATCCTGACACACCTCTCTCGCTTCCTCCACATCCATATACCTACGCATACACGCTCGTCGGTTAAAGGTACTCTTGATTTGGCCCATTTTTAATATATCGCCAATTTGGTCGATAAACTTTCGCCTAGGGCGACCCTTTCCGACTATGCCGTTCACCTCTGCAACATGAATTTGCTTTGTCACTCTTTCCTCATTCATTCTTTCTACATGGCCAAACCACCGAAGCATTCCTTTCTTAATCCTGGTCACAACATCATCTTGCAAACCACACTCTTCTCTTATTAAACAATTTCTCACTCTGTCATTCAGATTCATCCCTAACATACTCCTTAATGACCGCATTTCTACAGCATTTATTCCACTCTCGTGCTTCTTCTGCCATACCCAACTTTCACTACCATACATTAAAGTAGGCACTAACACAGCATTGTGAATTGCCATACGTGCCTTTTTAGACACATTATGACTTTTCACAATAGAGTGTAGCGCCCCATTCACTCGTCGTTCTATATCCTTATCATATCTACCATCCCTGCTAAACACACATCCCAAATATACACACTCATCTACTTGCTCTACCAACTCCCCTTCTATTCTTATTTCACATATCGTTTTACTTTCTTCTCTTTCAAAAACCATAACTTTCGTCTTACTTGCGTTCACTTTCATTCCCTTTTCTTTTAATGTCCTATTCATTAATGTAACCATCATTTGCAACTCGGCTGCCGACGACGCAAGTATGACTTGATCATCGGCGTACAAAAGGCATTTGACGGTTAACTCACCCATTCTTAACCCGCATTCTTCTACTTTCAAATTTTCCAAAGCAACTGTCCATAAATAGGTTGAACAACCACGGGGAAGCCACACAACCCTGTCTGACACCTTTATGGATGCCAAACCAGTCCGAGTAGGCCCCGTTGATCCTGACACAAGCACTAGAGTCCCTATATAGAGACTTCAATGCCTGTATCAGACCAGCGGTCAACCCAAATGAGTTCAGTGTTTGCCATAACACATCCCTGTCCACTCTGTCATAAGCCTTCTCCAAGTCCATGAACGCACAAAATACTTTTTGGTTTTTGGCCAAAAACTTCTCCGCGATCATGCGCATGGAAAAGATCTGATCCGTACATCCCATTCCCTTTCTAAATCCCGCTTGCACATCCCAAATTTTTCCATCAGTTTCTTTCATAACTCTTTCAATTAGTACCTTAGCATACAGTTTTCCCACAATGCTAAGAAGGCTGATACCACGGTAGTTTTTACAGTCCTGCTGTGATCCTTTTCCCTTATATATTGGGACTATCACGGCTTTGCACCAGTCTCCCGGTACCCGCTTAAGTTCCCAACATAAATTAAACAAGGTGTACAGCAGGTCTGCCACCACTCCTTCTCCAGCCCTTAGCATTTCGAGAGATACTCTATCATAACCGGCTGCCTTACCTGCTTTCATACTTTTCATTGCTTTCATTATTTCATCTATACTTATATCTCTATCTATTTCCTCTTCATTCGGAATTTCTATTTCATTTAATTCAAACGTCTCATCACTCATAAACACGCTTTCAAAGTATTCCTTCCATCTCCTTAAACTCAAAACTTCGTCATTCAGAATACAGCCATTCTGGTCTCGTATAGCATTCATTCTAGGCTGTTTTGAATGTCCCATGGTAGTTCTTACGAGTTTCCAGAACATTTTAATGTTTGCCTGGAAGTTATCCGATATTCTTCTATCATTCTTATCCGTTCTTTCTTGCTTTTTCCTTTCAACTACTTCTTTTACTCTCTTATTTAGGTGTCTAAAAACTGCCTTTTTCCTTTCAATATCATCATTCATACTTCTAGAATTACTAGCCTTGGTTGCTAGTAAATCTAGCCATGCTTTCTTCTTTGCTTCAACTTCCATCCGTACCTCATTATCCCACCATAACGTGTTATTTTTCCTTTCATTCGTTCTCTTACTTACACCACATACTTCGGTAGCTGCATCCACTAAACCTTTCTTGACGTTATACCACACAGTCTCCAAGTCGAAATCATTCATACACAATTCAGCTATACCACTTATATTTTCTCTCAATCTACATTTGAACTTCTCTTTTTTTTATTTTTTTTTATTTAAAAAATTCCACATTTTTTTTACTATATTCTTGAATTGTCATCCGAGTTTGAACTATATTCAAAATTTCAAGTATGCAGCTCATCGGTAGGTTAGTTTAAATTTAATTACTAAATTGCACTCGTAACGACAGACAGACAGAAATACAGACAAACAAGAAACTGACTTAATAAAAACGTGGTAAACAAGTGATGTTTTCTTTATTTTGAACTAAAAAAAAATTATGAACCACGTTTTTAAGGTTCCGTAGTTAAACAACAAGGAAACCTTATAGTTACGACGATGTTCAAATGTGTAATTTAGCACGGTTAAAGATATTAATCACGCTTACAAAACTGTGAAATAAAATCTTAAAAAACATTTTTGTTTTGGGTCCTCCAGGATGATTTTTTTCCAAGTCTATTCTATCTTGTGGGGTATCGTTGGACAGGTCTATTAAAAACATCTTTTGGATACAGGGGTCCATTTGCGTCCTTTAAATTGGTATTTTTCATTAGTCATGTGTCCCCCCTCTGCCAACTAAACCGCTGTTTTTGGAAATGTGAAAAATATACACGATAATAATATAATGAAGTTAAAAGGAAAACTATCACAGCTAAGTAGAATTAACAAGTTAACTAGTAAATAGTACACCAACTTATAAAATGCACTTCGATTAGTAAACATTTCGTTACAACACCAAAAAAATATCTAAAACTAGCTGTATTATAACTTTAAGAGCTAGTTTTGTAAAATGTAAAGAAATCAACATGTTATCAAGAAAATGACTTTTATGCATTACTACTATATCTTTACTTTTTCCTATGCGGAATAGGTAGAGACAATCTTTCTTACTTACTACTTTCGTTTTTTTTTAGTTGGCAGTTATTGCAGACCTCGTTCAAAGTATTCATACAATCATATAGCCTCATACAGTTTCATTCGTGGCACTCTTGGTTTACGAGGGCGACCCTCAGGATAATTTAGGGCAGTGATGGTTTACGGGATGGCTTGCTACGGTCATATATTATATCTTAGGGTTGCACTGAATATACAGGGTTATTTTGCAATAACCAGCAGACAAGTTTCGCAATAAGTAATAACGAAAAATGGTGAAGAAAAATCACAAACATACTGTCCTTTTTATCTTTTAAATTCAAAATGCGCACACACAATCGTAAGGGTCGATCGGTAGGCAAAAACGTTGTTGCCCATAAATCACATTCAATTTGGGATAATTTCAAATAAATGTAAGAAGACTTATTTACTCGTATTTTCAAAAACTGCAGTAACGGTATATCATTATTTACATATTTGAACTTAAGTTTAAAATTTGGCTATATATAACCCTCTATAAGATAAATAGTCCCAACTATGACCATCTTAGTAACGGACTTGGCATGTGAATGATTTGATATAGATTGTATTATTTTCAAAATCGATAAGTTTTTTTAATCTCTTTTAAATACAACTCCCTATAAGTCTGATTAGAAAATAAGTCCTTAAATTCCTATCGTCCTATTTAGGTTCATTTTGTCGTTATAGCGGTCAAACCGCGAACTCATTTGATATGCTTATTATCAAGGAAGCCCACGTATTGTGACGGGCAACTACGGAACCCTACCTCTACATTGTGCGTGACCTGACAAGCGCTTGGCCAGTTTTATTTTTTCACATTCCTACATATCTAATTGGGAATTGCTCGAAATTTGAGTTGCAAGATACCACCGGGAACGACAGACAGACAGACAAACAAGAAAGTGACTTACTAAAAAAATGGTATAATTCTATTCTATTGCATTCCTTAAGCGTATAATTGATACATATAATTGATATAAAAAGCACATTGTCAGAAAGATAAATGATTGTTGAACTTATTAATATCTTTTTTAAATCGATTAATTGCTATTTTTACATAGAAAAGGGGTTTTAATGGCTTATAGAGTGGATTTATCAAGTCCGCATGGCTTCGTAAACACGATAACTTTTGAAAATATCAATTGTTCAACTCAATATATTTTTAAAACTCTTCATCTATCATGTGGGAGGTCATTTAGTGTAAATGGCAGTTTAATTTTGTTTTGTTTAGTTATAATAATTTTGTTTTCACTGCAAAATGTCGAAATGTTCTGTTTTAGCAGCCTTGTATGAATTTATTTGACTAAATAGAAACTGCCTCACTTAGTTAGTTCGGCGTCAACCGCCGTCGTGAGTGGATACTGTATCGGTTATTTGCAGCAACTCAAAAATATCGCTGTACAAATACTGAATATTCGAAAAACCAAAAGAGAATGCCAGATCGTGCCCCACATTGTACAAATAAGGTAAAAATATGAAAAATAATCTTATGAATATTGAAGTTTTTTGTGATAAATTGTTATTTTGTACAACTTGCGGTAAAATATTATTAAAAAAAAGGAATTCAACGATTAATATTTACATTTTGCAGTCTTTTCTAATAACATCTGCGTTTCTTTGTACGAATAAGTACATACGTACGCATAAAGTATCAAACAATACATATTTCTATTAAAATATATTATAAGTCTTTGTAAGTCGATAATAATTATGAATTGCATTAGATAATTACTGAATAACAATCATTGTTTTTCGTGCATTTTGTCAAATGATACACACACGTCATTGTGTCAATATCGTAAGTACGTATGTCAAGTTAATGTCGAATATTTTCACATATTGACTAATTTGTGCTTGTAAAATATATTAATTATGATTATATCACATTTTTGCTTGTGCTGATTCCTGATTTCTTTACTGTTGCATTTTTTCCTGCTTTTACGGATTCGATCACGCCTACTATTGACTTACTGCTAATTACTACGGACATTGTTATAATTGCATCCACGATGTTGAGGTGCACTAATTGTCATCTTTGCCTCGATAGGATGCAGGAGCATTTTGTGTTCTCGTTTCGATTTACACTCTTAACTTCCTTTCAACATGGAGATCTTTGCAACAGATATATTTAGTTTTATAGTTTTTTTTTATATAGTTGATAATTTATGGTCCTGCCGTTGTCGTAGAATTAGTTACTAATCCGTAAATATTTACACCTTCTTCAGACACATGTCATAATAATATGTATCTTGAAAAATAATTTTGTAAATAATATAACTCGTTTACATGACTAGGACTTAAATTTTGTGAAAAACAGGCGTCGGTAGTCTTATATTGTGTAAGGACCTTTTAGATCCCATACAAAAGAACCCTTTTTCCAATGCTACTGATCATTATTTTATTATGCTCCTTAAATTCTTATTTAATATACATCATTAACGCCTGACAATTTATATTCTGAAATTACAATGAACTGCAATGAATGCTGTTCTAAAAAATAAGGTAAGTAAATGTAATTATTAAAGTCCAGTTAAAAAAATCGCAAGTTCTAGAGACTTCAAATTATATAATTTGGATGAAGTAATAAAGTAGAAAAAAAATGTTGTATACGGCATTCGTGTACACCATACTCTTGGGGTGGGGCAAAGTTCTATAGAGAATCTGGCATACTCCTTTCATATATACTTGATTATTATAATAATCAGAGATTTTTACTACAATATTTTTAAAGCCGTTTAGTTTTAAAGCAGTCTAGTTTTAGTTTCCAGTTTTAGTTTTTTTTTATTATCATAATTTTTAATATTGTAGATAAAATTAAGTATTGTGTAGAATTTTTTCCTATCTTTTAAAGCACAGAATAAATAATATTAGTTACTTACATATGAAATTAGCATTTTGTCGTACTGACCACTGATCTGAAATATCTCCTCTTTGGTTAAGAATTCCAAATTCAAATTTATAAATTCATTTAACAGGTACATTTGAGTTTTGAAAACAGTCATTCATTTGTTTTTTTCTTTGGCGTCGCTTATTACCGCAAAATGGAAAACATGAAATATCAGTATATTTACGAGTACGAGTTCAACTGTGGCACCAGTGCTGCAGAAACAGCTCGAAGGATTAATGATGCGTACAGCACTGGTGTTGCAAAAGAAAGTACCTTTTTGGTTTCAACGTTTTCGTTCTGGAAATTTCGACCTTCAGAACCAACCCCGTGGACCAAAGTGGAAAATGAAGAATTAAAGGCTATTGTGGAAGCGGATCCATTACAAAGCGCTTCAGAGATAGCTGCAGGCTTCGGGCTAAGTGATAAAACTGTATTAATCCACTTGAAGCAAATCGGGAAATTAAAATAACTTGAACGATGGGTACTCTTAACAGTGGTAGAGCCACGCGGCAGCTTTTGCTGTCGCACGGATGGGCCGGCTCGAACCGGGGTGATACCACGACCTCACAGAAAACCAGCGTGAAGAGGTTTACCTCTGTGTTTCACTTGGTGAGTGCAGGTGGCCGGAGGCCCTTTTTATTGGAAATGAGGCATTCCATCTCAGTTCTCACGGGTGACAACGCATCTACATTTTGATTTGTAATAGAGGATAGATGTAGATGTCTATGGGCCGCAGCAACCACTTACCATCAGGTGGACTGTGTGCTCGTTTGTCACCTTTATCCTATACAAAAAAACCTCATGAATTGAGTGAATCGAACATGCAAACACGCGTCGACTGCTTTGCTCAACGGACAAAATAATGAAGGGATTTTAAATCGAATCATTACTTGTAATAAAAAGTGGATACTGTACGATAATCGGAAGCGCTCGTCGCAATGGCTGAACCCTGGAGACCCAGCCAAATCCTGCCCTGAATGAAAATTGACTAAGAAAAAGTTACTTGTGAGTGTTTGGTGGACTAGCGCCGGTATCGTTCACTACAGCTTTCTAAAATTTGGCCAAACGATTACGGCAGATATCTATTGTTAGCAACGGCAAACCATGAAGGAAGAACTAGCTGCTAAACAACCGTGATTGGTCAATCGCTCTAGGCCACTGCTGCTTCACGACAACGCAAGACTACACACAGCACAACAAACAACCACTAAGTTAGATGAGCTACAATTGGAATGTCTGCGACATCCACCGTACTCCCCGGACCTTGCTCCAACAGATTACATTTTTCCGGAATTTGGACAACTTCTTACAAGGAAAAAAATTCAACTCCGATGCGGCAGTCCAAATCGCCTTCAAAGAGTTTATTGATTGTCGCCCCCCATGGTTTTTTTTAGTAAAGGGATCAATGATCTACCTAAGAGATGGTAAAAGTGCATAGATAACAACAGTGCATACTGTGATTAATTAAATATATTTTACAAAAAAAAAAATTGACTTTATATTCCTCCCGTACAAAACGCCAATTTCATATGTAAGGACCTAATAGTAGTACGTACTAAAAGTAAGTAGGATGCAATATTTAGAGCTCCCGCAGACATACAATTGTAAGTTGGCCAACTATCGAACGACTAAATTGCGTACTTTTGTAATTTAATTGGTCAACTTTGTTTTATTGGTTACCAGCCGCAGACTTTATCAATTTAGTCCAATTTAGTCCGTGACAGTGTTGCTAGCGTGGCGCGTGTGTGTGATAATGCGGAAAAAAACGTTCTAATTGCATTAATAATAAAAAGAAGACGAAAACAAAACAGAACATTTTGGGTGCATCCTTTTTGAAAAGAACTTTTTTGTACAACGCTGGTCTTTTTTGCATTTCATCTATGAGCTCTTCTACTTTTTCGTTTGCAACAAGTAATAGTGTGGCAGATGTCGCACCCGTCGGCGAAGGCTCAAGTCCGAGCGCGGGGAAATTACGCGCGCGCGTCGGTTCGTCTTGCATGTTGCCGTGCGACTAACCAACAAAGTTGGATAGTCCGTGAGCTTGTATAGGGTAACCGTGCTAACGAGCAGTTGGCCGATAGTTGGACAACTTTTTAATTGTTCGTAATCGGAAGGGAATCTTGGTTCTGATACGATCGGTGTCAAATTAATTAGTTGGACGATTTAGTTGGACAAGATGTGTGGGCTAGCATATGTCACTATACCTATTGGTATACTCTGCGATTTAGTCGGTCAACTTATAATTGTAAATCTGCGGTCTCTCTTATACTTAAATACGTCTTGAACTTTATGGAGTGACCTGAATGATGATGATATGATGATCATATGAGCATTATGAGTTGTGCACTTTTAGATTTTCCAAACTTTTTTTAAAGTGAATTTTGACATAAAATTATCGGAAAATTGGAAGTATAATAAGGTTATTGGTGAAAACTTGTGTGTATTTAAACAACTTTAAAAAAATTCGTATCGTCATCATATACAACCCTTCTGCATCTGCATTTTGATTCGCAAATGAGAATAGATGTAGATGTCTATGGGCCACAGCAACCATTTACTATCAGATGTACTGTGTGCTCGTTTATCATCCTATCCTACAAAAAAAAAACGTAATTTTGCTAATGTGCTTAGGGCATGCACAACTGGATTTACCAATATATTTTTATATTATATATATATTGTCTTAACTTTGTTTGTTTAGCATGGCGCCAACGACAAAGGAAGAATATCTCAATGCGGAAGCCGATTTCCACAAGTCAGTTTCGCGATCTGCCCCGCGAAAATACGAAATCGTCTACTTCAGCGTATTCAAGCACATCTTGCTCCATCTGTGTGCTGCATATGGACTGTATCTAATGTTTACTAAGGCTCAATGGAAAACAGTGATATTTTGTAAGTGATAATTATATTATGCGACTAGCTCTAGTTGACCATATTATTCACTTCTCAGTGGGTCATGTGCTCCTGGTAAATTATCATCTCTACATCCATCCATTACAGCCTATAAAAGTCCACTGCTGAACATAGGCCGTCCCCATAGGTTGCCTCGTAAGGGGATATATGCCATAGTTGTAATGTTACTGTTGATTTGAAAAGTTCACCTCTCAGTGGGTCATGTGCTCCTGGTAGATTATCTTTTTTACATCCCTACATTACAGTCTATAAAAGTCCACTGCTGAACGAACATAAACCTCCCCCATAAATTACATCATAGGGAGGCATTTGCCATAGTTGCCACGATTGGCTCACTTGCCAAGCGTGGCAACCGCAGTTTTTTTTATTTTTAGTCTCCTGATTTGTTTCCCTCTGTCGCCTCTTACGCTATCACTACACGGTAAATAAGTTAGTATGAAGTAAGTTTGAATATACTATATTTCAGACCCAAAAATTGATCTTGTCCCCTAATTTGAAATCTTTAAACTCTTTTAGACAATATCGCCTGCAGCCAATAGTAGTCTCCACAGGTTGTCTCCTCACAAGGCTTACAGATGCGTTGTTCCTCTGAGGACAGAGATGGAATGCCTCACAGTCTATAAATAAAATTACAGCTCGAACACGTATTGTAACGACGTATTGATCCAGTTTTTCACAATCTCGGCCGTCCTATAGTCCTGTGGGAACACGTGGAAGTAGTTATGATAGCCTTCGCCAACAGACAGCAGATGATCGATTGGGTTGGTTTGATGGTTTTATCGTATGGCTTTTTCCCCCATAAGTGGTTGACGCTGTTGATACTGAACGTTACTTAAAGTCCGTAAACAGCGAAACACGTTAAGGTAGAAGGCGTTTGTGAAAGATTCATTCCAGAAATAGATTGGGAGTAACGTTTTTTTTGGTATGACGTAACAGCACATTCCTATCAATGGAATTGCATATCTGAAAATTTAATGATTTTATTGTTTTTGAAGTGAAAAATTTTTTAGAATCGTTGTGATTTGAAAGTGGATGAAAAGAATAAGCGACACTAAAAAGAGACAAACATATACATCTATAAGATTGATCTGCGTGACAATGAAATAATAATAAATTAATACAGTATACTGTGTTTCCTATTATCTCGAACTCAATAAATTAATAATAAAAAAGAATTTATAATATTCTTTTATTATTAAAAAATAAATGAGGTTTCATTTCTACTTCGTGTATACTGCATATTACATGTTTTTTTTTTAATATTATAGGTATGTGTTATGCCTACGCCGGAGGTTTCGGCGTCACCATCGGGGCACACCGTCTTTGGACACACAAGGCATTCAAGGCGAAGTTGCCACTCGAAATAATATTGATGCTTTTAAATTGTATCGCATTTCAAAGCACCGCAATTGTGTGGATACGGGATCACAGACTGCATCACAAGTTAGTCATAGGATATTGATTTCTGTCGCTTTTTTTTTATAGAAATTAAGGATTAAAAATATGTAACAAAATTACATACATATATGAAATAAACTTCAAATCACTTTGAAAACGTGCTCACATGAATAAGGACAGACGTTTTGCAAGTCACATTAAACAATATCGGTGTTAGATTGTCAAAAATAACGTTCGCTGTTTACAAAACAAAGAACTCGTCAACTCGCCGGCTCGCAGTCGACTAAAGGAGTTACGGAGAATTGACCGTAACTTAGTGAGCAATGTATTAAGGCCACAGAGCCCGTTTAGTATAGTCTTTGCGGACATTGCTTAGAACAATAGAGCTGTTACTGCAACGAAACGCCTAGCCACCAGCCGAGTCGCCATCCATCTATTAATTACAGTCTACTGCTGAACATCGGTCTACCCCATAGATTGCCTCATGGTGGGGGGGGGGGGGGGGGGGTGCCTTATTTGTCGCGCTAGACAGGCGTGTTGACAACCGCAAGGTTTTTTTCATATTTAAAGTTGCATCAGCTTAATCTGTTTTTAATACTCATTACTTATTTATATTAATTACATCACATTGACTTTTTTAGCACAATAAAAATGCCTTTCATTCTATCATTACAGCTTGTCAAAAGTCCACAGCTAAATATAGGTCTTACCCATAAAATGTCTCACGTATATATAATTATTTAGTTATCGGGCAGATACCATGCACATCTCTTATTTCAGTTTCCCTCTGTCACGTCTTACGACACGACTCTTACATCCTCATAAAATTTCATGTTTATAATATTAGTAGAATGAAAATCGATTCTTTAGGAGTAAACTCCAAAAAATTACTTTCAATAAGAATAAGGCCGCCAGTCTCAACGGAGACTAGCCACCGGCGCAGGACAGGATTATAGTGCCCGAGTGCATGCGCAAGCACAGGTGCTTTCTCTATTCTCTCACTCACAAACTCCGATGCAACGGCAATCCGACATCACCAGCGAGAGATCAGGCGCAGGACCAACTACTTTACATGATAAAGTAACGTAACACCGTTTTCTACGTGGTAGAGCCATGCTGCAGCTATATTATGGCTGTAGCACGAATGGGTCGGCTCGATCGCGGAAGGACCACGCTGTCACAGAAAACCAGCGTAAAATAGCAGCTTAACGCTGCTGTGTTTCGTGTGGTGAGTGTAGAGAACCGGAGACCCTTTTTACTGGCAAAGAGGCATTCCATTTTAGTCCTCACGGGTGACAACGCATCTGCATCTTGAGTCTTTATTGAGGATAGATGTAGATGTCTATGGGTCACAGTAACCACTTATCATCAGGTGAACTGTGTGCTCGTTTGTCACCCGATCCTATTAAAATAAATTATTTCCGAGGCATGGGAATGAAACACCGACAATTTACTGACTCCGGGCTGCTTTGGTATACTAGCAGTACACCAACGAGACAGTGATAAACATTCTTTCATCTATAGATACAGCGACACTGACGCGGATCCGTACAACGCTTCAAGAGGCTTTTTCTTCTCGCACATCGGATGGTTGCTTGTGAGGAAGCACCCGAAAGTGATAGAAAAAGGGAAGACCATTGATATGAGCGACATTAATAACAATCCCGTGTTGAAATTTCAACAGAAGTAAGTACAATACAGGATTATTTTGCAATATATGTCCAACTTTGCAGAGAAGGTTCACAATAAGTACGAGGGTGATACTGAAAGATCTTAGAAAATCAAAAACTGAACAAACTAGCAAGTTCTTACTTTTATTATATCTTTTGATAATAGTGTCCATTTATATCAATACATCGCTGCATCCGATGGAACCACTGAGAAAAGCACTTTGCCCACTCGTCACTAGGGGTCTCTTCGACGGCATTTTGAAAAGCAGCCACTGCTTCCGCGACGTCCATAAAATGTTTTCCTCGAGGTTTTTCTTTTATTTTCGGAAATAAATAAAAATCGCAAGGTGCGAGGTCAAGGCGGCGGGTGACCCAGAAATTCTACGTCTGACGTTGCTAAGTACTCGAGTGTTTGCTTGGCGGTGTGCGATGAGGCGTTGCCGTGGTGAAAGAGGATCCTACTACGAGGTCGTTTTTCCCGAACTTTTTCCAAGACAAGTGGCAAATAATTGTTAGTGTACCACTCTGTAGTAAATGTTTTTCGATCCTCTAACCATTTGATTCGTAATGACCTGTCCTTCGGAAGAACGAGTGCACCATCTTTTTTCCCACGCTTCAACCTCTCTACACTTTAGTTGGTAACTTCTCCGAACGAAACACCCAGACAGGAGGCTGGGCTGTCTCTTAGTTTCAAGATCATAACAATAAATCCAGCCTTCGTCACCCGTAAGTATGTCGAACACAGCATTTGAGTCACCTCCGTTAAATCTTTGAACAATTTCACGACACCAATCCACATGACGGAGTTTTTGGGCCTCTGTCAAATTATGAGGTGTAGGAGGGCACAAAGCTTCCTGACCGCTAAATGTTCATTGAGGAATTTGTGCACTTAACTCATACCGATGCCTAAGCTTGTCCGAATCTGCTGATAAGTCACTCTTTTGTCAGTCTCTATCGTACGCCGCACAGCACTGATGTTATCTTCAGTCGTCGCAGTAGAAGGCCGTCCCTCACGCAGATCATCGGTGAGATAAATGCGACAACGTTCAAACTCATTAAGCCAGTTGTAAACAGTGGCACGACATGGGGCTTCATCGTGAAAGGCCAATCGAAGTCTATCATAACTTTATTGTCGACTTAAATGACATCGAAAATCATAAAAAATCATTGTACGAAAATTTTCTCGCGTTAATTTCATGCTGATGTGACACAGACAATTTTCAATTTTCAAAATAAATAATTAATAATATACATACACAATAATATTGGCAAAGAGTTCCATTTTCAAATTTTGAACTTATTTTTTTATTATATCGTTTACAAGTGGGCAGTTCTAAAAATTGTCAGTGTCGCCCTCGTCGGGAATTTTGCAGAGAAATTAGTTTAAAAATATCTCAAAAATTCTGTCCTTTTCATCTTTTAAATTCAGTAAAATAGACGTCAGTTGGCCTAAACACAATAATTGATATAATCGTTTTTTTTTATAGGATAAGGGTGAAAAACAAGCACTCGGTCCACCTGATGGTAAGTGGTTACTGTGGCCCATAGACATCTACATCTATCCTCGATTACGGATTTAATTTCAGATGCGTTGTCAGCCGTATGGACTAAGATGGAATGACTCGTTTCCAGCAAAAAGGGTCTCCGGTTCTCTACACTCACCATACGAAACACAGTAACATTAAGCTGCTATTTTACGCTGGTATTCTGTGAGAGCGTGGTCCTTCCCCGGTCGAGTCGATCCATTTATGCTAACACTATATTACTTATACAGCTGTAACATAGCTCTATCACGTAATTATAATATTCTGTCTCATTCTCTCGCAGTGTAAATCCAATAGATGTATATGTTTGTCTCTTTTTAGTGTCGTTTTTTCGTTTCATTGTATTTCAAATCACTTAGATTATAAAGAAGTTTTTACATCAAAAACACTTAATAAAATCATTACTTTTTCAGATATGCAATTCCCTTGGTGGGAATGTGCTGTTTCGTCATACCAACGCTGATCCCAATTTATTTCTGGAATGAATCTTTCACAAACGCCTTCTACCTCAACATGTTTCGCTATATTTACGGACTTCACGTAACGTTTTGTGTCAACAGCGTCAACCACTTATGGGGGAACAAGCCATACGACAAAAACATCAATCCAACCCAATCGATCATCGTTTCTCTGCTGTCTGGTGGCGAAGGCTACCATAACTACCACCATGTGTTCCCATGGGACTATAGGACGGCCGAAATCGGGAACAACTGGATCAATACGTCCACGTTGGTCATAGATTTATTGCATAAAATCGGTCTAGCCCACGATTTGAAGACGACTTCAGAAACGATGGTGCAAGAAAGGCTAAAGCGAACTGGTGATGGAAGCGATTTATGGGGGGTAGCTGCAAAATTGTAAGCGGCCTTTTGGATACAAAACTAAGTTTATTTACATCCATTTAACATTAATTTACAAGTGATGGTACGAAATGATTGATGTCCGAGTCATATTTTAAAGAAACGCTTAGATCTCTGTTATGATTTTTTTTAATGGTTTATTACATAAAAATATAGTTGGTTGTTTCTTAACCACTTTCGCCAAATTGCAGGGAAATTTTTTGGCGAATACATCACCTACTTACATTTTATGTACCTACTGTAATTAATATCCTAATCTTAGATTTAAAAGTTAATATAGAAAAGTTAAATTTAAACTTAGAAGTGTTATTTACATACCCTATTATTTTTAAACTTATTACTAACTAGCTGTTCCCCGTGACTTCGCCTGCGTGTAAATTAGGATTTTTTTTGCGCGGAACTCTAATTCTTGTTCTAAAATAAAAGTAACTTAACCACTCTACTTAGTTAGTCTTCTTCTTAATAACTAGCTTTACGGCTCTGGGATCTAGCCCTTCTGAGCCTGAAGTTTCAATATTATATTATAATAATTATTCTTCATAGTATACTGCTTCACAATATGTTGATGCGTCACATTGTGCAGCCCTTGGGAGATTTTGACGGCAACTTGAGCCAGCAGACAGCTGACGGTTAGCGATGGTATCTCAAGGTGCATAAGCAGACAGGCACCTTATTTTGAGAATCACATCACTATCAGAGCACTTGTTTCACAGTTTCCACTAATAGTTCACATGCGCAGACACTTAATACACAAAATCGCACCACTTTTACATATCAAAGTCCACTTAAAACCATTATTTAAACAATAAAACAGGAGCAACAAACCGCCGCCGGTCAAGTTTCCGCCAAAACTCCTCTACTTAGTTAGATCTATGGTCAAGCCAAAGAGTATAATAGGTCAGGCCAAAGACAATTTTTTTTTAAATGAAGGTAAATATAACTTAAGTCATTACGAAATTCTTATCCAATAATAAAAAATTATCAACAATTAAGATATTGCATTATTTGTTTGAAGGTCAAATGAGCGCTAGAGAAACGACGCTTGCAAGACGATTCGTCGATAAATAAAATGTTTTTAGAAGTTATCAATTACCGTGTAATGGCGGTGTACGAGTATCCATACCATCCCGTGGGTCTCGTAAGAGACTTGGGGTTATTTTTAAATAACCGTGACCGTCGTTCCGGTTACCAAAAATCATCATGACTTTGTCACGTTGATGAAGTTGGATAACTAGTTGGAACATTAGAAAGACTTATAACGTGACTTTATATATGCATTATAGATTTAGTATTAGGTTTTATTTCAGTATGCGATTGTTTATTACCTTCCTTACTTAAGCTACGTGGATATGTTATAAGTTGTATGTTGCAAATTATTTACACTATCTTTAATAAGTTTTTCTTTTTCTCTCGAATTGCATTCTCAAACTAGCGAATTTCTCGAAAAAATGTTCTTTATTACCCAAAATTTTAGGGCTTTTAGTGCAGTTTTAATGTCATTTATGGCTGTAAATCACAAATGATTCATGATGACTAATCGTATAGATTGTATAAATTGAGTATACTTAAAGATTTAGGATCTAAAGCACATAATGTGTAAAAATTATTCTTTACGACCGTACCAGATTTTAAACAAAAACCAATTTGTCCTTTACTACCTATACATCTTTAGAGAAACTAGAATTATGCTTTACTACCTAGAAATATGAAGATTTATCTTACACGTCTTCTATCTATCTGGAAACTAAATTGAACTTTACCACTAGTAACAACAGCAAACAGATAATCGAATAAATACAACCCAACCAAAATTATTAGTCTTTCTCGCTTATACAATTTCCGAAAAGGACAAATCCAGGCGACCAACGACCTAGACACGAGCGCTAGACAGAGACAGAGCTACGTGGAATGTTCTTTGATTAACTTCATCCTGAGTTTCTCTTGTACCTGCTTGCACTTCTCACCCCTGTGCTTACCGACTCCACTACTCCCGACCGACGACACGTTTAGATGTAAACAAAACAGCAAAGTGGTAACGGCGTTTTGTCTCAGGTTGTTTTTTGACCTTTCTAATGATTATTTCTGAAATATAAGAATTTCACCTAACCTAGGTGATCAGTCAGTGTACCGTACAAGGTAGATATAAGTTAGATGAATAACTAATTTTATTTTTAGAAAATTGTATTGATATCCAACGTTCACGACAGCGAAATCTGACGGTACGGACGGGACATATTATGCAAAAATACCGATACGCGCACAAAAATAAACATAAATCAAAATATTTATCTTTGTACTGACTGTCAATTAAATTCACATTACAGTCAATTAAACTAATGTGGGTAATTTCTAAACTTAAGCAATGTTTTTATTAGTTCACAACACAACAAAAGAAGGCAAGTAATTAGTGAATGCAATTCTATGAACGAACAACACTATATATATATACATGGCTTAATCTAACTAATGCGTAAAACAACCCGAACAAAGTAATCTTTAGGGATCTGCCCCGTACACTTACCAGACAATAATGAACTCTATGTTAAGATGTTTCAGTGCAATATGCTTTAAGCATACCGCGAAGTTAAAAACCTAATAAGGGTATAGGTATAGGTCCCATAGGACGTGGTGCGAGCAATTTCGGGAAGTCCCCGTACATAGATTTTGTGTTAAAGGTTCATTTTAGTGTTGTCGTGTTTAGAATATTACTTTTCAATTTTATTTATGAATATTATTTTATATTAGTTGAAAATGCAAAAAATCGGGAGACACGGTCGCTAAATCGGGATATCGGGAGATACTAATTAAAATCAGTAGATCTCCCGATAAATCGGGAACTTTTGCAACACTGCTAACGAGCGTTGCTACCATTCAGTGCCAAGAGACTGAGCGAAAGTGTGCAAGTTCGTCCTTAAGAGCAATCATCAGTTACTCCTCATAACATCAGCTATCTGCCAATGAAGTCCCGTTAAAATCGGTCCAGCCATTTCGAAGATTAGCCGGAACAAACAGACAGACAGATAGACAAGAATTATAGTAATTTATTTTTTGTCATAAGTACCGTATTTACTTTCATATGCATTTAGTACAAAGCTGTTATTTTCACATTACAAACAGACACTTCAATTTAATTTATTTGTAAGTCATGTATAGATTACACATAGAAATATTAATTAATACTATTATTTTCAATTTAGACAATATTAACTTATCACACGTATAATTATCCAGCAACCACATTTTAAATTTCTCCAACACATTTGACCACATTCGTCTTCAGAAAATTGTAAATTTAGCACGATTTTTAAACTATTTGCAACACAACGCAATATTATGTAAGTATATTCTATTTTTCTTTGTCATTTATGGAAGTATCGATGTAGAAGATGTCGTCATTTACAAACCTTCGTGGTTTATAGATGTTATTTTTCTTATACTGGGTGGCGATTAGGTTATCATATTAAATAACACTGCGGTATATACAAGTTCATATTATGTCGATTAAAATAATAAAATTAACAATTCTAATAAAATAAAAAAATGCATCTTTCAAACAAAATAAATAGCGAAAAAATTGTCACGAAATAAATCACCTTGATAATATTAGTTCACTGACCAGAAGTGACATGTAAAAGCGGCAACGGTGCGGCAGGTGCGCAGTGCTCACGCGGCATAGACATAGGTTACCTACACTTTCCGTTCATAAGTAATTAGGCATGAAACGAAAAAAGGGCTATTGCGACTAGAATGTTAATTGTTATATATATTTTTAGTTGTGTATGTTCAAAGAACGTTTTAAAGGATAAGTCTTTTCATTTAATGTGATAACTTTATCGCCCCACCGTATACAAGATGTAACAAAAACTCTGTAGTTCCCGCTATGTAAGTTTTTTTTTATAGGAGAGGGGGCAAACGAGCATGCGGCTCACCTGATGGTAAGTGACTACCGCCGCCCATGAACAACTGCAACACCAGGGAGGGAATTGCAGATGCGTTGCCGGCCTTTTAAAAAGGAGTACTCTCTTTTCTTGAAGGTCCCTAAGTCGTATTGGTCCGGAAAAATCGCTGATGGTAATCGATTCCACAAGGAAGTCGTGCGAGGAAGAAAACATCTTCTAAATCGCACAGTGGTGGACCGCCAATCATCCAGATGGTGTGGATGGTATCGGGAGTTCTGCCGCGATGTGCGTTCGTGAAATTTGGCGGCTGGGATTAATCCGAACAATTCCTCAGAGCACTCCCCATGGTAGATGCGAAAGAAAATGCAAAGGGATGCAACATCTCTTCGCAGTGCCAATGAATCGAGCCGATCGGAAAGGGCTCGGTCGTCGACGATTCGAGCCGCTCTGCGCTAGATGCAGTCAAGTGGAAGGAGCTGGCACTGGGGAGCCCCTGCCCAGAGATGGGAACAGTATTCCATGTGAGGCCGAACCTGCGCCTTGTAAAGTTGCAGGCGGTGTGCCGGCATGAAATACTGTCCCACTCTGTTGAGCACGCCAAGCTTTTTAGAGGCCAATTTGGCCTTCTCTTCCAAGTGACCACGAAACTGCACGTCACTCGATATGTCGACTCCGAGGATACCGATACTGGCTGAGGCAAGAAGGTGAGTGCCTTGAAACTGAGGAGATACGACAAAGGGGTTCTTTTTAGCGGTAAACGCGCAAACTTGTGTCTTCTGAGGATTAAACTGGACTAGATTTAGTCGCCCCCAATCCGAGATATTTTCCAGCAAAAACTCGACTTCAGACACAAGTTTGTTCCGGTACTCGGTGACGTTTTCCCGAGAAATATTGGCACGGCCGGTGTATAGAGCATCACTAGTGCTGTCATCCGCATAGTAATGAATGTTACCAGTTAGCAACATATCATTGATATGCAGAAGAAACAGCGTTGGTGATAGCACACAGCCTTGTGGAACACCAGCGTTAATAGGCTTGTAGTCAGAACATGCACCATCTACAACGACCTTGATGCTCCGATCTGCAAGGAAGCTGGTGATCCAATTGCACAATTTCTCGGGAAGCCCATAGGAAGGGAGCTTCGAAAGAAGCGCTTTGTGCCAAACCCGATCGAAAGCCTTCGCAATGTCCAGACTAACGGCCAACGCCTCCCCCTTGGATTCTACTGCCTCCGCCCATCTATGGGTCAGGTAGACTAGAAGATCACCAGCTGATCGACCCCGACGAAAACCGTATTGGCGGTCACTAATCAGCTGGTGATCCTCAAGGTACCGGATGAGCTGGCAGTTAATAATGGATTCCATTATTTTGGAGAACAAGGAGGTGATCGCGATAGGCCTATAGTTGGACGGGTCTGAGCGGTCACCTTTTTTAGGGATCGGGTGGACAAAAGCTGTCTTCCATGAATTCGGGACTACGCCTTGGGAGTAGGAGTATCGGAAAAGACGCGCTAGGACCGGTGCCAACTCCGGAGCACACGTGCTGAGCACAATTGGGGGGATACCGTCAGGCCCACTCGACTTCTGGATGTCCAGGGAGAGAAGTGCTTTGCGAACCGAGCGCTGTGAGAACAGCACATCCGGCATGGAGCACTCACACCGCGGGATGGTCAGCGGTGTTTTCCCCCCGTCATCAAGAGTCGAGTTGGACGCAAAAAGGGAGCCTAAAAGGTCAGCTTTGTCTTTTGCGTCTTGGGCCAATGAGTCGTCCTCCCTGTGCAGAGATGGTAGTGATGGTTTACAGAAATTCCTTTGGACAGCCTTGGCGAGAGACCAGAATGCACGGTTATCAGAATCACTATTCAAACACATAAAAAAAAATTTTTTTCAGAAAACTCAATAATTACTGAATTACAATAAACTGAATTAAAAAAATAATTTTATATGGTTTTATTACTTCTAAACCGATCGCTAAAGCGGCACCTTTGACAATTCTCTTACTTCCCGGACAATGCAGAGGTAATAAAACCACATACAATTTGATTTTTTTGATAATATAATTTTTTTATTGGTCGATTTTTTAGTAAAAGTTATTTCTATTACGTTTGAATACTGATTCTGATAACGTATTTAACGGGAACCACAGGGTTTTTGTTAAATACCTATTATGTAATATATTTACATTAAAAAACGTGGCACTAGATATTTTCTCGTTCTCTTGGCGTAATATAAATACTAACCCTATGCTCGAAGTATTTGTTTCGAGAAGTAATTTTAATATTTTTGTGAAATGTTCGAACTGTTTTAAAACTACTCTTAATTGAGCGTTAAATTTACTCTTGCAACATATTTTGTAAATAGTGTGTCTAAGTAACGATTTGTTGTGAATGTATTCTGTCTATATGTGAAAGCTTTTTATTGGCATATAAATTTTAATATAAGGTACGGGAGGTAATATGGTCATATTAAGTTTTGTCACCATATACATAAAACCAAAACTAGGAAGAGGATAGACAAAAATACAAAGTACACTTGATCAAACGAAATGTGCGGATACTAGATAAAAAATATCGGTAAAAAATCGAAATATATTTTTTTTATGTAAACTGTTTAAAAAATAAAAGCATTTTTTTTTTGGTAAAATTCCCATCCTTCGGTTTTAAATTATTTTCTCTTTAAGTAAACGGTGTATTTTTTTTTCAAAGTAGTTTTATTTGAAAGTTAGAAAGATTAACTAGCAATAAAAATTAAAAAAAAAACCTACGATATCAAGCAGGAAATTTGTCAAAAAAATAATAAAATAAATTATTTTGTTAAAAAAATACTTTTCTTTTTAATTTTTGGTCTGTAACTTCAAAACTAGTACGTTGAGATAACCTTTTTAGCATGTTTTATTAAACTACGTAGCTTACTGTACAAATTCTCCAAAATAACATGCGTTCTATCTCTTTTCGTTGTTAAGATAATCACTAAAAATAAGGTAGGTAATCTGAGCACAAAATTCAAAAGTGATTTAATAATCATTTAATTGACAAAATTATGGAATAAAACAAAAAAAAAACCGTAGAAAAATGATTTCATTTATTAAATTTTCAAAGTGACCACCATTTTCATCCATACATACAGTTGCACGTAATGCCACACTACGTACTGTGTTTTTTAACACAGTACTATTTTCTTTTATTTGACTAGCCGCAGCCATTATTTTTTGTAACAATTCTTCTCTTGTACTAATTGGAGTACTGTACACAATCTGTTTCATGTGGCAAAAAAATTCCACCTTTAAGTTTGGAAAATAGGGGCTAAAGTTTTTAGTGTAGGTAACTATTTAGACGTCATTGTAGTTGTTACCTAGAACTTGAGATATACCTCACTACACTAAAAAGGGCTAGAAAATTAAAGGTTTATTAAAAGATAAAAGCCGACTTCGGAGAACTAAAAAAAATAAAATAATACAAAGGCGTGGCCATGGGGGGGGGGGGTCAGCTACCCCCTAGTGACACAAAAGAATGTAGTCAAATGCAAAGCAACCAGTCTTATTTATTGTACAGTTTAGAGCTTGTAGAGTTTGACACACTGGAATTTGTACCGTTCTTATTACAATGGCCGTAGACGCACAGAATCCTATTTCACTATTTCCTGCTAATATTATAAACGTGAGAGTTTGTGAGGATGTTTGGATATTTGTTACTCTTTCATGCATAAACTACTGAATGGATTTTAATGAAACTTCACAGTAATATATACTCATACATACATATAAGCTATAGTTCATGAAAATATTGTGTAAATTGGCCAAAATATAACGATAAATGTTTTAAGTAAGTCTGAAAAAATCTGTCATCTGCGAGCTATTTTGGCGTGAACACACATCACGCAAATACTTGTGAACCGATTCGGATGGGACTGTCACTGGCAGATAGCTGATATTATAAGGAGTAACTTAGGCTACATTTATTTTAGTGTTCCATGCAAAAAAAAAATTCCACGTGGGCGAAGTCGCGGGGAACAGCTAGTAAATAGTAGTACAAGGTAGATAAGACTCGCAATTGAAGTGGAAAACTTCATGTACTCTTGTACCTACACTTTCCCATCTTCTATCGGCTGGCGACGCTCTTGATAATTTATATATAATAGCGTCTGAAGTCGGGGCTTAAATTTTTTCTATACACTTTGTCTTAGTATCGCTGTCACCCCTGAGAACTGAGATGGAATGCCTAGTTGTTAGTAAAAAGGGTCTCCGGTTCTCTACTCTTACTGTACGAAATATAACATCTTCGCGTCACCGATGATCTCGACATGTTCGTGACGTATTGCCCTTGCGGCAGACTAGCGACGCGTCAAAGAGATTTAAATATATAGATATTCTATAGAGCGGACATAGGGAACTATTGCATACAAAAACTTTTAGTTCGCGCATGTGTGACGCCCTCTAGATAAACATAGCAAAACTACTCTGAATATTTATTAGGAATACATTTCAGCTGTTCCCCAGTAGGTGAAGCTAATAAATGTAAGGTAAAAACCCGTTTTAGGAATGTTACCGTTTCGATATCAAAGTGTCGATATGTTGTTGAAGGGTACTAAGTGTGTAATGCTTTACGATATAATAATAGGGAATATGCATGCTTTTTTAATAAATAAATATATTTAGTAAGACTCCCGTCACTCCGAAAAATTCATATAAACTTTTTAAGTCATGAATAACGTAATGAATGAAATGTCATGAAATAAAATATTTAATTTACAATAGCTAAGAATCAATTCAAACAGCAGTCATATTCATTGGTGGGATCTTGGATGTCGTCACTAGGTCCTTTAGACGCCATAATAATATGATTAAATATATATTTCATTTAAGAAAAATATAGGTCGGTCGGCGTCGAAGGCACATCGCGAAACATCAAATCCAATAAGCGAGCGCCCCCATGTTTTAAATTCGTTTCTTTTACAAAAATACACTTTAAATCTAACGTATTTTAGAATAGCACTGAACTTAAAAGTTGTTACACGATAAATTATTATAAAAATTCACAAGTTTGCGCGTTTACCGCTAAAAAGAACACCTTTGTAGTATCTCCCCAATTTCAGAGCACTTCCCTTTTTGTCGCAGCCAGTAGCAGAATCTTCGGCGTCAACATATCGAAAAACCTGCAGAAGCATAGTCACTTGGAAGAGAAAGCTAGATTGGCTTTTAAAAAGCTTGGCGTAGTCCGTAGAGCGGGTCAGTACCTATTTCATGCCTACACACAACTTTACAAGCGCAGGTTCGGCCACATATGAAATACTGTTCTGATCTCTGGGCCGGTGCTCCCCAGTGCGAGCTCCTTCCACTTGACCGCATAGAGAACAGAGCGGCTCGAATCGTCGACGATCGAGTTTTCTTTGATTGGCTCGATTCACTGGCGCTATGTAGGGATGTTGGATCCCTTTGAATTTTCTGGAGAGTGCTCTGAGGAATTGTTCGGATTAATTCCAGCCACCAAAAAAAATTAGGCTGTCTCATTCACTGGTTGTATTAGTTGTACTGGCTGGCATAGACGTTTCACGTTACAATCAACAGCCGTGTGCCCCGGACATAGGCCCACCCGATTTCTTTATTGGTATGGGTACAGTATCGTTTACTGTTTCACCTCCTTAAATATTGTAGGTGATTAACTCTGCATCGTGTATAATATTTTTTATCGATAGCACCTATCGATAAACGTTGTCAATCACTAACTCTTTGGTGACGTTACTGGATAACAGAGGGCGCTTATCACAATAATGATAAATGTTCTAGAACAATCTAGAGAAATAACAAAAATTAAAATTATGGGGTAATTATACATTAAACTTGCGATAATAAACCGAAATTACATTCAGTTTTTGCAATATATCGGGACTTACAATACTTTAATGCACAATCAAACATATTTTCTTTAAAAATATTTTTTTTAATTTAGGAAACGAATGCGTGTTCAGTCGCTAAGACTAAATGACACAAATCCGAAATATATCCTATAGGACATAAGTAAGATGTGAGCATTTTGTTGTTGATGTCTGGTCTATTACTACTACTTGAATGTCTTTACGACGCGTAGTATAGCGGCCTGTGTAGATGTGTACGCATATTCCATTGAGTTTTCACTTCTGTCGGCAGTACGTATGGTGGCATGTTTTTTAGTATTTAAAAAAAAATTAATACGTCCACACTAGGATTTTATTCTGTATCGTGGTTGCAGTTTACATACATGAATTTCAAAAGGATAAACATCCAGTCCTGGATCAATTACGTATTAGTAGGTATACAGATACTTGTTCCGTACGGGATTTTGCCGGTGCGCCACGGTGCCGTCAATCATCATTATGCTATCATTTTACGCTGGTATTCTTTGCGAGCGTGGTCCTTCCCCGGTTAAGCCAGCCATAGCTGCAGCGCTAACCTTTTAAAACCAGCTGTGCTTTGCCATGGAAGCTAAAATATATTAAAGAATCGAAGCTTTGCTTTTGCGTTTGACAGTGGAAGGAGTCGAGGAATATATATATGGTTGTGTTTACAATTAAAACAAATTAACTTTTGTACAAAATATTTATTTCTAAAAACAGTGTAAACTGGAATGGCATTCATTTTATTTGAACGTTGGTATATAATAAACCGTCATACTTTGGTGGTTTTTAAGTTTAAGAGCATATTCGACCGGCATTTAGATCAAACGTATTCTTTTGTCTTCCTAGGTAGTGGCAGTAAAGTAAATAGTTTTTTAATTTTTTTTCCACTACATATCCTAATAGGTATTACCTATTTACCACCACCATGTTCTTATTTTTTTTTATAAATTAATTACGTAAAAATCAGAAATCTAAAATTACTAAAATTGCACAGCTATACCGCCATTATCAGACATCTAAAAAAGACAAAGGTAAAATTGTTCTGGAATTGTTTTTGAAAAAATAAATCTATGTTGAATAAATACGAAATGATGTATAATCAGGCCGAGCTGCAGTTGTCTCTCTCGGTTGCCTAGCACGGTCGTTTGGGTACGGCGCGACAGTAATATATCTGCTTATTTTAAAAAATGTCTTGCCACCCAGATACGAAACGAGAGTAATAACAGGATACGGACCGCGAAATCTAAAGGTCGTGGGTTCGAATCCTCCATTCGACTAGTGTCGTGAACCACTCCTAACCCAAGCATTTTAAGCTTACCAGGAATTATTACAAAGAAAATTAGAAATGTGAATAGCTTGCTAGTATTAAAAAAATGAAATAACAATCGGGAGTGTGGGTGTGTCGTGGACACGGCCGTGTGTTGTACGTGAACATGTGTACGTATAATCTGTTCGTTTAGATACGGTCGCCTTTATGTCGCGCCGCCTTGATATGTGCAAACTTTAGCCGCGTTGAGCGATTTTCGTTAGGGGAAAAACGTATGGGTTCGCGTCACCGATGACCTCGACATGCTCGTGACGTCACAAGCTTATCTACTACGCATAGCGGCCTGTGTACATGTATACGAATATATCATTGAGTTTTCACTTCTGTCGGCAGTCCTTTTTTTAATATATGACGTTCGAAAAATAATATTCATTTTTCAAATTACCGAAAGTTAAAGTGTAACAAGATTTCAAATTAAAATTAATTAAAAAGTTAAATATAACATATTTGTATATCTCTAAATTTCTTCTGAACTACAAAAATAAAATAACAAAACAAAAAAATCTATTCTTAATTTTATCTAAAAACCACCATGCCATATACCTGACATTTAAACATTAATAGACTATAACTTAAATATTAAAATAAGATTATGTGGGCAACACTATTTAATTTTAACAGTTGGCAATGCACTACTACAATTAGCTTTTTCTAATTCGGCATGTATTTGCTTTAATCTTGCACGTGCCAGTGTTAGGTTGGCATTAGTTGCTCGCATGCTTTCCTGAAAAATAAATTATGATTAAAAATAAGAACAGAGTTTAAAATACTCACTCAGTATAGAGTATAGAGAATACTCAGTATATAGAGTTGAGAAACTCAACAAAATCGGAAACATATTAAAGTTATTTATATCATTGCATAGGTATTTGTAGGATCTTGACCACTAATGCATTGATGGCCCAATATACTTTTTAACCGACTTCAAAAAGGAGGAGGTTCTCAATTCGACTGTATGTTTTTTTTCTATGTTTGTTACGCGACAGAAAATAATTAGAGATGGTTCGTCGAATGGGTAAGTACAATGAAAACAAAGTAAGACCTATTGTTGTAACTTTTACTACCCACGGCCGAAAAATCACTCAATACTGAAAAATAAAAAACTTAGGAAGACAGAAGTAATTTATCTTAAAGAAGATTTTTTCACCACAAATCCTGAATACAAGAAAAACATTGCTAGTACAACTTAAAATACAGAAAGAAGCCGGGGAAAAAGCCTATCAACGTTACGACAAACTAACAATCCGTAAACCATCAATAAAGAAGAAAAGTGAAACACATGAAGAAGAACAAAAGGGCAATAGAAACAAAAATAGGGAATTAGAAATAACACCACCAAACCAAAACGAAAATCTTAATAGACAACCACAAACACACCAACAAGAACTAAAGAAAAATAAGATACAAGCTAAGAAAACCGGAGATAACCAAAGTTCCGTAGAGAAATTCATCAACAAACAATCAATCAACTAATGTGTCAGAATCCAGAAGGACTTCCTCTGTCCTCTGAATATCCAAATTCAGACGAATAGCAACTAGGAAAGCGCCTTCAAAGTCTGAAGTGCGTCGCGCCCACAAACACAACAAAAACAGAAGTAACATAATATGACCTCCCCCAGAACGGTTCGTTACTGCGGGGGTTGTAGACGACCACTGTGCAACATTTAATGTCAGATAAATAAATAAAAAAAGAAGAAGACGTTAGGTGGGCCATCAAAAAGGTGGAATGATGACATCGCCGAAGTAGCTGGTACACTAGTACGAGCTACTGGCCTAGATTAGTGCAAGACAGTACCACTTGAAGTAATCTGGAGGAGGCTTTCACCGCAAAAGGCGGCTCTTACAACTGACACAAATCTAACAAAATTAAATATAGTGACGAAAAAAAAAGGAAAAAAGAAAAGGACAGCTCCGTGGTGCAGGGGCTTAACAGTGAGTTGCTGCGCTGGGTGCCGCGGGTTCCAATCCCGCACGGAACAAGTATTTGTATGGCCTACAAATAATTGTTCCGGGTCTGGATGTTTGTATTTGTGCAACTTGTGTTTGTAAACTGCCTCCACGATACAGGAGAAAATCCTAGTGTTTTTAAAAGACCAAAAAAGAAAAGAAAAAAAGACATACTAACACTACCAACAAATATAATAAGAACAATGGATACTAGCTATAACACGTCAGCAAGTCGAGTGGGCCCGATGGAGTCCCTCCCATTGTGCTTAAGACGTGTGCTCCGGAGTTGGCACCGGTTTTAACGCGTCTTTTCCGGTACTCCTCTACTCCCAAAGCGTAGTCCCGAATTCATGGAAGACAGCTATGGTCCACCCGATCCCTAAAAAAGGCGACCGCTCAGACCCGTCCAACTACAGGCCTATCGCCATCACCTCCTTGTTGATCTTGTGGAATCCATTATAAACTGCCAGCTCATGAGGTACCTTGAGGATCACCAGCTGATCAGTGACCGTCAGTACGGTTTTCGTCGGGGTCGATCAGCTGGTGATCTTCTAGTTTACTTAACTCATAGATGGGCGGAGGCAGTCGAGTCCAAGGGGGAGGCATTGGCCGTTAGTTTGGACATAGCGAAGGCCTTCGATCGGGTCTGGCACAAGGCGCTTCTTTCGAAGCTTCCTTCCTATGGGCTTCCCGAGAAATTGTGCAAATGGATCACCAGTTTCCTTGCTGATCGTAGCATCAAGGTCGTAGTAGACCGTGCATGCTCTGATTTCAAGCCTATGAACGCTGGTGTTCCACAAGGCTGCGTGCTATCACCAACGCTGTTTCTCCTGCATATCAATGATATGTTGGCTGGTAGCATTCATTGCTAGCACTAACAAAGTCTCGGATTGGGGCCGACTAAATCTAGTCCAGTTCAATCCCCAGAAGACACAAGTTTGCGCGTTTACCGCTAAAAAGAACCCCTTTGTCGTATCTCTTCAGTTTCAAGGCACTCCCCTTGCTACCTCAGCCAGTGTCGGAATCCTTGGCGTCGACATATCGAATAGCGTGCAGTTTCGTGGTCACTTGGAAGGGAAGGCCAAATTGGCCTCTAAAAAGCTTGGTGTGCTCAGCAGAGCAAGACAGTATTTCATGCCGGCATATCGCTTGCAACTTTACAAAGCGCAAGTTCGGCCCCACATGGAATACTGTTCTCATCTCTGGGCCGCGGCACCCCAGTGCCAGCTCCTTCCACTTGACCGCATCCAGCGCAGAGCGATTCAAATCGTCGACGACCGAGTTCTTTCCGATCGGCTCGATACACTGGAACTGCGTAGAGATGTTGCATCTCTTTGCGTATTTTATCGCATCTATCACGGGGAGTGCTCTGAGGAATTGTTCGGACTAATTCCAGCCGCTCAATTTCACCATCGCACGTCGCGACAAAACTCGCGTTACCATCCATACCATCTGGATGATTGGCGGTCCACCACTGTGCGATTTAGAAGAAGTTTTCTCCCTCGCACAACTTCTTTGTGGAATCAATTACCACCAACGAATTTTCCGAACCGATACGACTTAGGAACCTTTAAGAAAAGAGCTTACACCTTTCTAAAAGGCCGGCAACGCATCTGCAATTCCCCTGGTGTTGCGGTTGTTCATGGGCGGCGGTAGTCACTTACCATCAGATGAGCCGCATGCTCGTTTGCCCCCTATTCTATAAAAAAAAAACATTTTAAACTTAATAACATTCATGTAAAGGATAAATAAAGCTAAATAAATAAACAAATGTTACGCGATATCTTCGCTAATTGTGAACCGATTTTGACGATTCTTCTTTTATCATATAGGCTGTAATTCAAGGCTGGTTTCATATAAATTTGGAGAAAAAATCCACCCCTAAAGGTATCATACAAATAACTTCCTTCTTAGCAGTTTGAAGTCGTTTTCTAATTTTGGTTAAAAGTTATAATTATTATTAAATAACGTTGTGAAGTGAATATTGATACAATTTTTACTTATATTTACGCAAATACTACATGTTAAATGAAATTAATTTTATGCACGCTATCGCGTTTAATTTTAACTTTTTAACTCTCGACGCTTCGGTAGCGCATCCATTATTACCACATATTTAAGTCTAACTTTAACTTTTAAATATTAACCTTTGGTTCGGTCTACGCGGAAGCCTTCTTTAATTATGGTATCAGGACGTCAAACACGTCAGTCCCTACCGTCAACATGGATGCCGTAAAGCGAATTCAAAATCGGGAATCGAGAATTAAAAAGTTAAAATTAAACGCGAAAAAATCCATAACATTAGTTTCATTTAATGAATCTTGATAAGTTAGAGTCGGGTACTTAAATTACGAAACGAAATGCTTCGACGATAATGGTTAAAAAAAAACTACAAGTTTTGGCGCCTTGAGATACTATCGTGACTGACGTTGAGGTTTAAAAATCTCTCAAAAAAAAAACTTCGCAATAAACTATTAAAAAGGATAATTTGCATTGACACTGGCAAAAGGACTAACTGTACGAGTCTGTATGCAAAGAAAAAAAATATACCTGAACACTGAGCAGTGTTTTGTCTGCTTTTGTTAACTTCTCCACCGATATGTCAGTGGTGTGTTTCACCAAGCCCTCGAGGTTCGCTCTCAGTGACACGTTGCACTCCCCTAGGAAAGGAAACAAAGGCATTGATTGTGTAAAGCAAAAATTTTATTTATGTAAGGGGTCTTCTTACTGACTCGAGCAGGTCGATGCCCGAGGGGCAGTAGTGGAGGAGGTTTGCACAGAGCTTTTGGCCTCGGATGCGGAACAGGGAGTCCTAGACTCCTGCCTCGCGGACTACGAGAAATTCTTTTCGCTCACGGACGACTTGATCGAGGCGGGGGCCAAGTATGCTAAAGAAGCGGGTAAATCTCGGCTGAGTGGCCTGGCCGTGTCCCCTCGGAAGCAGCCTACTCAGCCGGAGCTGTAGGGACGACACCCAACTCTGGACCTGCCAAGGTTCTCCGGGGTCCTCTCCGACTGGATGACTTTTGATGGCCTTTTTGATAGCCTAGTAGACGCCCGGAGGGACTTGACACCAAGCCACTAGCTTCTGTTTTCCTTCTTTACGTGGTAGAGCCAAGCTGCAGCTATATTATGGATGTAGCACGTATGGGTCGGTTCGACCGGGGTCGACCACGCTCTCGCAGAATACCAGCGTAAAATAGTTTAATACTGCTGTGTTTTGTATGGTGAGTGTAGAGAAACGGAGACCCTTTTTACTGGAAACGATGCATTCCATCTCAGTCCTCAGGGGTGAAAACGCATTTATATTTTGATTCTTAATTGGGGATAAATGTAGATGTCGTAGCATCCACTTACCATCATGTGGATTGTGTACTCGTTTGTCACCCTTATTCTATATTCAAAAAATCCTACGAGATGGTATATAACAGTGGAATCTCATTACGCGGCATAACAACTGAAATTAATAAGAACTGCGGCTGGTAACCCACCAAGCATGCGTGGCAAGTATGGTAACCTATGAGGTGATCTAAGGGACCCATGTTAAGCAGTGAACATTCAACAGTCTATAATGAATAATTGATTGAATGAAACGATCCTGAGGTGACAGCGTAAGATAATCAAACAGATGGCATGTTCACCATCATGTGTATAGGTAGATGTTAAATACAATTTTGTAATACCGATGCAAATAACGATAGCGTTACCGTTACATCCTAAGTTAACGGCTGAACAAAGGCCTCCCCCATAGATTGCCTCATAGGGGGAATATTTACTATAGGTGTAATGTTTCTGTTTGAAAATTTCACCTCTCAGTGGGGTCATGTGCTCCTGGTAGATTATCTTCTATGCATTCATCCATTACAACCTATTAAAGTCCACTGCTGAACATAGGTCTCCCCCATAGACTGCCTCATAGTGGGGATATTTACCATAGTTGTAATGTTACTGTTGATTTGAAAATTTCACCTCTCAGTGGGTCATGTGCTCCTGGTAGATTATCTTCTATGCATCCATCCATAACAGTCTATAAAAGTCCATTGCTGAACATAGGACTCCCCCATAGATTGCCTCATAGGGGGGATATTTACCATAGTTGTAATGTTACTCTTGATTTGAAAATTTCACCTGTAAGTGGGTCATGTGCTCCTGGTAGATTATCTTATATGCGTCCATCCATAACAGCCTATAAAAGTCCACTGCTGAACATAGGCCTCCCCATAGATTGCCACGCTTGGCAAGCGGATTGGCAATCGCATTTTTTCAAATATCGATATTACAACTTACAATACAACGGTGCAACTCTAGTTCCGGTGTTGTGCAAGTAATAACTTCTAAAAAAAAAAATTTGTCGGGAACTAGACTGCCGGCGGATGGCTGCTCCTGTATATTATTATTGTTTATGTAATGTACAGTGGCGGTGTATTATATCCACTACCCCATACCGTCCCGACTGTGTAGTAAGGCGACAGAAGAAAAATGAAACAGATGGACAGCAGCAAGTTTTTTTTTTAGATAAGGTTGACAAACGAGCACACAGTCCACCTGATGGTAAGTGGTTGCTGTGGCCCGTAGATATCTACATCTATCCTCGTTTGCGAATCAAATTGCAGATGCGTTGGCAGTCGTGAGGCCTAAGATGGTATGTCTCTTTTCCAGTAAAATGGGTCACCAATTCTCTACACCCACCATACGAACGAAACACAGTAGCATTAAGCAGCTATTTTTTCGCTGGTAGTCTGTGATAGCGTGGTCCTTCTCCAGTCGAGTCAACACAACTGTACAATAAATATAGCTGCAGCATGTCTCTAACCACGTAAAAAGTTTCTGATAACAACCCTAAATAATAAAAAAACTGCGGTAGCCAACCCACTTGCCAAGCGTGGCCTAAGGGAGGCCTATGTTCAGCAGTGGACTTTTATAGGCTGTAATGGATGGATGTATAGAAGATAATCTACCAGGAGCACATGACCCACTTACAGGTGAAATTTTCAAATCAAGAGTAACATTACAACTATGGTAAATATCCCCCCTATGAGGCAATCTATGGGGGAGTCCTATGTTCAGCAGTGGACTTTTATAGGCTGTAATGGATGGATGTATAGAAGATAATCTACCAGGAGCACATGACCCACTGAGAGGTGAACTTTTCAAATCAACAGTAACATTACAACTATGGCAAATATCCCCCTATGAGGCAATCTATGGGGGAAGCCTATGTTCAGCAGTGGACTTTTTTATAGGCTGTAATGTATGGATGTATAGAAGATAATCTACCAGGAGCACATGACCCACTGAGAGGTGAAATTTTCAAATCAACAGTAACATTACAACTATGACAAATATCCCCCTATGAGGCAATCTATGGGGGAGCCCTTTGTTTAGCAGTTAACTTTAAGAGGGTGTAATGAATGGATGTATGTATAATGGTTTGAAGTGGATTTTGTTTTGTAAACGTGGTGTTATTTTCTATTGACTTCAAAAAGGAGACGGTACTCAATTCGACTGTATGTTTTTTTAATGTGTGTTACCTCATAACTTCTTTTCTGGTGGTGAACCGATTTCGATGATTCTCTTTTTGTTTGAAAGCTGGTGCTTCACATGTGGTCCCATATAAATTTGATCAAGGTCTGACCAATAGTTTTTGAGTTATTCTTAATAATTTATATTGAAGGCGTTTGTACAAAATTTTTATTTTTAAATTATGTGAACTACTAGTGGAAACGAAGAAACGAGTGCTCTGATGGTGATGTGAACCTCAAGATAATACATCTGTTCGGGCGCCTTAAGATACTATCGCCATCAACTGTCTGCTGGCTCAAGCTGCCGTCGAAATGTCCCAATAACTTTGCAATGTGACACATCAACAAATTGTGAAGAAAGATAATTTCTTTTCTTTTACATTATGATTACTTGATATTGGCAAAAACGCAATCTTACAAATTCATCACCAAAAAAAGAGAGAACTTCTGGAGCTTTCATTCGCTATAATAAACTATCTGGAAGGTTACTTACATAACTTCTGATGGAGTATAGAATTGTACAACTTAGTCTGCGTGCTCTGCGGTGACATTGCCACACGAAGAGGAGCATCCGACTCGTTCACACTTGTTGGTGATGGCAGCTTTGATTCTGAAATAGTTTACACCTAATTTTTTTTTGAAGTGAAACGTTTTACGGGTGGGCTTTGAAATTTGAAACAACCTTTTTGTGTGACGAAGTGTTGTGGGGGTAAACACTACGTACCGGGTCATTCAGGTCGACATACCATAAAGTATAATATAGTAATACTAATCTTATATTAATTTTATTTAAGACAGTTGTTACCCAAGGTACACGTATTTATTTTAGAAAGCGTGATCGCATTTGAGTAATAGCGCCATCTATTACATTCTATAGGTAAAGTCATTTTATCGAACACGTACATAACACAAACGCACTAATTATTATTTATGTAATTTTATTTTAATTAAACCAAAGTTTTATATTATTTAATGACTTTACCTCTATAGAAAGTAGATGGCGCTATTAAAAAAACGAACAAGGGAAGTAATTTGAAGCCCAACAAGGTAGAGCAGCGCTTATTTAAAATAACAATTTGTAAATTTTCATTTAAATAAAATTTTATTGACATAATATAAAACTTTGGTTTAATTAAAATAAAATTACATTAATAATAGATAATTACCTAATTAACAAACTAAACGGATAATTTCTAAATATCGTGCACTGTGACCTTAGACCACTGTATCAAATTAGTATATAATTTTATGTAAATAAATTAATGATATACACAATCTACGCTATTCAAAGGTCACTGATGAATAATTGAAATGTTTTCCTGTAATAAAAAAGTTTCACTTCTACTATGTGTCTTCACGACACACACTGTTTTTTTTTTTAGAATAAGTATGAACAAGCAAAATAGATAAAACAGTATTTTGAAAAACCCGACTTCGTAAATAAAAATTCCCCTCTTTTTTTTGTATGCCATGCAGTAAAGTAATATTATATTTCCTTTGTTACTACCACAATTATGATGAAGCTAACGGCACTTCGTATGTTAAAATCCATCAAACCGTTTGGGCTACAGAGCGTGCCAAAGAAATAGACATACATACACTCGAAAAATATTACCTCTCTTCTGGGGCAGTCGAGTGAAAACGAGCACACAGTCCACCTAATGGTATCCCATCGACGTCTACATCTATTCTCGATTAACAATCAAAATATAGATGCGTTGTCACCCCTGAGGACTAAGATGGAATGCCTCGTTTTAAGTAAGAAGGGTCTCCGGTTCTCTACACTCACCATACGAAATACAGCAGCATTAAGCTGCTATTCTACTTTGGTATCTTTTTTATAGGATAATGGCGACCAACGAGCACACAGTCCACCTGTTGGTAAGTGGATGCTGTGACCCATATACATCTACATCTATCCTCAATAAAGAATCAAACTGCAGATGCGTTGTAACCCCTGAGGACTAAGATGGAATGCATCTTTTCCAGTAAAAAGGGTCATTTGCATAATCGGTTATACTGCGTGGGGCATCAAGTGGTATTTCTGTGATCAGGTCTGCAGACAGCCGTAATTCTGTCCCAAAGTTTGCGAAAGCTGGCGTCACTGATGTACCTTCGTGAACAGCGCTTCGATATGACAACAAAAACGGTTGTATGTGCCTGTCCCAGTCTAGTTGCCGTTTTTCCACAACTTTTGCTAGGTACCTCTCCAATGTCTGATTAAATCTTTCTACCATTCCATCAGATTGTGGGTGGTAAGAAGTTGTTCGTGTTTTCTGAGTACCCATAACTCGGCAAGTTTCCTGGAATATTTGAGATTCTAAATTCCTTTGATCGCTGTGAATCTCTAAAGGTACTCCAAAACAACAGAAGACTTCATGAACTAGTTTATCTGCAACTGTTGAAGCTTCTTGATTTGGAATGACGAAGACTTCTGGTCACTTAGTGAAGTAATCCATCACAACCATCAAATACTTGTTACCACTTTCACTTTCCAGAAACAACCCCGCAACGTCAATGGCTACAGCACTAACATTGTACAATTTCTATGCGCCTCTACTACGAGTTTGAGGTCCCTTTACAGCCGCGCAACTTGTACATTTGCGGCACCAGTCCTCGACATCCACACGACAGTTGACCCAGTAAAACCGTTCTCGGATCTTCAGTAGAGTTCGTTTAACTCCCAGGTGGCCTCCTGAACAACCATTATGGTACAGCTGTAGAAAATCCGGTAATTTAGCATCATGGACAACCATTTGCAAATGACAAATGTCTCCCCGACCATTTTCCCATTTACGGAACAGGACTTCATCCTGAATCAGCAAGCTGTTCCATTGGGCCCAATAGCTTTTCGTGGTCGAACTCATCGCTGAGACGTCGCACCACTCAGGCTTAGCAGCACTGGCCTTCATCCATTGCAGAATCGGCTTGATGTCCGAATCTTCATGCTGTGCATGTTGTAGGCTGTCCTTCCACTCATTGCTGAGCTGGTCTGTTCTGAGCGTCCTCACAGATATCACTTCCTTACCCTCTTGCCTAGTACAATGCTTTCAATCTTCAGGGCAAGGTCTTCTTGACAATGCATCTGCATTGCCATGAGATTTTCTGCTCCGATGTTCGTTTACAAAGTCGTATTCCTGCAGTAGTTCAATCCATCTCGCAACTTTATTTTCCGGATTTTAGAACTGCAATAGCCATTTCAGTGCAGCACGATCAGTTTGTAAGTGAAATTTCCGCCCCAGAAGATAGCTGCAAGGGCTTTACCACAGCAAGCATTTCCGGTCTTGTGACACAATAGTTCCTTTCCGGCTTTGACAACGACTTGCTGAAGTACGCTATCGTGCAGTTTCGTGGTCACTTGGAAGAGAAGGCCAAATTGGCCTCTAAAAAGCTTGGCGTGTTCAGCAGAGCGGGACAGTATTTCATGCCGGCACACCGCCTGCAACTTTACAAGGCGCAGGTTCGGCCTCACATGGAATACTGTTCCCATCTCTGGGCAGGGGCTCCCCAGTACCAGCTCCTTCCACTTGACCACATCCAGCGCAGAGCGGCTCGAATCGTCGACGACCGAGCCCTTTCCGATCGGCTCGATTCATTGGCACTGCGAAGAGATGTTGCATCTCTTTGCATTTTCTTTCGCATCTACCATGGGGAGTGCTCTGAGGAATTGTTCGGATTAATCCCAGCCGCCAAATTTCATGAACGCACATCGCGGCAGAACTCCCGATACCATCTACACCATCTGGATGATTGGCGGTCCACCACTGTGCGATTTAGAAGATGTTTTCTTCCTCGCACGACTTCCTTGTGGAATCGATTACCATCAGCGATTTTTCCGGACCGATACGACTTAGGGACCTTCAAGAAAAGAGCTTACTCCTTTTTAAAAGGCCGGCAACGCATCTGCAATTCCCCTGGTGTTGCGGTTGTTCATGGGCGGCGGTAGTCACTTACCATCAGGTGAGCCGCATGCTAGTTTGCCCCCTCTCCTATAAAAAAAAACATCCTCTTGATCACCATTCCGTTGATAAAACACACCGCCATGTCCTATATCACTTGCGTCTGTGTCAACTATAAATTCTTTGCCCGCATCAGGGTACCCCAAAATAGGTGTTTTGCACAGACGTTCCTTGAGCTCCTGGAATGCGATATCGCAACTTTCATTCCAGCAGAAATGTCGCTTCTCCTCGGTTAGCTTGTGCAGAGGTTTGGCTATATCTGCAATTTTTTTCACAAATCGCCGATAATAGGAGCTCAAACCCAAAAATGCTCAAACCTGGGTCTTGTCTTTTGGAACCGGCCAATCCTTGACAGCGGCAAATTCCCTGGATTCTTCCGACACTACATACCCCAAAAATCTAACATGCCGTTTAAATAGTGATCATTTCGTCGGACTCAACTTGAGGTTGGCTCTCTGGATCTTCATGAGCACGCGTTCCAGGTTTTGAAGGTGTTCCTCAAACGTACGGTCTACGATGATGATGTCATCATCGCCAATTAGCCCGGTAAGTACAAGCTCCATCAACCTTTCAAAATTCAAACGTTGCTGGAGCATTGCACAATCCAAACGGCATGACTTTAAATTGCCACAGACCCTTTCCTGTGGAGAATGCAGTTTTCTCTTTGTCCTTAGAGTCAATTTCAACCTGCCAGTAGCCACTTTTCAGGTCCAGTGTACTAAACCACTTTACACCTACCTGTAAGCATGTACAGCGTTTCATCAATTCTTGGCAAGGGATAGCTGTCCTTCTTCGTAACGTCATTCAGACGGCGGTAGTCAACACAAAACCGCATGCCGCCGTCCTTCTTCATTACCAGGACCACAGGTGAACACCATGGACTAGATGAAGGTTCAATAACACCATCCTTCACCATTCCCTCAATCCTTTTCACGGCAATCTTCTTGGCCGCTGAAGAATAGGCAATTCTTCTCCTACGTTTGTTTTGTATTGAACTAACCCAGTCTTTCCTATGTCAGCATCGTATGACGAAAAAATATCGGCGTACTTGAGTAACAACTTCTTCGCCTTGACCATTTCATTCAGGGAGAGAACACTGCGACAGTCTTCTAAAAGTGTAGTCATTCTCGTTTTTGCATCCTTACTGGGGGTCCCAGTTGATAGATATTGGCACCGACACAACCAATCCACTTCCTCACTAGTACCAACCAGTATGCTTTTTTCTATAATCTGTTCCTGATCACAAAGGTTCAACACACGTACTCCTGAGATGTCGGTGGTTCTGACCAAGGTTCGAGCCACTTTCCATGGATGGTCATTGTCTACCCTTTCCACGAGTACATAACGATGAGCTTGCCCAGGATTCCGAGGAAGACTAGCCGGCACAATCGTTTCTGATCTCAGCGGAAGAACAATCTTCTTAAGACTGTACACATTCCCTGGTAACGCTCCTTCCACGAAAAGTTCCTCTTGTCCACATTTCAAAACACCTTGCTTAACGTCGATCTCACAACAATTCTTCCTCATAAAGCTAGGCCCAGGAGGCAGTCATCCATTATATCAGCCACGATGAAATTATGCAGGTAGATCATGTTGCCTAGCTTCAACTCCATCTCCTTCTCTCCACGGACGGGTATGCGCTGACCGGTGGCTGTCACCAAATTAATGCGTTCTCGGTTGTATGCGGAGTCCCCAAGCAACTGACTTATAAATTGGGAACTGACAACCGTGCGAGAGGCTCCAGTGTCTATGGGCAGTTTACACGGCGTTCCGTTGAACTCGCCCTTGATGTTTAGGCTGTTCTCATCATGGGTTTGTGAGATCGAAATCCTTGGGGCTCTTTTAACATCAGCCAGCACCCGCCCCGCAGTCCTGGCTTTTACTCGTTTCCCTGCTGCTGCATGTGGCTAACCGCACTACCCTCTCGAGATCGATCAGCTTCCCTTTCTACAGTTCGCTTAGGGCAGCTGGATTGAAGATGGACCCTTTCCCCACAGCCGTAGCACCTAGGGCTGTATCCTTTTTTGCAGTCACGAACTGTAGCTGCTGCAACCTCCCTGATGCGATGGGAACGATGAACCTGACGCACGGCTTCCAGCTCCAGTGCATGGGTCAAGGCGTCCTTAAGCGTCTCGTGGTGCCCGAGCCTCACAGCAGCTCTGACTTCAAGGTCGCGGATGCCGGCGATGAATGTCTGCACCAGGTTCCCTAAAATGAGCGCAGGTACAGACTGGTATCCTTTTCGAACCAGCTTCTTCAGCTCAAGGGCCCAGTGCTGCAGGTTTTCGTTACTGCGTTGCACGCGATCTTTGGGCTGCGCACGAAAGACGTGTTCCAGGTGAGGGTCGCCATATCTCGCCTCCAACGCCTCAAGGAGCTGCTCGTAAGTCACTTCCTTACCGAGAGCTTCCAGAACAGTTAAGGCCTGGACGCGCAAGCCTAGGGTGAGAGCAGTCATGGCCTGACTTTTATTCCAGCCATCCGCCTTCATGACAGCCTCAAATTGGATTTTGTAGGCCGACCAGGAAGAAGTCCCGTCGAACGGCGGCACTTTGAACCCGCGTAGCAAAGGTGTTGTAGCTACCATGGGAGCTGTAACTCCATCCCCAAGTTTGAGGTCTTCCAGCGTTTTCTTCACGTCAGCCATCACGTTGTCAACCCGATTGTACACTTGGTCGATTCGGGTTTCAGCTTCCGATAGGCGGTTGTCATATTGAGCAACCCTATCCTTTACCTCCCTTATCTCTTTCCCTAAGGTAGCGTGAAGGACTTTCATGGGGAGCATCTGCTCTTCCTTATCACGTTTGAGCTGCTCTTCCAAACAACGGGCCTGTTCCTCCTGTCCGCGCTGCAGCTGCTCTTCCAACCGACGAGCCTGTTCCTCTTGTCGGCGGGCCTGTTCCTCTTGTCGGCGAGCCTGCTCCTGCAGCATCATCATCAGATAATCTAAGTCAGGTGCTGCAGATGCAGGAACTGCTGACAAGCTGGCCTCCGTGGTCAGCAGCTGGCCCCCCGACGTTTGCGGCGTTGCATTACCAAATCGTCTCTGGTCCGTTTCCAGCTGGCGTTGACTTCGGGTACGGATACCCTCCATATCGTCCTTTGGTAAAATCGGCATAATTTGATTCCACTTCTGACACCAATCGTTAAGCTTCGGGTTCGAGACAATTAAAAACTGCCGATTGAATTACCAAAATTGACACTTTAATTACAGAACACTAATTACAACTTAGAAACACTAATGATAAAACACAATTGTACTGATCACTTTAGTTCGCAGTTATATCACTTCGAAGTATTCGCATATATTGCCAATTCAATACCGACTCGGTCGTGGTCTATACCGGCCTTATATAGGGCCTCGGATAGTTTCCAGAACCTTCTATTGTAGAAACATCTAGAATGTTCGAGTACATATCGGTCCCGAAATTTCTAGAAGGATCTCGACTCTCCTAGTTCTGCTACCCGATACTAGAGGGCGCTAGTGGTAACTAGTGTTGCCATGTACAAGACATTAATAGTGGCGCGCAACAGTATTCAACAACATATTCAAACATAATATCATTGCGCATAATCATAATTGCCTTCACAAACCTCAATTTAATTGTAAGTGTTCTAAAATTGAATTAGTTACATCGCATAAATATTTAAGCTTAATAGTAGACCATAAGTTCTATTGGCACGAACATATAAAGCATGTTTGTGATAAGCTTAGAGAGCATTTCTAGCGAATATGTTTATAATTAGAAAACGATTAAACTTTCGAGTCAAAATTATGCTTTATAACGCTCTTGTTGATTCAATCATAACTTATGGATTAAGTAGCTACGGACGAATAGACAAATCACACCTACAGTACATTTGTCAACTATAGCTTAGGATTTTAAAAGCGATTGTACCTATAAAAATTAAACTTCAGGCAAAAACAAATGAAAAAAAAATATTTAAACACTGCAAGATACTCATTATCCATGATAAAGTCCAATATCAAATGTTAAAAGAACAATTCTTTAATTTAACTATACAACATGCAGTCTTAAGCAAAATTCAGACCCGCAAAATAACTAAAAAAAAAATTTATAATAATACCATCCAAAAATAAAACCGTGAGCGCACCAGCGTATACGTAATACCTCGGTTAATAAATGGTCTAGATAGTAAATTTAAAAGTGAACTTAATGAAGTTTACATAAAGTATAAATTAAAATGTTATTTCCTTAACAAATATTAACTGTTATCCCCATTTTGTAAATGTAGACGGAACGGCACGCAACACAAACCTGCGTGGTTTTTCGCTGTGCCGCATAGTAATACTGTAACATATTTTTTCTGATAATAAAAAATGATAAACGTATTATATTATTGATTAACAAATACAAATATATGAATTACTCTATTCTATTAAAATGAGCGTCATTTAAAATAATATATCTTTCATGGCAAGATAAGAAAAAGTGCAAGGGAGGTGGATCTTATTCCATCTCGCTTGCACAATAGAAATGGGGTCATAACAGAAAAATCTTACACTTTTTCTCACCTAGCCCCATCTGTCAAATTCGTACCGTGCGATAAGGAACTTTGTTCCAAAAGTCAAGCAGGGTTTTTTTGCTGGTTGTTCCCTGGATAGAGGTTTTTTGTAGACCAGTGGTAATTAATAGTAAAAAAATTATCATTAAGAATTACTTGTAATCTAAATTGAATAAAATTTATTCTATTTGATTGTATTAATTAGTGTTGGCCGGGATCGAACCCGGGTTGCTCGCATTTATAAAAAAGGCTTAGCCCTTAAGCTACCACGGTTCTCGTTTTTCTACCGACTTCAAAAAGGAGGAAGTACTCAATTCGATGTTCTTTTTTTATGTGTGCTACCTCATAACTTTTTTCTTTGTAAACCGATTTCGATGATTCTTTTATTATTGGAAAGCTAGTGCTTCTCATGCGGTCTCATATAAATTTGATCAAGGTCAGACCAATAGTATTTGAGTTATAACTAATAAATGATATTGAATTCGGTTGTACAAAATTTTTAATTTTAAATTATCATATATTTATAACAGTGAATTTTCACTTACCATCATCTGATTCCGGTGCCTCTCCAGATATAATAAAAGCTTTTGAGGCCGACAAGTTGGAATCCTGAAAATAAATATAGTTAGTATGAAATGTTCAGTAACCTTGCAAGCCATAATAGATCAAACAGCCTTCTATCACGGACTTTTGAATTTCATAGTATTCGGGAAAACAGGACATAAATAAAACCCCGTGTAGTGGCAGCAAAAGGAAATCCACTACATCACATCATCCTGTGTGTCAGAAGAGGCGACAGGATAATTGAAACAGGATTGAAAGCAGCACCATCCTGGCATAACAACCATACCATAACAACTTAAAATTATAAAAAACTGCGGTCGCCAAACTGTGCCGAGTCAAAAGTCACATATATGTTTTTTATTTAAAATTTACAAAGCACTATGAAAGTCAAAAGCTACACCATTGCTTCTACAAGTCCTTACTGCTGGAGATTTTGTAAGAAGAAGCGACAGGAAACTCATAAGTAAACTTAAGCGCAGGTATATACATACATAAACACTCAGGCCTTTCACCCAGAGGGGTAGGCAGAGGCTGTGGACTTTCATTTGGCACAATCCTGACACACCTCTCTCGCCTCCTCCACATCCATATATCTACACATACACGCTCGTCAGTTAAGGGTACTCTTAATTTGGCCCATTATCAATATATCACCAATTTGGTCAATAAACTTTTGCCTAGGATGTCCCTTCCAGACTTTGCCATTTACCTCTGCAACATAAATTTGCTTTATCACTCATTCTTTCTACATGACCAAACCACCGAAGCATTCCTTTCTTAATCCTAGTCACGACAGTAGTGGGTTCGAATCCGCCATTCGACTACTTCGTAAACCACTCCTAACACAAGCATTTTAAGCTTACCAGAAGTGGTTAAAGGGAATATTAGAAATGTTCAATAGCATTACTAGTATTTTATTTTAAAAATAAAGACTTATTTTCTCCTAATTTATGATTGTACCTTATGGAATATATGAGTAAAAAGCTTACAATTCAATAAGGTGTATATGTGGTAGAGCCATGCTGCAGCTTTATTAACAGTATAGTTGTATCACGAATGGGTCAGCTCGACCGGGGAAGGACCACACTCTCACAGAATACCAGCGTAAAATAGCAGCTTAATGCTGCTCTGTTTCATAGGGTGAATGTAGAGATTCAGAGACCCTTTCTACTGGAAAAGAGGCATTCCATCTTAGTCTTCACAGCTGACAACGCACCTGCTTTTTGATTCACAAATGAAGATAGATGTAAATGTCTATGTGCCACAGCATCCACTTACCATCAGGTGCTTGCTTGTCACCCTTATACTATAAAAAAAGTTTATTATATATGAGGTATGAGTGTTATCATCTTTATACAGTAACGGTAAATATTACTGTTGTTCATTATTCATATTGATATCAAAAATAGTTTTCAAATATCTATAACATATCTTAGAAACTACCAAACATCTAAACTAAAGTTTACAACATTAAAAGTGGCAACAAAACAAACTGTAATTCAAAGACATCTCAAAACTAATAATCGCATATTTACGAGTTTAGCAAAAGGGAATAGCAATTTTATTCTTTCAATGCTAATGTTTGTAATACTTTAACCAAAAGTATTTAATAATAATCAAACTTTATTAGCTATAGGAGAGGTACCAGTGTCCGGTAAATATTAGCAGTTTACTTACTGGTGATTTACCCATTTCTATTTCCGAGTCCGATTCTGATGCTTCTCCATCTACTACGTGAGCAGTTGTCGACATAGTTTTCGATTGTATAATGATCTATTGTACAAAAAATTTAAACCAAAAGCTAGGTAAACAATATATTTTTATTTTGACGTCAGCTGACTTTTGTCAATGTCAAATTGTAACTAAAATTATTTAAAAGCAAATGGATATATGGCCATACAGCCTAATTCGACGATTATGCCCCATATTGTCGAGGTTTTGGGAGATTAAGGTAAAAATTTAACAATCGATGACGATAGTATCTCAAGGTATCTAAGCAGACAAAATAGCTTGAGGTTTAAATTATTATCGGAGTACTTATTTTATCGTTTGCACTAATCGTTAACTTGTGCAGACATTTAATATATAAAATCAAAACACTTTTACACTATTAAATCAATTACACGATAATATTAAAGGAGCAACAATTACACGACAATAAAGTTTTACCAATATTCCTGACGCATGGGTTGATATTTTCGTGTCTGTAGTATTGGATTATCAGAAAAGAAAATGGTAAACGCCTTAAGTCCACCAAGTCAAGCATTTGGTTTCGTAATAAACATCAATAACTAATTTGATATGGAAATTGCGTATTAATTCCTATACAACTAATTGGAAATGATAAAAAATATTTGCGGCCACTCCCGTTACCACAATATAATAATTAATCAACTATACCTTTGATGATGGGTGGAATATAAAATCGATCCTGATGAAAGAAAAATCATCTTTTCACAACGTTTTATATGGCTTTATTCATTCTCTATCATGTTAGTACATGTAAATGAAACGATAATTTCATAAAAAAATCATGTAAATACTGAAACATAAAACCAGCAGTGGAATTACTGAATTGATATCAGCGGACTAGAGGTCAATGTAAACGCGAACGCGAATTCGCGCGGCCCGCAACTAACGAGCCATACCACAATACCTTATAATTTACAACACTTGTCTAAATACCTAACTTATCTACTTAACCTACTATTTTGCCAGTGTGCTTGTCTCCACGTAGCCACTTTAATCCGAATTTACAGGTTAAATAACCCAAATAACTGGTTCGATTCCCTGCTAATGAAAAAATACTTAAATTATATGTAACCAAGGTTAGAGTCATGCGTTTTTATTCATCGTGTAGGTATGTTTATTATTCTTATGTATTCAGTTATGTACCTATTCAGAATAGTTCAGTACTAAGTTATTTAAAAAAAATAGTTATGAAACAGCTTACTGCTCTAAATCCTCCGTGGTCTTATGAGATGCGGCTCAAATTGTGCTCCATTCATTTCAAGGCAGATTTGGGCTCGGTGTTGCGTCTCCTCATGCAGGCGGGGCATCATCGTGTGGACTTCGACACAGTCCGTACGTAGTTGTCGAAAACATCCACGATCCTTTAGCGCATTTCGTCAGCACTATCACATTCACGATTAAAAATCCTTTCTTTCACATACCCCACAGAAAGAAGTCTAACGGGGTCAGATCTGGTGAGCGAGGTAGCCAAGCGGGTGGTCCTAGTCCGCCAAATCCAGCGAACATCAAATAATTCGGTGAGGCGCTCACGGACGAACCTCACGACATGTGGGGTTGCTACGACCCTGTTGCGACGACCATCATGCTGAAACCATGTGCGGCGATATTCAGCCAACGATACGTCGTCTAAAATGTCAACCAAAAGTTCATTTATAAAGTTTAAGTGTCGCTGTCCGTTAAGTCGCTGTGGCAGAAACACTGGTCCCAGTATGCGATCCTTAAATAAACCTGCCCATGCGTTAACCGACCATCGGGTTGGTTGCCCGGTTTGTCGAAAAGCGTGCGGGTTACCCTCTGAATACACTGTGTTTGTGTGTATTTCTTCGGTTCCACTTCGGTTCGGTTTCTGGTAAATGTCGACTCATCCGTTCAGATAATGTGCTCAATGGAACCAGGCACACGTTGTTGCTGGTCTAATAACCAACGGCAGAAAATTCGTCGGCGGTCGTGATCGCCGGGAACTAAAGCTTGCACCTTGTGCAATTTGTATGTGCGCATTTGGTTACGCTTCAACACTTTATGCACAGCACAGTATGACACATTTGTTCCATCCCGACGTCTTAACAATTTAGCGATACTTCGTGTACCTAGGTTCGGATATCTAACATGTTGCCGTATTCACGAGCACTATAAACGTACGCGTTAGGCATTATTAAAACAAAAAGAAACAAAAGACGTAACAACAAGAATAATACCAACACGTAATCAAAACTAATAACAATAACATATAACGAATAAAAGAATTTACTAAACAAAACGATTAAACTATCGCTCGCGCACGCGTGTACAAAATCAACACGGAACTGTCTCAAAAACTAAAATTAATAACGAATCCCGCCAAAACTGAAACCTACTGCATCACAGCGTGAGGCGACACCAGCCGGCCAGGTTAGGCATTGTTTCGCACCGAGCTAGATACAAGTCGGCAGTGGAGGGAGTGTGGGTACAGTCGCGTTCTAAAGTACTACATGGTATTGGGCTATTGTTTTATAATATTACAGTAATTAATTGTTTTATTGTAGAATCATAATAGGTGTTTTACTAGCTACTTAGAACTTTGGAAGAGGTTGGAATTAAAAATGGATAATGTTTACTTGAGCATTATTTGGTATATCTATCGTATTCGTAAAATATAAAGTAGTTTGTAACAAGAAAACTTAAGCTAAGGGTGACACGCCGTCCATTATGTCGTCTTGGGTCACATGGAAGCCAGATGTCGATGGTGTGTTTGTGTTACTGGATGTTACTTCATCATCAATTTCATCTTCGCTTGAGCTTCCGTCATCAGGTCGATCACATGGTAATTTTTTCGGTACACTTTTAACACTTTTAACTTTACTGCACAATTTTTCCCATTCACCTTCTCCTATCATATTCACCTTTTTGTTCACTAGTTCAGTCATAAAACAATAGATATAAATAATTTTTCTTTCTTTACTTTTTAAAACCATCGTCGCTAGTCGCAAAGTAAGCTGTGTATTTTGGGAGCGAACAAAGCGCGGGAACCAATAGCATGCGGGCACAGTAATACTGGCGGATTTTTCCCTCATCGCGCTCCCTTCGTACCAGTCACTCATAAATCGATCACTGCCCAGGTTCAAGGCCAGCGATCTTTTTTCGGCGTTCGCACGCACATTGACCTCTAGTCAGCTGATTGCAATTCAGTAATTTCACTGCTGGTTTTATGTTTCAGTATTTTCATGATTTTTTTTATGAAATTATCGTTTCATTTAGCTGTACTAACATGATGGAGCATGAATAAATCTAATAAAACGTTGTGAAAAGATGATTTTTTTTCATCAGAATCGATTTTATATTTCACCTATCATCAAAGGTATAGTTGGTACTGCCGTCTGTCTTCGTTTTCGGGAGCGTTTCAAAAATACCCTGTACTTAAGATCATTCTTAATTCTTTATCAGCCCGTAGTAGTCTTCTGTTGGATATAAGCCGCTTATATTACATAGGGAGGTTTTATCACTAATCATGGTAGGCGCAATTGACGATCGCAGCACCAGAAGTTGATCATCATACCTTTGGCGCTGCTTCTCGCCGTCATTCTGGATATTTAAAATCTGATATACATGCGATAGTTATACATCATTCTATATTCATCCATTATCATCATTTATCGAAGGTTTCGACACTTACGATACGGCTCGAATCAACGAAGGAATTTTTATTATAATTTTTTGCCATCAACAAACATAGTGTTTATTATCTCTAGCAGTTTTATTGGACTGACATGACTAGGGACCTTCAATAGCAAGTCTACTTCTTTGAGATGCACCGGCGGTGGGCACTTACCCATTAGGTTCTATAGAACAAAACAGCGACATGATATGGTGTGACACATTCTGTTATGGAAAACGACTATTTGTACACACCATATTTCAAATATTAAAGAAAAGAAAATAAAAATGCGTGAGTGTCGTGGAACACTCGGTTGGATCGAAGTTCCTTGCGTAGTATATTATTATTCATAAACGTAGGTAATATATTATTGATTAACAAATACAAATAAATGAATTACTAAAGTCTATTGAAATAAAGCGTCATTTGAAATAAAATAATAGTTCTTTTATAGCAAGATAAGAAAAAGTGCGAAGGAGATGGATATTATTCCATCTCACTTCCTTATTTCGCCACCAAGGCCGTCTACACCATGACGCAAGGAGTAATGACGAAAAAATCCTACACTTTTTGTCGCCTAACTCCCATCCGCCAAACCCGTACCGTCCGATAAAGAACTTCGTTCCAATAATAACCAGCAAAATTAATAATTTCTTACTATTTATAGGTAAATGTAAGTAAAGATGCTAGAAAGGAATCTCATTGATAAGCATTGACAACATTTCGTTTGTACAATAAACCGAAAAGAAAACCTTGCAGTTCAGGAAATCAAGAGGCTGCAAGCATTTTTAAACCGCGATAACTAGGAGAAAGTATATAAATGAGTTGTAAGAGTATACTTAATTTAAGTAGTTTATTCGTTTGCGGGAATATAAATAAAACACACAACAACATGAAGAACTGATTTACTATCAGATGTAACGTGGACGTTTTGACACAGCGACAAATTATATCTATTTACATAATAAATTACACGTTTCACACTCTTTAACGTCTTAAGAATCAAAATGGTAAATCTATACAAGCCATGCATTTCATATTAAAGATATTACCTTTTGTTTTTATGTTTTACCGAGCCTTTATTTCATTACAGAGCACGAAATTTCCGCGCTGCATCACGGAATTCAATTTTTGTGCTCTGTGTAATTATTTAGAACCGTACATTGGTCAATACTTATTTTTCAAGGTTATTTTACGCACACTCCACCATACGCGTTATACAAAATTTTTAAAATTACTCTAAGATTTTTTAATGTCTATTTAACAATAATCTTTATTATAAAACGCATTTTTATTATCTAATCATTTTTATATTCGCAATTCATATTTATCATACATATTCATTATTATAATTAAATTCCTGTTTAAGAATTAATATAATATTTATTTTTATAATTTTCAAATTTACTCCAGATTTTTGTTTTCATTTATTTTATAAATAAATAAAAATAACTCAGACCAGGTTATTAATATCAATGTGAATGTTAAAATAACACACTAATGAATAAGATAATCTTTGGGTAAATTTTTATATATGAAAAATAGAGTTGGGGTTATTTAGTGTTGTAAATAAGAAAATAACTATAGCCTTCTATAACAACTTGAACACATCTACAGTTTTAACTATAATAAATCTTTGGTATGCTTGTTATAGTTATAGTAGGTATATAGTTTACGAATAAGACAATAATTAACCGAAACAATAAGCTAAGACATCTTTAAATCTATGATAACTCTAACTCTATGAGAACAGAATTTAAAAAGACACTAAGTAATAATATAATATAATAAACATTTTAAGCTTAAGAACTAATCTAACATTCATCACTAAAATATTGTCTGATTAAGGTATGTTGATAAAATTTAAATAATCGAAAACATTTAACTTTTTTAAATCTATAATAATAAATTTGACAAAAAATTTATTAGAGTTATGAGAGAAGTGTTTAGTTTCAGTACAATCATCAAATTACTGTTTGAGTTTAAAATTAACAGTTATGACATCCTAAATGTGTAAAAATTATAAATCGAATAAATTTGAAGTGATAAAACACATCTTTTTAAGTAATATTTTAGGCAAAAGTTCAATCAAGATTTTAAAGTAGGTATTTGTTTATGGTATCAGTTTTCTGCTCTTTATGGTATAATCCGGTATGTATATGACGCGTGCCATTTCAGAATGGAACCACAAGAAACTGAAAGTACTTATTTAAGTATGGACAGCATAAAACAACTCTATTTCTGATCATACTGACTACCTATTCAAATTATTTGAAATAAAAAAAAGGTCTCGTCTAATGAAGTCAACGCTCCGTCCCACTCGTGCTCTGTTCCAGAGTCCCGAAACCTTTCAGCTAGAGTTACAAAACCGTTTTCAATGCCTAGAAGACTGCAATGAAGTGGACGATATGAACGACAAGCTCGTGGAAACTGTCCATGCGGTCGGAGCTAAGTTTTGCAAGACCCGCCGCAGAAGAACACAAAAACTCTCCGATCACACTCTTAATCTCATGGCTGTTAGATGGGAGATGAAGTCACATTCTTCAACAGATTTGACAGCATACATGGAACTGAACAGACAGATCTCTAAATGCATACGGCGGGACTTACGCAACTTCAATACTGCTTGTATTGAAGAAGCGATCGAGCGGAACCAAGGCTACAAAGTCTTTGCCAGAGATCTGTCTGCCAGAAAGAGCCAACTGTCAAAGCTGAAGACCGAATGTGGCAGCATCGTTTACGGGACACCTGAGATTTTGAATGAGATTGAGAGGTTCTATGGGCAGCTGTACACGTCATCGTTGGAGCCACACGCAAGTGTGAGTAACGATCCAAGAGCGAATCTTATCCGACACTATTCTGAAGATATCCCGGACGTCAGTCTGAGCGAGATTAGAATCGCTCTCCAGCACCTTAAAAACGGCAAGTCCCCGGGCGAGAATGGAATTACAGCGGAGCTTCTGAAAGCGGGTGGAAAACCGGTACTTGAATTCCTTCAGAAGCTCTTTAATTCCGTCCTTCATGGTGGCACTACTCCGGTGGCATGGAGCAGAAGTGCGGTGGTCTTGTTCTTCAAGAAAGGTGACAACGCTCTCTTGAAGAACTACAGACCGATTTCCCTTCTGAGCGGCGTCTACGTGCTGTTTTCGAGAGTCATTACGAATCGTTTCGCACGCAGTCTTGACGACTTCCAGCCTCCCGAACAAGCCGGTTTCGGAAGTCCGAGGAGTACAATTTGCCACTATGTTTGGCGTATGTGGACTATGAGAAAGCTTTTGATTCCGTCGAAATTTGGACGGTGCTGCAGTCTCTTCAGCGATGCCAAGTTGACTGTCGGTATATCGAAGTGTTGAAGTGTTTGTACAGTAGAGCTACGATGGCTATCCGAGTACAGAATCAGAGTACGAAACCTATCCAACTGCAGAGAGTTGTAAGACAGGGTGACATATCCCCGAAACTCTTCACCGCTGCATTAGAAGATGTTTTCAAGCTACTGGACTGGAAAGGATGCGGTATTAACATCAATGGCGAGTACATCACTCACCTTCGATTTGCCGACGATATAATCCTTATGGCAGAATCCCTAGAGGACCTAAGCACTATGCTCAATGACCTCAAAAGTGTCCCCCAACGGATAGGTCTTAAGATGAACATGGACAAAACAAAGATCATGTTTAATGTCGATGTCACACCTATGCCGGTAGTTGTTGGGAACACTAAGCTCGAAGTTGTTGACGAGTATGTTTACCTGGGACAAATAGTCCGATTAGATAAGTCCAACTTCGACCGAGAGGTCAATCGACGGATTCAACTCGGCTGGGCAGCGTTCGGGAAACTACGACACATCTCGTTAGATATACCTCAAAACCTAAAAACAAAACTATACAACCACTGCGTGTTGCCAATGATGACTTACGGATCTGAGACGTGGTCCTTCACTGCTGGCCGTATGAGGAAGCTCAAGGCCGCTCAACGAGCTATGGATACTATATATAGAGGCTATGCTCGGGGTTTCTCTGCATGATAAACTTAGAAATGAGGATATCCGCAGTAGAACCAGAGTAACCAACATTGCCCAACGAATTAGTAAGCTGAAGTGGCAGTGGGCTGGCCATATAGCTCGAAGAACCGACAACCGATGGGGAAGAAAGGTTCTCGAGTGGCAGCCTCGTACCGGTAGGCAAAGTGTAGGGCGACCCCCCACTAGATGGAGTGACGACTTGGTAAGACATGCAGGAAGTCGATGGATGCAGGTGGCTCAGGACCGTGCTTTGTGGCATTCCTTGGGGGAGGCCTATGTTCAGCAGTGGACTTATGAAAGGCTGTAATGATGATGATGATGATGAAGTAAATATTAAGAACTTTCTTAAAATATATTTTAAATAATATTTCCTTTGATAACTTCAAATAACAACAATAAAAACTAATATTAATGAATATTAGACAAAACTAATAATCTGAAAGTATACAGCGACTGCGAATTCACAACCATTGAAACTTTATTTTCCATTTTTGCGAACCATTTTTTCTCACCGTACGAATGAAACTGAGATGCAAATAATGTGTGAGTGAGATGGCAACATCAGTTTTCCATTTATGAATATATTCTTTAATGGCACGCGTTATAACATATCGAGTAGTCAACTGTCAACTATCACAATTCATGGATATCATTTTTTTAATCAAATACACTAAATTAGTCATCGCACAACACTTATAACCATTCGACCACCACTTAAATAATTAATTAACTAATTCATAAGATACGTATATTTAACAACTTATACGTTAATATCATGCGGTAAACAAATGTTTTAAAATTTTAAGATATGTGACAACGTCTGCATAGCGTTGAAGCGATTTTAATGTACTTTAATTTAGAACAAACTTATAATATATATACAACGTGTAACGAAAACCCTGTGGTTCCCTCTAAGTGCGTTATCAGAGTCAATATTCAAACGTAAAGATATTTTACTTTTTTAAAAAAAACTTGAACATTATAAAATTTTATTTTAATTAAAAAAAAATTTGCAAACTGTATGTGGTTTTATTACCTCTAACTGACACGAGCATCGGTGAAGGGGGTTCTTTTACAATTCTCTTACTCTCCGGAAAATGCAGAGGTAATAAAACCACATACAATTCGCAATTTTTTTTAATTAAAATATTTTTTAATGTTCAAGTTTTACTGAAAAAGGTTATTTCTTTAAGTTTGAATACTGATTCTGGTAACGATCTTAACGGGAACCACACGGTTTTTGTTACATGTTGTATACATTAAAAATATTGTTAATTTTTATTACTTATTTAACAGCAGCTGATTTAAATTGGCTTTTACAAGAAAAAATAGACTCTGAACTATTATTGTAAAATATGCTAAGTATTAAGCAACAAAGATCGAAGTGGTTTATGTTATTGATATTTCTCGAATATTTTCGTAACTTCTAGAAATGAATAATTACACCTATAAAAGATTAAAAATGTAAACATATTAAATTATGAGCGTATGATTAATTAACGCTTAAACTAATTAAAATATGATATGGTTTCATGAAGATTGCTTTTAGAAAATTTTACAGTGATTGCTTTTAGTTACAGACACAAAATTTATGTTAATACTATAATTTGATCTAAATTCAACTGCCAAATTTGTTTAGGGAGATGAATAAATTTAATATAAAACACTGCTAGAGCAGGATTATAAAATTTTCAAAACGAGAATTAATTTTTTATCTTTAATCAAAACATTAAAAATGGCATTTGGTACAAAGAGCTTGTATTCCATTTAATAAGTCCACTGTTGAAAATAGATTTTCTCTCGAGACTGGGTTCTAATGATGGCCTTCGTCTACCTGCATCTACATAAAGACTTTCTAACCATTTCATAATTCTATGCAGTGTGATCATCCCTCACTGCTTTTGTCAGTACGATACTCCCTCGGGAACTTTACTTCATTCGAATTCGGATCATTTAAAAAATGTAAAAAATCGAATTTTTAATTTAAAACCGGAAAAGCCTGGTTAGGATGACAGCCCTAGTATAAAAAAAACTTAATGTGAGTCCGTGCTAAAATCGCTTAAAAATAATATTATTCCCAAAAATATGTTTTTGTGTTAAGCACATCAAAAAATCTGATCGTTGCGATTGACATTCGTTAAGACGATTTCAAAAATGCACGCCTATGAAAAGCCGCAAATACCCTGTGTTTTGATTAAGAAAATAAAACAATCGTAGGTAAGGCTAGGCCTACATGCGTCCTGTATTGCATAGATATAGTTTACTCCTTTTTCGTTATATCACATAAGTAAGTTTTATTTTGCGTTATCGCATGCATGCATGCATATTTATTTCCATTTAAATATGATGAAGTGATACAATAACTTTATACATGTGACAGCTGTCACAAAAATCAATAACAACTTTTTAGAAATTGATTCCGAAACTAACGGTGAAATTAAAACAAGTATAGGTAGTATATGTCACGCTTAGAAAATTATATTAGAATTCAAAAAAGTTGTAATAAATGCTAAAAATACACTGATTTCAGTACGGAATTTTAGGATTTTGGTATCTGATTAAACTTTTAGCTTAAATTGAACGTGATTGATTTGATTGATAAAAACCATTGAGTTATATGTACTACGTACTAGAGAAGCCATTCCAAACAAAAATTGTGTCCTACTCTATGTCTTCGCGCATGCGCGGGAGTAGCAGTTGCGCATGCGCGAAGAATTTAATTTGATATAAAATAAGATATTAATATAAAATAAATATAGGAATTTAATATAAAATATCTTAATTTAATTTAAACAAACATATTTCTAAATAAAATGTAATAATAATTATTTTATGGAATTCACAAATCTTCAATTTACGCAATATTTAGTTTGTATGGATTGCAGTACAGTTAATTTGAACATAGTCAATGTTCGGAATGGCTTCTCTGGTACGTAGTACATATAACTCAATGTGAAAATCTATAATTATTACAACGAAGTTTAAATTATCGCATACAACCGATTTTGACGAGGCGTTTTAAGCGAATTTTTATTTCTAGTTTTGGAGATTAATTATCAAATTGTTTTTCTCGTTTGATTATTTGATTGTGAAAGGAAAATAAAGATATAATTTTTTTATAAATCTCCACTATCCATCTCTTAAATATGGTATTTCATGTCAAGTCATAAAATTCAATCACAATTAGTATTTACTACTGACTCTCCGTGCGTGGTCGAGTCTGGCGTGGCGTAGCCAACTCTAATTAAAATAATGATTATTAATTATAAATATGTATATACGTACATATTTAAGGTCTCTATTTTAATATAAATAATATTTTTTATTAAATATAAAACGTAGTTGTAATTCTAGTTGTCATTCTAACGAAGTCGTTCGTTGGAACACAGGGCGCTATGTTGATAGCGCCCTGTGTTTTTATAAGACTACTAGCTGGCTCAGCAGACATTTTTTAGCCCTATCCGGTATGTGGCGCGATGAGTTTCATAGTGTATATAAAAAACGCCACACTTTTTAAGTGTAAATATAAAATTTTATAATAACTCGACTACAGCAGCATCACCTATCCAGATCTACAGTTTGTAATTCTGGACCATAAATGCATAATTTGAAATGTTGACTATAGCGCCACCTAGCATCCTAGCATAGATACGAACCATCGTCTCGTAAAATAAATAATAGTGTGTATGACTTCAATTGTAGACATAGTGCCTCAGCGAAATCCATTGCGTTAACTTATTAACTCAGGCGCACTTTATCAGATTTTCTACCGTTTTCAAAAAACAGACGGTACTCAATTCGACTGTATGTTTTTTTATGTGTGCTACCTCATAACTTTTTACTGGGTGAACCGATTTCGATGATTCTCAAAATTTAAAAAAAAATAATGATAACTCAAAAATTATTAGTTAGACCTTGATCAAATTTATATGGTACCACATGAGAAGCATCAGCTTTCATTAAAAAAAGAACCATCTAAATCGGTTCACCTAGAAAAAAGTTATGAGGTAACACACATAAGAAAAGAACATACCGTCGAATTGAGTACCTCCTCCTGTTTGAAGTCGGTAGAAATGTGAGTTAACACATCCAGCGCATTTTGCCGAAATGGCGCAATGAGCGCTGATAATGTTCCGCTCACCAGATGTCACTAGTTGACACTGAGGTAAAGTTTTTTGTAACACAGTGTCATTTAATTGGGGAGTTAATTTTAAGTAAAAGTTTATCAATTTCCAGAGTATTATATCAAGCAATATCTCAGTGGTTAGTTCTTTAATCTTTGGCACAAAAAAAAATCTCTTTTTGTTATGTTTCTATTTTTATGAATATCTATGGTTTGGTTTATTTATTTATAATTTAATTCATTGTAATATAATTCATTGTACAGAAAGAAATATTAAACTTTAGATATTTCGAACAAATTAACTTCCCCACTGTGAAATCTGTCAAATATTACACCTCATTTTAAGTGACGCCACCCTGGTGTCAGAAAAAGTCATGGATACCCTCATTGCGCGGCACAGAGTAGTGTTACACATGTCTACTCAATTGATCATATCGGCAAGAAGTTACAAGACGCGCTAAAGATATATTATTTAATGATTTTCAACAACGTTTTCCTCATACAGCATACATATAAGCACAAAAGACAAAAATAGGCACATATTATAAATTAGACGAATAATTCAATTCATAATACTTCTATACATACAGCCTACTGATTAAAACAAGTAACTAGAACCTATAACAGTTAATATGACCATTTTTTTATGTTATATGTTTTTTGGAGTTTCATTATAGCTCGAAAATTACATCTCGACATTGTTTCATTTTCACTTCTCAGAATGCAATTCGATTAATTTCCGTTAGTTATGTGGTCAGTGCGTTTTTTATCTCAATTTTCTTCAATTGTCTATGGAACACTTATTTTTTTTTTAATACAAAAAAGGCACAATACGCATCACAATGAGACGTATTTGCGCATTTTTGAATTCAATTTTTTAAAACAAAATGATTATAATCAATTTGTTATAAAAATTCTACTTTCCTCATACTTTGCAATAGACTATTATTTGGTTACAATTAAACGTCTTATGCACGGTCCATCTTGACTGAGTAGGCTTGACGTACAACAATGACGTACGTCAATGCTATTCATTGTCGTTTTGCATCGTGCGTCGTGCATGACCTTGGCAGGACGTACGTCAAGATGGACAGTGTATAAGACATTTAAGTACAACAAAATAAAATAGTAGAAGGATTAACTATAACAAATGAAAGTCTAAACTTACACAGACTAAAAATATTTCACCAAAGAGTAACAAACGGGAATCTGTCTCATTGCATTGTACAAATACAGAATACAACTGTCGATTTCGAGCTGAACTTATCTAATCTAGAAATGGAAAAACATAACGCTTTTGATCTTGGGCATAACCACGCGATGGTAGAAATGGTCGAAGGCGGCGAGGCAGCGGACGCACTCGTGGAGGTACACTCGGCAGGCGGCGGCGACCCCGTACCAAGTGCCTGGCCTGCAGTGGCACTGGCCGTACGGGATGACGCGTTTCACCACGCTCCTAGTGAAAGACATAATAGGTTAAAGAATTTATTTTGTTTATTGAACGTATAGTTTCGGTGTAAGAATATCTACAATCCCACATTGTCCTGTGAGTGTAGTAAAAGTCGTAAGAGAGAAACAAACCTGAAGATGGGCAGCAGCGTCTTCATAATAATAATTAAAAAAAACTGCGGGTGGCAATCCGCTTGCAGAGCGTGGCAACTAAGGCAATGTCCCCGCCCCCAATCTACGGGGAAGGCCTATGTTCAGCGGACTTTTGATAATCTGTGACAGTAGATGATTTATTGGGAATACACCCGATATTGACTTATAATATGCTGACTTAAACTTAATTATTTAGCATCAAGTCACACCTTCGTGGTTTTTAAATGTTAATAAGACCTATATACTTAGAATATACTACGCCAGTATATTCTAAGTGTATGATTAGACCTATATCTGTATTTTTTTTTTCGATCTGATAAATAAATTAAAAATAAAATAGGTTTATTTGTAACTGCCGCCATTTCATCGAATAACTAAATTAAAGCATTATCAGACGCTTTTGATGCCGCTGCCGGTTTCCTACTCTGCGTATAGTATGTCTGGTGTAAACGTAATGGTTCTCGGACTATCTATAAAAGCCATAGGATTTTACCATAGTATCCTCCTACGGTAACTACTGGATAAAACGTAAAGGCGAAACGAACTGATCGCTAATCAACTATGTACTGTCCAGTTAACAGTCATTATAATTTTTTTTTATAGAAACAGTTTTGCCGATTTAAAAACCAAACGTATATTATACAGATACAATCGTCATCGACTCCTATGATTATCATCTGCTGGCTGAAGCTGCCGTCAAATTATCTTTAAAATTCACAATGTAACGCATCAACATACTGTGATGAAGTTTTTAAACAAACTATTATAATCGATGTTTTCTTAAATACTTGATACTGGTGAAAGGACGAAAAGCAAAAGTCCATTATTAAAGAAAAAAAGGAAGTTGTTACCCAACCAAAATTACTATAAAACTTTCGCTTATTGAAAATATTCTTTCGTCTCCTAACCTTTCTAAGACTTAAAAATAATGAAATAATATTTCCACATAATTCAATAGCTTCTGAAGGCAGTGATGTACATGGTGTAGCAAAATTAAAACCCCGACTTATTACTTTTTTGTAACCGACTCCAAAAGGGAGGAGGTTCTCAATTCGAGTGTATGTTTTTTTGTATGTACGTTTTGCGATATCGTCGCAGATTGTGAAACCACTTTTTTTATTTTTTTTTATTAAATAGGTTATACTTCAAGGTTGGTCTCATATTATAATATCATATCATATTATATTATATTATATAATATGGAGAAAAAATTTTACTCCTTAGGATAGCAAATAAATAACTTCTTTTTACAGTCGCTTTTTACTCTTTGTTAAAAGTTATAATTATTATAATGATTAATATGACCCTTTGAGTGGACTAAGTAAAATTGAAACCTCAGTAATAGAATATCTAACAACAAGAACGTCGTATAACCATTTACGTTAAAATATCCAACCCTAGGGTGTGTGAATACAAAAAAAAATTTAAATTTTGTACAACCGACTTCAAATTGTATTATAACTCAAAAACTATTCGTCAGACCTCGATCAAATTTATATGGAAATCACATGAGAAGCACCAGCTTTCAAATAATAAAAGAATCATCGAAATCGAAAAAATTATGAGGTAACAGTAGTGTAGTTGTACCACTTCTAGACCACCTGAGTCAGACGTGGTTCAACGAAGTTCGTCGACGCCCGATCCTAAAAAAAAAAAAAAAAATAGGTTTTGGCATGCTCTGATCACGAATCCGCGGTCCATTTTTGTGTAGAATGCACGGTTCCGGAGATGTGTAGATCAATTAGCTAATATCTAATTGATATCCGGTAAGGGCCTCCACCGTCATTAGCGTCCCATTGTTCCTATTTCTATTGTTCTATTGTTCCTTAATCACCTTCATTGCAGCGTGTGCGTCGACTATATCAGTGCTATTGTTTATTATAATTCTTTGTTTATACAACGCTAATCTGAATCATCAATAAAACACATTACATAATTTTGTTACAATTTTTATTTATAAAATACAAAATCTTATTAATTATTATCTATAAAATAGGAGCGAAACATCTCATCCACTAAAATATCGTTGTACAATGTGTTCCTTGTAAATATACTCGTAAAACTATGTATTGAACATCCTTGAAACTTATATAGCAAATACATTAAGCAATATTCGCCACAAACTGAAGTCCACTCATTCTGAATCCTATCAACATTCCAGTTCCATCTTTTACAATTCCTTTTTAAAAACTCTAGATGATATCGTACAGGTGATCGTCCATATGAATCAAAATATTGACCGACGTCATTCGTATCGATATATAAAGCTACCCAATGTGACCCTGGTTTATCATCTGTATCCAAATTACATATTATATACGTTGGTACGTGGGTATACATAGGCAGTCTATTAGCTGCATAAACATTATTTTCTAGACTGGGGTGAATCTTTTTCAGATGTTGTTGTACATCTAGTGTATCCATGATATTACTGCTATTAGTAGATTATTACAGTACCTAGCTACTCAATGAATAACATAGGAATGGTCAATTATAGTGATTTCTACATATTAAATTGCATTTTTGTGATATACAAATCGTACTTGAGTCATTGATCACCAAACAAAACACAATACGAAGAAATGTTGAGATAGGCAACGGAAATGTGAGATAAACTGATATGTTTCTAAATATTAAATTGCATTTTTGTGTTATACAAATCGTACTTGAGTCATTGATCACCAAACAAAACACAATACGAAGAAATGTTGAGATAGGCAACGGAAATGTGAGATAAACTGGTTGACGCATAAAGTAATTATCAACTCATTACGGAAATACTTTAGATTAGAATTTTTACGTACTGGTGGTATATAAGACCAACAAACGCACTCATCGAGTTAGTGTACGGTCGTTTGGCTACAGTGGATCTATCAATAGTACATTTGTGTTACTTCAATACACCAAAGGCTATGGATGTAAGTGTTTATTCTATTGACTAAATTACTTTTTTTCTGTTATTTTCATGTGTGTGTATTATTTTATTTAAATATTGTGTATGTATATGATTAAGCCGTGGTAACTCAGATGGTTAGCGCTAGCTGTAAATTTCACAGTACGCGACCCGGGTTCGATCCCCGCCAGCACCAATTAAATTGTTAATAGCAATTTTAAGTGCTTATTACCACGTGCTTGGTGGTGAAGGAAAACATCGTGAGGAAACCTGCATGTCTGAGAAAATTTCGAAGGCATGTGAAGTTCGCCAACACACATTGAGGGAGCGCGGCGGACATTTCCTTGCTCTAA